>CM023452.1:145797700-146357700 GCA_013339765.2 Haemaphysalis longicornis | reverse complement strand
GGCAGTTTGACGTCGGTGAGATTTATTGATTGTTCGCCTAAAGTCAGCGGTTTACATTCGAAAAGCCGGCACGCGGCCTGTACAACTTCGGTGCGCAAATATCCACGTGGTGAGGCGTCCGAAGGCAAGGTCTGACTGTCCTCACTGCCGCGAAATCTCGCTATCCAGGCAGAGGTTCGACCTACCCTCCCTAGGTGCTTATAATTGGTACTGTCAATGACAGGCGCGAAAGCGCAAGTGCTGCGTTCGCCATTGGCTGTAAAATGGAAAACAATAATTGCGTGAAGCTGTCACCGTCATGTCTGCAACGAACTCCAAAGTCCCAAATACCTTACTATGAAGGCATTGGACGGCCAATCCACAGACTCTTCGTCCACGCTAACCGCGGCCGATAAACGCGTGTCACGGAAAACGTACCAGTTTTGGCCGTGTGGTGATCAAGTGTCAAGTAACCTGTGTGGTTCTGACCTTGCGATGATCGCTCATTTTCGTTCCTCAAGGAAGCTTGAGGTATGGTTGATAAGGCTCCTTGCGATTGGATTGAGGCGCTTCGGATTGCCGCAAGTTATTCACTGAGGGGCTGCCGCCCATGCTGTTCTTTCCAGTGCGCGTTGCTTGTTTGTGGTTTGAGGGAAGAGGAAAGGAAGTGCACTGGGGATATTTATGAGGCTCAGCCTAGAACTCATCTGCATACGACCCAGTGCGGAGGGTGGATAGAGCGGAGTGTTAAGGGTATTGGCAAACCCACGTATGCCCGAGTGTGAAGGCTTGGCAACGACACAGTAAGCCTCAAGAAGAGACACGGCTCTTGGGCTTCAGTAGCTCGAATTCAAACCTCCATTAACAAAACCTTACACACGCTGGCTTCTTTAGCTTGGCTGCAGGCACTTGCAAACGGAGCTTCCAAAGCAGCCACGCCGGTCAGCCGGGAAAGCGCAGCGGCGGAGATGAGGGAAGCTTGGAAATTCAACGACAGTGCCGTTCTCACAGCATTTTGGACTGCAGTTTATCCCGGGTGCAGCGACCATTATTTCCCCCAAAACAGCCGAAGTCAATAGCGGCGCAAACGGCAGACACAAATGGAGATTAGTCTGTGAATCCAAACTCGCGGTCGAAAGCCTGAAGGAAGTTTCAGAAGAGATGCTTCCCAGAAACGAGAGCTGGAGCTTTCAGCATGATATGGCCAATGGCGAGCTCCGAGGTCGGCCCCAATATATAGGGGTCCTGTCCCTTGAGTTCTCTCCGAGGCGTGCATCAAAGGGAGCGAAGCATATATATTGGCTGAATTCAGTACGCCCACCGGAAGAGTGGATTGACTTGGCTAAAGGGAATCTGCATGGTATGACTATGTCGGGAATTGCAATGGCAGTGCTCGCAACGGAGCCATATGTTCTGAAACTGCGGCTAAAGGCACTACTAACATATTATGGCTGTTTTCCGCACTCGCGGAATATTCCCAGCGGCCAGCCACAATGCAGTGATTTCTTAGGATTTTCGAACTTGAAGGTGCACTACTGTGTTCTGCGACCACCTACGCCATTCGTTCCATTGTTGGGACCTCCGACTGTTACATCGCTTTTCCAGAGTGTGCGGCTATCTGAAACACGTATCTAAACCCTTGTGGCATAGTCACTACTACACCCTGGCCAGTATACAGACATGTGCGCGCTATCTGAGGACCAGGCGGACATGTCTCATATAGTACGGGTTTTTTTTTTTCAGACGACCCGTCATCATCATCATCATCATCACCCTCCTATCTACGCCCACTGCAGGGCAAAGGCCTCTCCCATGGGTCTCCAATTATCCCGGTGCTGTGCTAACTGCGACCCAATTAATCCCCGCAAGCTTCTTGGTCTCATCGACCTATCTTTCTGCCGCCCCATGCCACGCTTGAATTCTCTAGGGATCCACTCTGTTACCCTTAATGACCAGTGATTCGGACGACCGAACAAGGTCGCAAAATTACTAACGATTCGCAGTATGAGATCGCGCTGCTCAGCTCTGACCCAACGTCCAACTCTTGGCCGTCCAATTGGCTGAAAACGCCGCCAGGGCCGAAGGACTGCTTTCCGCCGGTTACGGACGAAGACTAATACTCCTTATAAACAACTGGACAAAAACAGTACTCTCTCTCTCTCTCTCTCTCTCTCTCTCTCTCTCTCTCTCTCTCTCTCTCTCTCTCTCTCTCTCTCTCTCTCTCTCTCTCTCTCTCTCTCTCTCTAAGAAATGACACGGAGTTCTAACTTTCTGTTTCTGTGCCTCGCTCTCTGGATTCTGCTTTCTGCGCCCCATCTGTTAGTTGCTTTCGGAAAGTTCCTCCATCTAGATACGGTAGTTTTCTGACGTTTCAGCCTCGCACCCCGGCCACACGTAAGAGCACGGGCCTAGCCTGAATGACACCTCGCACCGCACAGTAGGCAACGCTGAGCTGGTCAAAACTAGACGTGCGCTTTTTGTTCTACCCACTATAATGCATTTCTTCTTTGCAAGTCTACACTCAGCAGAGTGGACAGCTATAGTTCTGCCTCAAATGGGCTCCAGGGTTACATTTTGGTGGCAAATGTTAGCATGCGGGAACTTTCTACCGATGCTATGAGCTCGCTTGTCTATGCAAGCCTTTTGTTCATAGTCGCTGTGGGAGAAATGTTGTGTGCTCCCGGTTGTACAATATCTGATTTAAAAAAAAATGTCCAGGCAGCTACTATTCGCCCCTCCCCTCCCCCCAAAAAAAGAAATGGGCAATAAAAAAAAAAAAAACGTTGCGCAGTTCATCCAGGTACCTTTCGTGTAGAGAAGACCTTAATCTCACGCACTTTGCATAGCTACAGCCGTTCTGGCGTTTTTTTCCTGTTCGCTTCCCCTGTTCGCATAGTCCAACTGGCCCATCAGAGAACCCTCTAACTTACGTCTCGACGCAAGTTGAATAAGGGTTCACTGATGGGCCAGTTAATACATGCTCCAAGTAAAACCGCAGAAAAGAAAGTGGCTTCTGCCGGGGACGTGCTATCATGTTTTACCCCAGCGCGGTAGAATCAGCATCAAATTACTTGTCCTAATGAAATATAACATCGCAATAAACGACCAAAGGGTATTAAATTAAAGTAATTAAATTAAATTAAATTAAATGTTGCCTTAAATTTTTTTTCGAGATATCCTGGTAAAGTACCTGCACGCTACAATCGAGGCGCGTTAAAATCGTGCCAATGCGGTACTGCGCGGTGAGCTGTGTGTGCGTTTGTTTACGGCTTAAACCCTCCTTGGTCCTACTTTATACAGGTCTGGATTAACACCCTGTCGCAAGAATCGGGCACGGACTGCTACGACGTGGCGGGCCGGTTCCCGATGTCCGAAGCCACCAGCGTGAACGTCACCGGAGCCGTCAAGGAGGTCTCAGTCGTCAAGGCCCCCCAGGAAGACTAACGCTCCTCTGCACGTCCCGGCACCCGACGGTTTTGACCGAACCGAGCGACATCAGTCGTTTCACGGTCTTGCGGGATGGCACCGATCGGTTACCTTCCAAAAATTCTGTGACGGCCCGTCGATGCCCATGGTCGTCCAAAGAACTGCCTCCTACTCGGGTGTGCGTCTTTCAAGATTAGTGCGACACAACATGGGTGCCGAAGAGGGTGTTCCCTGTCTTGTTGGACACTAGGGGCAAACAAAGACTGCTCTGCAGAAGAGAGCACCGAAATTTTGATACTTTAAGGCAGGAAAAATTGGCAGATAAATTCCGCCTTGCGCATTCTGGCTGCAAACTGTATCTGTCTGCTTCTATCAGTTTCCCGTCTGCCGGGATTCCTGTGGTGTGCGGTGATTTTGTTCAAAATTCGGCGCGAGAAACTTTAGCCGCTTGTGGCCGGATATAAAACGCTTTTATACCGTGCTAACAGCGTTCTAAAGCGTATTGGTGTATCGCATTAGCAATTTAATACCGCCTTAGAAGTCAAACCGCGATTGCGCATGCGTAAGGGGAGCACGGGGGTAGGTTTGTGGGGACTTCGGGGCCGCTTAAGCTGCTTGTTTTAGCCAGATTGCACAGCACAACTTCGCCAGCACTTTCCGGACATACGTGACTCCTCGCCGCCGAAACAAAATTTAGCAATATCGTTCATCATAGAAACAAGGTGAAAACCGCGGTCGAGAACGTGCCTTCAAAAAAGGTAACGCGTTATGTATTGCTAGATTTGCGACCAGAATGGATTATTTTGATGAGAAGAAAGACAGTACGAATTTGTTTGGTGTGTTACAAGGTTCTTTTGTGCCGAACTCCCGAAACTGATGGCGCAGCTAAGGTGCACATAGACTTGGGACACCCTTTGCCAGTAAAGGCAGGCAGTATTGCTGAAATTTCCCCCTTTTAATCATAAACTTACACCAAGAAGCTGAACAATTTCAACTACAGCATTCCCGATAGCCCCATTCGAAGCTCTGGTTTCCGAAAAATATTCACCAAATCCCCTTCGCAATATTTTTTTTTCTCCGAAATTTGCCCTCATCACACCCCCTGTTACCCGCCCTGAGAAAAGGCATTTAACCTTCTATACGACGATGTCGTAACTGAGGTAAACCTCGGAAATTTGATATCCCAAGCAAGCAGTTCGTGTAGCCATGAACTAAAAATAAAAGGCTCAATATTCATTACCCATTGCCATGACTTTGTACAAAATCAGGAGTCGTTTTCCCATTTTTTTCTGGCGACTGCAGCGGTAAACGGGACGGAGGCGGCGTTCATGCTGATGGGTGTTCACAAAAGTCTCAAAATGGCGTTTGTGGGCTATGATTCTTATCCGCCAATTAGAACAGGAATTTGTAATCGTCCGTCGGACTCTGCCCAATCCTTCGCCCTTAAAATTCAGGCAGCGCTTCGAACGCCGCTACATCATCGGGCTTCCTTCCATGCTTCGGGGACTTTAACCTTCCGAAAGTAATGCGGCCTAATTTAGCTGTGACTACAGTCAAGCATAAGACGAAATCTGGCTTTTTGAATACGTGCACTCCACTACACGATTTTTGGTCCCCTGCTTTCATCCTACACAGACAACGTTTCACCGTCGCATAGTGGCGCTGTCAGACCACTCGATAATCGACGTTTCATTTGAACTACGGGCATGCAGAAAACATGCAGAACACGGCGCCTTACGATAAAGGAACTCGAGAAATGTTAACGTAGATCTTGAGCATTGACATAATTTTTTTCGTAAAAAGCTACTCTAGCAAACTGCACTAGTGCCTGGGACCACCAATGAGAAACATAGCTGTTTAGGCCGACTGAGATCCGTCGGGCGTAGATGGAAAACCCCGGGCGCACGTGAGCGCGTGCCTCGCGCCGCCCTCACGGCATCGCCCAGGCTTGAGCGTGGGCTTACGCCACATGAAGAGCTCCCGCCTTCGTCGTCATGTAGCGACGGCGCGCCACGGGTCCGCTGCGCCGAAGACGATGCCGACGAATCTATCTAGCCACCTTTTCACAATCCACTCGTGGAGGCGGCCACCGGACCAGCTGACGAATAAGAAGTGGTCCACCGAGGCGAGGACACGCTACGAGAGGATCGGCCCTACGCGGCTGTGCCGTCGGAAGACGACGACGAAAGAGACGACGACGATTGGTGCTAAATAAAGCACTAAACATGATTTAATGGCCCTTGCTTTACAGTGCCGTCCAAAACGACTTTGGAGTGCTGGGGTCCGGCTGATCCCTCTCTCCTGGGATCCGCTGTTAGTGTGGGGAGAAGCCAGGTCGACCCCCAGCACTGCTGTTCCTCCAAACTTAGTTCAAATTGCGCCATTTTTTTTTTTCTCTTTCCTTGAGGTTAACCCCATGCCGTTCTAGCATTGACCCTGTAATGCCAAACATTATCTTTGACGTTAATACGCTAATATCCCCCAGTACTTGAAACAGTAGGCTAGGTCCCCAGCTAGAATGACGAAGCAAAAACTGGAAGGCATATCTGCTGCGGCTATAAAATTACGCAACGCCGCTTTATGACTACGGTAACTATAGTTTTTCCTGTTCTCCTAGCCGTGAGGGAAAGAGCAAAAACATTTATTGGCAGCGTTACAGAACCATTTTGAGGCAGCGAGAATGGTGCTAAGTGTAATGACTTACGAAGGCATCGTGAATGTTAAAAGGAATAATCACCTAAGCGGGCTTGAAGGCGTGTGAGATGAGCGCTGACTACATGCAAGGCAGAATTTGTTTTGTTTGGAAAGTTTGCCTATTTTGTCCTCTTTGCGGCTTCACCGACCCCATAACCCTTCCGCGCTGCTTGAAGGTCTTTCGAAACGCATAACTAAGGCCCCTAAAACGCAGCTAAGGCACGGGTTAATGCAAATTTCCCGCGTTGTGAGTAGTAATGTCAAAATTCGGCTTGGTATTGAAGAACGGCTTTGCTGACATTCTCTCAGTGCTAAGTTCAAGCAGCAAATGCTGTGTGTCACACCGGCAATGGAGGCCGGCTTTCGGATGGAGGCGATAAAGAATACGCTCGTCTGCGTCCGTCAAATGTCCCCGGATGGTCGGATTTGATCCAGAGCCCTCCACAACGGTCCGACTGAGTCAAAGCGTAGCGTCGGCGCGTACAACCCTGAAAATTTTGGGAAAGTAAAATTTTCTTGTGCGAGGCGGCTTTCGCGGCCATAACTCACCAATGCGAAGTTCGAGCCCAGAACGGGCATAAACTGCCAGGCTTTCCACGGTGTCTTCATGGTCCAAATTTCACAGAGCAGGTAACGTGATTTCCTTTGTAACAGAATTCGGCCCGCCCATCCACTCAGTCCCAACCCTAGCTGCATATACGGCGGCGTCTTTTGCTGGCTCCCCGTAAAGCCATAAACGACAGTCACGCAGACAAACATCGTATACAGTCTCGAGTATACGTCGGTTTACTTTGAAACCCCCATTCGTATATATTCGTATTCTTTCAGGCTTAGCTTTTTAGTCTCCTGTTGGCCGCCACTTGCGTGGTCAAGACCAAATCCTTGGAAATAGGCTCTGCAGACGCCCGCGAATCTTTATACCCGATACCCCCCGCAATGTGCAACTTCCCCTTCCCGTTGCGGTTTATTTCATTTCGCCGTTGCAGTGTGTGTTCGTTCCTCTTTAGAGTTCATTGCGATTACTGTTTTTGTGCTTCTTCGTAACCTTGGTGCTGCCTCCGAAGGCAGTTTGCTAGCGGGGAACTCTGACGTAGCTTCGTGCTGCCTTTGCCGACACCCACGTGTCCGCAATTCGGCTCCGCTTTTCCCTTTTTACGGCCCAATTTAGTGTCGTCCCTTATATCGGCCCCCTGCCTGGCCCGGTTATTCTGCGGCCACGATGGGCTCAGCAAGACACGGCCCCGCAAAGCTGAATCCAATCTGCGGCGGCGAAGGCCGTATGCTTGAGTTGGACTTTTAGTTTGTTACTTGTTGTTGAGCACGGAGCAGTGTCAGCTCGTGTCTCCTGGTGGCTCGGGGGAACTTGTGTACGTGACCTTCTCTGCTCAGGTGGAGGAGGACGAAGTGCGCCCTCGCGCGGTTAAATTTTCCTCGATGTCTCTTTGACACGCAAGAACCTAGTACCGCTCAAATTGCCTTCAGACGTGGGTGTTCCATTTGGAACGTTCATGTTGACCTAAAGGAGAAAATTTCCTATAGCTTTACAGGAGGAGAGAGACTGCATTTGTGACCTTAGGTACAGCTGCAACTTCTTGATTGCGTAAACATACTCTCTTGTTATACCAATCAGCCCGCATTAACCCAGCGCCTACATCTGTGCTGGGTTAGAATAGAGAAAGATTAAATTTTTGTTGAACAAGCGCTCATTTTGGAAGTTCTTGGCTGATCGTAGAGCCTTCTGTTCGAACGGCGGGTTCCTTTTAGCTAAAGATCCTCAAATAGGCGGGTGTGCCACAAGGTTCTGCTTTGTCGCCATTGCTGTTTAACACCCTTATTCATATGACGCTCATTTATCTCTTACGTGATGGTAAGAACGTATGCAAATAATGTGTGCTGACGTGCATTCTTTTCCTCAGCAGACAATATTCATTACATTACATCAACGCTAGCAGGCCTATTCTGAATTAGAGCGATTACATTGCAGTAACCATTCATCATAAGTGTGTAATTTCTCTGTCTTATCGTAATGAAATCATGCTCAGATCAACTCCATGACGTATCCTGGTGTTGTGTACCATTCGGTCTAATATTTACCCAGCAGTCACTAAGGCGAATAAAGTCGATTTCGCCCCTACAAACCACTTCACTGCCACCGCTGGACCGTGCAGGACTTTTTTAAATGCGAATGCATTTATAAGTCGGGGGTTGTCTTGCGTCCATCGAGCGGCGTGCGCCTGCATTCCTCCAGCGCGAGCGCACGTGAGCGCGCGCCTCGTAGTTCTGCCTTCGTCGTCGTCGTCGTCGTAAATGCGAATGCATTTCTTAGTCGGGGGTTGTCGTGCTCCGTCGGCGTGCGCCCGCAGGTGTTATCTCTCCGCGCTCAATGCCGAACGCATGCGCTTGAAGCGAGCTGTACTAGTTTGCTCGAAGCGGCAAGGACGGCGAGTACTGCGGTGTTAGTCTCGTGTCTAACGTGTATGGGAACTTGATATCGCACGCCGTTGCCACGTCTCCCGTTCGAGACACGTCTCCGTACAAGGACTTGTACACCCTTGCCTACACCGGAGACGGAGTCTTTGTGGTGACCGTGTACCTCGCGCCCAACCTCGCTCGAGACGCCGTTGCCGCGCAGCTGGACGCGGCTATGGAAAGTGTGCGCGTGCGCTCCAAACCCTCTGACCCCATAGTCTTGGTTGGCGACTTCAACGTTGACGTGCGCAAGAAGAGTGGCGAGTGGCTGGTCGAGTACATGCAGACCAGGCACTCTATGCATTGTCTCTCTGCCGGCTTCGACACGTGCCCCACTACCATTCACGGGAGTTGCATTGATCTGGTCTTTACGCGAAACTGCGACGCGCGTATGCTTCTCAAAGACCCTTTGACCGTGCACTTTAGCGATCACAAGGCAGTGATTGTGGCCGTCAGGTACAACGATAACACAAACAGGTGGGGATGAATAAATGATTACGTTCACACACTCGTCATTAATTACGCCATTACTCGCAACACACTCATCGGTGCACCCAATGCGTTCGCATTTCTGCACGATTCCCTTCGGGGAGGTGCGGGGGAATTTTTTTAAGTGCGAATGCACTTCTTAAGCGACCCTGAACCTGCGTCCACCGGCGATTGCATGCATACCCACGGGGGGATTGGCCAGAAATCTCCTCGTCTTCCTTGGCAACGGGGGGAAATGGGCGCGCGCTGCCTGGCCGCTGACATGGCACATACCCACGTGGGGGATTGGCCAGGAATCGGGCGTGAGAAGGGCTAATGCACCCGCTTAAAGGAGTACTGACACGAAATTTCAAAGCTGAGATCCGCTCTAGCAATCAAGTACAACGACAACACAAATAGGTGTCTGTAAATAAATGCATCTTTCTTTCTTTGTAGTTGTGTGTGTGTGTGTGATCTCTCTTTCGCGAACCTTACCGAACCGCGCAAATTCAACTCGTGCATTCGCACTTTCACATTCTTCCCCTCGGGGAAATGCGGGAAATTTTTCGTTCCTCCACTTGTGTAGGAGGTATGTTTTGCACGGGTTAATTACGCTGCATACGAACCTCATCATCATCATCAGCCAACTCAGGTCCACTGAGAGAGAGAGAGAGAGAGAGAGAGAGAGAGAGAGAGAGAGAGAGAGATACGTTTATTTGAGCTTTCTGAAGTGGGAGTGGTTCCCTATTCCGGGAATTCATGAGGTGAGCAGAGAGCCTTCACTCTGGATGCCAGGAGCTGCTGTACGTCCAGATGGTCGCTGGTCACCAGGTTCTCCCACAGCTCAGAGGGTGGGAAGAGGGGATCGGATAGGTGGAAGTTTGGGATTGCGCCCAAGCTGTATTATATGAGGTAGAGTTCCGGGTTGGAAGAAAACTGGCATGTAGGAGAGTATTGAGTTGGAAACATACGATGCAGGCGAACTCGGTTAGGAAAGGTATTAGTTTGTAGTCTGCGGAGCAGCGATTCTTATCCTTTGGAGAGTTCAGGGTGAGAGGGAGGAAAGGGTCGGTCGGACCGGTAATATTGCGTTATTTCTTGAATGTTACTAGCGGGATTAACGATGTGGTATCCTCGGGAGCCTGGAGAGAGTGGGCGCAGGCTTGCTGATGAGCAAAGTTGTTGCCCGTCAGTGAGGAATGCCCAGGAGTCCGGATGCTATTAACTTTCCGGCGGGGTTGATGTGGTAATAGTAACTTTAAAGTAGAAGGGGCCACTTTAGCTAAGGGGCCCTCCTAGCTAAGAAGCTTCGGCAGGCAGCTTGGGAATCCGTGATAATAATTGGATATTTCGTACGTATGAGGGCTCAGGCGATAGCTAGCTCCTTATTCATCGGTTTGAACTGTAGTTGGAACGCAACGATTCGACGATGCATGGTTGTGGCTGCGCGCCCAATTGCAAATCAAATTATGACGGCGTCCCAAGTGTCTGTCTGAGTGCACAGATTTCCTACTTACTCGACGATGTGGACAGCATGGACCAGAGCTGTTCCCCAGAAAGACTTCATTCCAATGAAGTATAAAGGGGTAAGGGTTTCTCTTGCGTATTGTTACTCGGTGTTCGCAGACAAAAACTTTCGTCCTTAGATCTACCCGCTGACGGTGCAAATGCATTATTTTGTTCACAAGCGGTGCCACCGTAACGCTCGTACTGACGGTCTTTTTATTTCTTTCGCTGCGAGACAGGGACTTTGAACATATCAGCCCATGTTATTGCCATCTTTGTGTCCAGTTTCATGCTCAGTAGATTTTAAATGCGATTTTATTTTATGGCGGCGCCGTCCCCACGCTCAGCTCGCAACTGTGAAAAGCGGCGCCCGGTTTCGACTTCCTGCCAACGGACTACGTGAAAACGACTGCCTACACAGATGTCAAAACTAGAAAAGTTGAGTTCCTCTGAAAACCGTTCGCATGAAACAAACTGCAGTTCCAAGTTTGCTTCCGAAGTGCCCCGCCTATTTATCCCAACCACAAGCACCAGTTCGAGAAGCACCAGAACAGAAAGGGATGCGCTTGGAAGCCGCTTCTTTGCAAGAGGCAATACTGCTTTCGAAGCAGACTAAAGCTGAAGAGGAGGCCAAAAACAAAAGTGATTGCTCCGTCCTGCTCGACGATTTGCCAAACCTTCAGAATTCCGACTTCTGGACTATCATCAACAAGGACGGGAGGGTTTTCTTCTTGGATTTTGAACTTCCTCCTGCACCTGCAGTTTGTTCGTCGGTTATTGTGTCGTCGGGCCTTCGTGTACAAGTGTTTTTTAGTGAAACCCACCTGAACAAGTGTGGTTACGTGCTTTTCCCCCATACGTTGTGCAACCTAATAGATTTGAAAGCAGTGCTTCATGTGGTTGAAGAGTTTCAGAGGAATATCTGCACTGACCCTTTTCAAAAGATGCATTATCTTCTGCAGTTGGTAGCAACTTTACTGGAAGAAGTCAGTGACGAACATGTTCCAAGCAAGTTGTAAGAATGTCTTTTGGAGGTGGTAAAATTCGGGAGAAGCCAAGTTGAGCTCGTTTTAAACAACGCTGACCGACATCCCCAAATATTTTGGTTTTTGCCAGCCTTTTGTTCACTATTTCTCCGCATGCGTACAAGTTCTTTAGAAGTTCAATGAAGCTTAAGTTGTCCCACCCTGACACAATCATAAGGCTCTGTTCATCATATGATGCAAGTCCTGCAACAGGGCAACAGGGATCTAACGTCCTTTCCTATGCGAAGCGGGTTGTGCACTCCCACAAAGGGCATGAATGGACAGCAACCTTAATGATACACGACGTGCACCTCCAGCCGTATTTGATCACAAGGCAGGCTTTCTGACAGTTGCTGCTGTTAATTCATAAAGCCCTGCAAAAACAGCCCACGTCTTCATGATCAAGAGCCTGCTTTCTTTAAACAAGGAGGTTGTGCACATCTTACCTGTTGCACAGGTTGATCCTACGGTGCTGCATGACTTCCTTCGGAAGCTTATTATTGATATGGAGGCATCTGGTTTCAAGGTCATAGCACTGATATCAGACAATAACTCCGTAAACCGAAAAGATGCCCCATTTTTTGCTAAGCCCGCAAGTCTCAGCATTGTGTGTCAGCATCCTGCTGATACATCACGCCCTTTGTTTTATTTTGTTTTAGGCCAGGTTCATTTACTTAAGTGCATTCGGAACAACTGGGTCAATCAGCGCAACAGTTGGAGGTGCATGTGCTTTCCTGATCCAAAAAGTACTGACGCTCAACCAAAAATCCCCACAGCACTCTTTAGAGTGTTGTGTCAGCTGCATGAAACTGAGAAAAATGAGCTCCTAAAGGTAGCGCCAACACTTACATTGAAAGCACTGAACCCTTCAAACATGGAGCGTGAAAACATTAAGCTAGCCCTGAAGATTTGTAACTAGTTCACTGTCGCTGCTCTTAACACAGTTTCACTCCAGCACGCACAGGAAACACCCGTTTACATTGACACATTTTAACGTGGTGGAATAAAGACACCAAGGAAAAGACAGCGGGTTCGAGATGAGTTGCAAAATCCAATAACAACGTCACCTTGTCCTCAGCTCGAATACCTGAGCACTGTAGTTCACTGGCTCGACCACTGGGCAAGCCTCAGACATGATAGTGGCTGCGTGACGTTTTGGCACATTCCGCTATGAGTCATGCTACTCACGCCTTGCACTAACTGGCCATATATTTCTTGGGAGAACTTCATTTCACTTACGTTCTTTTGGCGAAGTTTCATACAGATAGCCTTGAGGATCGGTTCGGTAAATACCAGCAGTTGTCAGGGGCCGACTATCATGTGTCCATCAGGCAAATATACGACTCGGAGACAAAACTGCGTTTGCAAAAAGTCCTAGATTTCCCCGAGTTGGACCAGTTGGACATTCGGCCAGCATCAAGTGTTTCGGCGCTTGATGTGCAGTCATTGCAGCGTCAATTTCGTGTCTCTGTGGCAGATTTTGACATTGAGGAAAAAGCTTTGAGGCTACCAGCGCAACGTATGCTGCTGGCTGCTGCGCGCACGCTGTTTGAAGAAGCTAACATACACATCGTGCAGGGAAAACCTGGTTCTACAAGTAGACTAAGATAAGGCAGAAAATGCATGTGGCAAATACGTCTAGAGGCCGGCTGAAGTTCCCACGAGCATCTGTTGTTAGTGCTGTGCTTTTCACAGAAATTGCCTCGGACAAGCTCAGGGCTACAGAGCATTCCGCACAGTTTTTCAGTCTTCCTAGGCAGAAGGAGGCGCTTGTGGGTCTTGTATTTTCAGACCTTGAAGAAGATGAGGGCCTAGATACGTGTTATTTTGGTCACACAACAGAGGAGGTTATGCAGCTTCTCGTGAATGCTGCAGCGAACACACTGTTAAACAATTTGCGCCGCAGAGAAAATGATAAATTGTCCCATTCCAGGAATCAACGAAAAATAAAAACCTCGAATGCTTGTGAAATGCTACTCTCGTTATTTAGTATTTGTGTAGTTCAGTTTTGTTAGGTGTATGTGTTTTTGTACGCCATTTTTCCTGTTTTGTATGCCATTTTGCCTTTTTTAAATTCATGTATGAAGCATTTTGCTTGCGGATGTTGTGTCTGCTACCATAAATGAACATTGAAATAAATTTTGACAAACTGAATAATAAATGTACATTTCATGCTATTTTTCGAGCCTCAAATTCGTTTGTGTTCATGAAATGAATAGTATACTCTGTGCCTTAAAAATGTTCTTTTGCTCTTCAGCTCCCCAGAAGGGGGGCTGTGAAGATCAGGACTTATCTTATCAGTTACGCTTATCAGTTATGCAGAAATGGTGTGATAGCATACAGGGCAAAATAGTCTGGCCAGGTCCTTTTGAGGACATATACACAATGGATGCAAGTAGCCAAGTCTAACAGAATATCACTTCTTTATGACGGCTTTCGGTTTGAAGAAATAGCTGGGGCTATTTTTTTTTCTGTGGCAATTCTACATGTTATGCAGTGAAAGGAACATAAATATTGGCTGGTCAGGGCTGATATTACTTCCTGGAAGTTTTTCGAAGACACAAAGGTTTCGACACGAACTGGCTGTGCCTCTGCGCGTCGTACGTTTTGTGGTGCTGGTTACAAGGCTTGGTTACAATGTGTATTGGTTACAATAAGGCGCACACATGACACCGGGTTAAAAATATTGCTTTCGCACGTCCCCGCGCATAACCACTTTGCCCCACGCCCGGCGTGCGCTCCTCCGGCCGTGGTGAAGACGACTTGCAGGCCCATCGCGCTAGTGACGTCACGCCGCCGTGCGGAGCCTTTAAGTATCTAGGTGGTTTTGCCTCAGCGCTGGGCAGGTTTTTCCACCTGGACGATACTCGTCAAGATGTGTCCTTGTCCTGCGAAGATGCCCATGCGTTGAAAGATTTGTTTGATTACTCGCATCTGTGCTTCGCGGAAATGCGATCCAATCCCCTCACCGACCAAGCCAATTTATCCAGCACAAACCCGGAAGCTGTGCCGTGGGTATAATGAACCAGACACCCCCTACCATGGGCCGGCCTAGTGCAAACTAGTTTGCAAACACCCTGTACCAAATAACCAGTGGAAGAGGCACTACCAGGCTAGGACTACAACGCGCAATGCCCAAGAATCGCCAGAGCACCCACCGGTGGATGCCCTGGAGTCTGTAGCTCATAGGGCCACCTACAACTTCGAAACAATCAAAGAATAATTAAGCTACCTCGACCTATCCCTCTCTTGCTTCCTTACTTTTCAGAACAGGGCTGGCTGCGACTGAATACGGAGTACGGTACTAATTTCCCGTGTCAGTCGACCAGTGGGTAAAGAAAAAGTGTACGGCGTTCAAAGCCACCGTCGAGCGTGGTAGCAGCGCACCTCGCGCAATTCTGGATCAAGGAGTGCAGCATCCTACGGCCTGCACCTGGTTTTAAATGATGCCTATGAGGTGCAGCCGCATTGATACTCCTCCTCACCACTGGACCCCTCTTTCACAATTGTTATTCCCCTCGCCCCCACTCTTCCAGCTGTGCAATCGGCTGATAATGCGGTTCGTTATCAGATGATAGAGAACCAACAGAAGCGCGAGTGGGCGTAAAGACGGAAAGCCGACGCCGTCGAACGTGTAGCAGCGCCGTTCCCGCATCGAATTCCACCTCGTCGAGCACCTGCAAATAACTTGCCCGCTAACGCCGACGTGAGACTGTAATTTTTTTAACATCAAAGGCTTTCCGAACATTTCCGTGTATTGCGGGAATTGACGCACAGCTAGTCGTCATGCCGGTACGGATCGTGCGCGTGGTCGTGGGAGACAAACGTGGAAATCTCATGGCTCAATGCGCCTGTCAAATCGCGTTACACCGTAAGATGCCTATGACAAGGGAAATGGACAGGCTTGTCTGATAGAATAAAGCTCGAGTAATTCCAGGTATTAACTGGCTATGGGAGAAGTGCGGGAATTGAAGGAACGTCGGCGCGAACAAAAGCGCGAAACGCGCGAAAACAACGGTAAGCCGCTGCAACAGCCGCTCCAGCTGCGAATTTCATCTCGTCGATTAGATGCCCGGATGAACAGCAACCTTCCCGCTCAGAACGCCGATGCGAGCCAATATTTCTTGTTCAGCTTGCAGGGCTCTGACAGCGACACTATCGGCTGTATCTTTGACGTTGAAGCACGCGCGCGTAACTAGTTTCCTGTTTGTGCGTACACGGTTCGGGAGTGGAGGCAGGAGGAAACTGGGGGGCCTGCACGTGCATCTATGGGTTTCATGCCCTGACTGTTGACAAGTTCGTTGTGCTGGCGCTAGGTATAAATGTGGACGTCAAACGGCCCTATGGTACCTGCGAGGTGTCCTCAGTGTCGAGCGGATTGGGTTGGTGTGTTACACGAGCAGTAAGATGCCTACTACGCGGGAGGGAAACGGAAAGCCACATGTTTGTTCGCTAGAGTAAAACTCGAGTCCTTCCAAGATACATTAGCTAAATGGCCAAGAAGTACAGGCTCAATCGCGAATGAGAAACGAACGTGTTTTTTTTTTCGTGCACTCCGTGGACTGTGTCCACCTTCACAGGTCATCTTTCTTCACAGTGCGGAAGTGTACTCAATGTTTTGGCTTCCGTTCACCAGAATGCTCGGATAAGTGATAACAGCTGGTGTTAGAGTAGGAAGCGCCACACTCACACACACAGCGTAATAAAATAAAATGGCTAAATAACAAAACGGTTAGACAGAAAAAACCCACAAACAAAAAAACTGTGTGAAGAGGCCAAGAATGCTAATGCACCCACCGGCGCGGAAATGTCTATTTATCGTACTATTTCCTTCCTTTTGCTTGGATGGTGGGGACCTGCATATACCTGGCTTGGCAAACCTCATTCAAGGAACAGCATAATTTCTCAATAACTATAACGTCTCTCCCTCTACCTTTACTGTTTAGAGTAGAAAGCGGTTTCGTTGTCGCATTTTTGGCCACGTACTCCTCGAAAAACGGCTCGCAATCTTAGAGGCGGCGAGGGAGGCCATAAAGCGAGCTTTTATGTAAAGCAGGGCTGCAACGCGTGAAAGCCAGCTTACGCGGACTAGCGCAATTTTGCATAATGATATTACTCCGACTTGATTAAACAAGGCGCAAAGCGCGCACGCTTGCGGGCACACAGAGCGGAAGAACGAAAATGGAGGATGACGAGGTTGTCTACACAGGAAAAACAATTCCAGCCTGCTTCGAGGAGAAATAGGCGGCAAGGTAGAAGCCGGAGCAGAGAAAAATAAAACTTTAAAGAAAAAGAGGTCGGTTCTTGGATACATTCCCGAAGGAATTTTCCCCCGTCCTTTATATTGAATTTCTGCCTAGCTGCCTTGCGAATGCTCCAGTGTAAATGCTGTGGTCCTATGTGATTTTGGGGAACATGTTAGAAAACGTAACTTTTTGGATCTTCAGTGAGCGCGCATATAAAGGAAAAACCTGATACCAGGTACTTCGCTGCTAGAGATGGAGACGGTTTGCCTTTTTATACTTAACTAGGACTAGACAATAAAATCTCAGTGAAGACACAGAGTACGAAGGCAAGGGGATAACCAGGGCTAACTAAGAAACTGTTAATAAGGCCTCTGTATAAACTAACAGTTGGTTCGGAGTCGCCGTGGGACCAACAAAGGGATCCGACGTTACAAATTAACATTCATTTCGTGTTCAAAGGGACTAACGTAACGTAATGCTAGCGGAACGTTGTGAGAAGGGAGAAACAAAGAAGCAACAGCGATAAGGTTTGTGACTAAAACAAGAACAGCTCCTCGCCCTCCCACCTCTCCTTCCACCTCTTTCAGGTAAAATAGCGTCACGCAACTGGCGCCGAACACAAAACGGATTCAGTTTCGACGTGCCGGATCCTTTTGCTGGACGGAACAGCGTCCTCGCGAAACCTCCACGCCCGTTTCTGTCCTGTTCGTCGCACGCTGCGTAGCGTTCACTGATCATTTAATCCGCGAATGCGAGCATCCAACTGCCTCACAGGCAGTCAACACTAGTAGAGAGCAAATAAACGCACGAGCGTTACAGGAGCTGGGCTTAAACTTCGCCGTGTGGACGTATAAAGTAAAAGCTGCACAGAGCCAAGAGGAAAGGATGCAGGTGGGTGAAAGGAGACGGAAAGGGATTGATGAAGACGACAAAAAGGTGAAAGCAGATAAAAGAGAGTGCGGTGTCTACACAAAAAGAAAAACCGCACTATTGTTCAAGCACACGCAGTTCGGCAAACAATTTTGCTGTAGATGAACGCGGTTAAACTTAGTTTGTGGAGCGAAAGTTCGGCTTTCAGGCGAGAGAACGCAGTGAACGCGCACAGAATTGCGCCGCAAAACAGACGCTGCTCGGCGCAGTCGTCGCTGTAGGAGAGAACGCCCAGTGAACTCAGATGCAAACAGCGCGTTTTTGTATCCCTTTCCAATGGCATGCGCCCCTACTCTTTCCCACTGTCACCCTCTTCGCACCCCTCCTACTGGAAGGGCGAACAATTACACGCTTTCACTGCGCAATCGCAAGTGGTGCTGGCTTGACCTTGCCTCACCTGGTAGGTCAGATTGACGCTGCGAAGAACGAGCCGTTTTCTAGGTTTGTGGCTAAGGTAATGGAGCTTTCGCTCTAAAAAAATCATAACATATTGTTTGACGTGCCCAAACTGCCCCTGAGATTTGATTGATTGGTTGGTTGGTTGGAATGTAGGGTGGGCGATTACTCAGCATCGGGTTTTCTTGCAGCTGCTGCCTTCGGCGGAACAAGTTACACTAAGTTGTAAATAATTGTCGCATGCCGGCAAAAAGTCATCATAACGTGCCACCAGAATCTTTACCAATAATTTTGCCTCACTGGTACCCATAGAGTTTATTACAATATCCTTACTAAGAAACTCTATGCTGGTACCTCTGGCTGGCTAGTTTTCCCGCAACTCACTGTGTCGACTGTGGATTATGACGACGTCGTCGACGACGACAACGACCGACGATGATGAAACCATTATTCATTTCAACCTAAAATTGATGGTCGGTTTCCCCTATTCTGAGAGTCCGTTGGATTTTACTGCCGTTGTCGCCCTTTCGGTCAGCTCCTGCAGAACTTCCGACTCGATCTTTGGGTCTTTAATCCTGTGTATTTCCCGATTGTCTTGGGAGACACGACTATTTTGCATAGGCCTGCTACTGCACCACAGCGTGCGCATTGAGTCTCATGGCCTTCCAGAATTTTGTGTTGTCTTTTTGGATGTATACCTGATGATGATTATGGGGGTTTGACGAGCCGAGACTACACAGGTTTTGAGGCGCGCCATAGTAGAGAACTCTGGAATAACTTTGGCCACCTGTGGATCTTTAACGGGAGCCAAACTTTGGAACACACGGGCTATTCTCCTCCATCAGGAATAAAAACATATAGCTGCAGCGGAACATCCTTCAAAGGCAAACGTACATGTATGCATGCATCTATGCGTGTATGTATGTATGTATGTATGTATGTATGTATGTATGTATGTATGTATGTATGTATGTATGTATGTATGTATGTATGTATGTATGTATGTATGTATGTATGTATGTATGTATGTATGTATGTATGTATGTATGTATGTATGTATGTATGCACGTGTGTATGTATGTATGTATGTATGCGTGCATGCATGCATGTATGCACATGTGTATGTATGTATGCGTGCATGTAGGCATGTATGTATGTGTATGTATGTATGTATGTATGTATGTATGTATGTATGTATGTATGTATGTATGTATGTATGTATGTGTGTATGTATGTATGTATGTGTGTATGAATGTATGTATGTACGTGTGCATGCAGGCATGTATTTATGTATGTTTATATGCGTGTGTATGTATGTATGTATGTATGCATGTATGTGTATGTATGTGGGCATGTAGGAATGTATGCAAGCATGTATGTATCTATGCCTGCATGTAGGCATGTATGTATGTATATAACAAAGTGCCTCTTCTGTAGGACGCTGCTTCTTTCGTCCGCGACTTTTTGTGGTCTTTTCGGTCTCAACCAGTGGGACACCGTTTTTCTCTGAGCCGATATGGACGGGGATCCCCCGGAGGAACCGTGCGACCTCGATCCACCGGCGTGCGCGGCCTCCAGGAAGCGCGCCAGCCTCCCAGCCGACACGGACACCGAAGACACCGAGCTGTACTCAGCGCCTAGTGACGGTGATTCTGACGATGGCTTCCAACTCTACCTGGGAAAAATTGGGAAAAGGAGGCTCCTCACGGCATCTTCGCGGTCGAGCACCTCGACGGTGAGGCCCATGCCTAGACGCCTCGTGCATACTATACTGTTCGTTCCGGAAGCCAAGACGGATAACTTGAGGATGCTCAACAAGCAAGCGGTCTCCGCGTTCCTCGAGGCCACTGTGCCTGGAAAAGTCAAGGACGTAAGGATCAATTCCCGAAGAAACATCTTGGCTATCGACGTGGAGCATCGAAGTGCACAGGAGGTTTTGAGGAAGATCACGTCATTACAGCACATAAAAGTGCGAGCCCATGACACACCGTATGGAGACACAACGGTAGGCGTCATTTATGACTTCGATGTATCCATCCCGGAGAAGGACTTGCCTATACTAGTCAAACCTGCGGATGAAGGTATTGTCATCAGACAAGTGAGCCGCATTGGCACGTCCAGATGCGTGAAGATAATTTTTAAGGACGACAGCCTTCCCGCCCATGTTAAGTTGGGTCATTTCCACCAGCCTGTCCGACCTTATGTGCCCAAACCCCTTCAGTGCCACAAGTGCTTAAATATTGGCCACGTAGCTACAGTCTGCGGGAGCACCGCTGTATGCTCGAAATGTGCAAGGCCCCACAAGACTAGCGACTGCAGTGAAGGTACCCTCAAGTGCGCCAACTGTGAGGGCCCTCACGATGCCTCATCTAAGAAGTGTCCACGTATGAAGAGGGAGGTCGCCGTCTTGAAGCAGATGGTGCGGGACCACTCCACGACTAAGGAGGCGGCTGCGATGGTACGACAGTGGCGCCGTCACCGGTATCGACGCCGGAGGTCTTCACGGAAGGATCGTCATTCTCCAACCAACGCTTTTACGCAAGCGGCTCCTCCACCAGTGCAATTACTACCACCACCGCTACCCCCGCGCCAGCCGCCGCACCCGCCGCCTCCACCCCCCCTGTCCCAGAAGGATTCGCCCAGCAACCGTCGCAGCCAGGTACAACAGCCCCTGTCGGCTGACTCGTGGCCCCCACTGCCACCGATTGTACCGCCACCTGAGCCCCAACGCTCAGCGCTGAAGGAACCTATGCGATCTCCCGCCCCGGCTGCAAGCCCAGATCTACAAGTGGTAGCGGTCTTGAGGTCCCTCATGAATGCCATCCGCACGTTACCCACTAACATACACACTCCATCTGCGTTGAGTGCACTACAAGTAGTGGAGGCCCTGGAGCCAGTACTCGCAAGCCTCGGGTGAGCAAGTGCAATGGCCAACGTGAGCCCTTCGTTGAGTGCGGATGTCAAGGACGCTTCCGTTTTTCAATGGAACGCCATAGGTCTGCTGTCACGCATCGCTGATCTTCGCCAATGTGTGTTCATGAAGGCGATTCTCATCCTTGTCATTTGTGAGCCCAACCTGCGTAAACCTATTAGACTATCTGGCTTTGAACTTTTTCAATCAACCACAGACGGGGAGCCAAGCCAATTCGTAGTTTTCATCAGACGTGAGCTCACATATGTAAACCACCCCGTGAAAGCTTACAGGGATAACTAGTACGTCTGCCTGACCATCAGGTATGGCGACCTCACATTCACACTTGTGGGTGCGTATATACACCCGGAATCTGGCTTTAATTGCAAGAGGCTGCAGGACATCTTAAGTGTATCGGCTGGTCCGTGGGTTATTACGGGTGATTTTAATGCACACCACTTGCTGTGGGGAAGCTCAAGCACTAACAGCAAAGGGCGTAACCTGGTGTCCTTTGCGTCAGACCATGGCCTAGGCTTACTGAACGATGGAAGTCCGACTTTTCTACGTGGAGCAAACTACGGCAGTTGCTTGGACTTAACGTTTGTTTCGCGATGCCTGTCCGGACATACACAATGGTTTGCAGACGTAGAAACTCATGGAAGTGACCACATTCCTACCTATCTAAAGATTAATGGACTACGAAGTCGCATCGACCCTAACGCCATTCGGGTGATCGATTGGTCACAATTTAAATCCCAAATGGTAGATTTATGCGGGAATAATGAGTCTGGAGAAGTGGAGTCTGGTATTTCACGCACGCTGGTTGCTTGCACATATTCCGTCCGCTTGTCGCCGAAAATCACAGAGTTCGACATTGAGCTGGAACGCCTGAGAGCTATCCGTCGGCGCGCCGAACGAAGGTACAGACGTACGAAGTCTCTTCAAGACTTGAGGGATGCCAGAAGGACACAAAAGAAGATTCAACACCGCATTATCCCAGTGCAAGCACAACGTTGGAAGTCCTTTTGTGAATCGCTGTACCCTCGAAAGCCCTTGTCTGGAATATGGAGGACTGTGCGATGGTTAATGACCCCCGTGCAACAGCTGTCTCCATTCAAGGCTTTGGCTCTTCCCCAGAAGGGAGGAGAGCTCGAAGTAGCAGAGGACGTCTGTATTCGGAACGCCAGTGGAACAGGCCCTTCCGGCTGATCGCTTACCACTGTCATACCCGCATCGCGGGATCCTCGGATGGACATCCCGTTTTTGACGGAAGAACTGGAGGCGGCATTGACTGTGTGCAAGCGATCGTCATCACCTGGACCCGGTGGAATCACCTATACCGCTCTCTGTCACCTTGGTAACGACGCCCGGCACGCCCTTTTGGAATATTTCAATGAACTGTGGCGCGATGGCATAGTTCCTGAAAAATGGAGGTCTAGCCGCGTTGTTCCTCTCCTGAAACCGGGAAAATATCTGCTGGACCCTGCGGCATACCAACCCATAGCACTTGCGAGCTGCGTTGGAAAGCTGATGAAACGAGTTATCCCGGCCCGTCCGGAGTGGTTCCTCGAGTACTACAATGTCTACCCCGCAGTCATGGCTGGTTTCCGTCGTGGCCTTACGTCAATAGATTGCGTCATCGACCTGGTAACTTTTGTGCAGCAGCAGAGACGCGCCAAGCGCATTATGCGCTGCGCTGTTCCTGGACGTTAAAGGAGCGTATCACAATGTGGAGCACGATGCCATTCTTAAGGCACTACAGGCAGTGGGGCTTGGCGGCCGTGTCTACCAGTGGGTGCGGAGTTACCTTTCGGGGAGGTCGTTCTTTGTAATGACTCAAGATGGCCCTACGTCAGTACACTATACCCACCGAGGTGTCCCCCAAGGAGGCGTCTTGAGCCCCACGTTGTTTAACCTAACACTCATCGGCCTGGCAACTTCGCTTCCAAGAACGGTTCATCTGTCGATTTACGCGGATGACATTTGCGTATGGGCAGATGGAGTGACACGACGGCACGTGCGCACGCGCCTGCAAAAGGCTATCGCGTTATTCCTATCTGCACACAAAGGGGTTGGAAGTGTCTACCAGCAAATGCGCAGTGCTTGCGTTTTCACGGAAGCCCATGTATGCATACCCTTTGTCAATTAATGGCGAAAAGGTCTCTTATGTGAAATGTCACAAGTTTCTTGGCGTGACTGTCGATAGAGACCTTTCTTGAAGCCCCCACGTACGTTGTATGAAGAAGCGGCTGTCTGCAGTAACCAATATTCTTCAGTTCATTGGCAACAAGACGTGGGGAGCGCCCATGAAATCAATGTTGCAGCTATATAATGCACTATTCTTGGGCTCCCTACGGTACAGCCTGCCTGTACTTTCAGGTACATGCCGCACAAATATTCAGGAACTGCAAGGAATACAAGCGCAGGCCCTCCGAACTTGCCTTGGCCTACCACGGTGCACGTCAACAGCTGCAACCATTGCTGTGGCCCGTGACCACCCTTTGTCCACCTACCTGACAATTGATACCCTCAGGGCGCATTTGAGACACTTAACCAGACTGCCTGATCACCACCTTGCGAATATGCCATCGGAACGCCCCCATGCATCCTTCGCAAAGTTGTAGCTGCCCACATTACTAGCCTGCCATCCAACAATACGCCTGCAACGAGGCCGCTGCTCCCACTTTGCGTGCGCTGCAGCCACGAGCATGCCTTACTATTCCAGGGTTAATAAAGAAGCGAGATTGTCCGACGCTAGCACTACAGCAGCTAACTCTCATCTATCTACACGAGCGATACAGCGACCGCACCCATATTTACACCGATGGCTCGGTAACAACCTCTGGTTCTGCCGGCGCCGTGGTTATACCACGATTGTCGATGACCACGGCATTCAAGATAGCCCAACCCACCACTTCCACGGCTACCGAACTTACCGCCATCCGTAGCGCCCTTCACACCATTGAGCAAGCCTCATGCCGAAGATGGGCGATCTTCTGCGACTCCAAGCCTGCGCTCCAATCGCTCCAGTCAGCCCTGTGCCGTGGACCCCATGAACAGCTGCTGGCCGAGATAAGGCTACTGTATGACCATGCTGCTCAAGCGGGTCATGACATTGCCTTCCAGTGGCTTCCCAGTCACTGCGGCATTGTCGGCAATGAAAGTGCGGATGCTGCCGCCCGCTTGGCACAGCAAATGTCGGAGACCATATCTATTCTATTATCCAGGACGGACGCCGCTAGGACTCTCCGCAAACATGCCCGGGAGACCACGATAGCCAAATGAACTACCCAAGAGTTCACGAGCTCTGGTATCCATGCCCTGAACCCGCATCTTCAGCGTCCAATCCCATTAGGCCTCCCACGGACTGATGCAACCGTTCTTTGCGTCTCTGGCTTGGAGTCGCTTTCACAAATGCTTACTTCCATTTGATTGAAATGACAAACAGTGAGCCGTGTGAAGTCTGCGACCCACCTGAGACCATACGCCATCTTCTATGCGAATGTCCGCGTTTTTCATCGGCAAGAAGGCCACTCTCCTCAACTTTACGGAAGCTCGATTCTCGGCGGCGGTTCTCTGAGGAGAAAATCCTGGGCCACTGGCCTGCACCGTCATCTACGCACAAGGCCACAAAAGCACTACTGTGCTTCCTAAAAACAACGAACTTGCACAACAGACTGTAGCGCAAGGGACTGCTGTCTCTGAAGTCAATGAACTCTATCGCCTACAGCGTCGTGGCGCTGGCGACCCCTGTTTACGCTCTCTCTTTAGCTTCCCCTTCTTTTACTGCTTTTCATCTTTTTTCCCATTGTTCCCCTTCCCCACGTGTAGGAAGCAAACTAGGCCACAGCCTGGTTGACATTCCTGCCTCTCCTTTACCTTTATTCCTTCCTTCCTATGTATGCATGTATGTACGTGGGTGCATGTATGTATGTATGTATGTATGTATGTATGTATGTATGTATGTATGTATGTATGTATGTATGTATGTATGTATGTATGTATGTATGTATGTATGTATGTATGTATGTATGTATGTATGTATGTATGTATGTATGTATGTATGTATGTATGTATGTATGTATATGATGGGGGTGGTGATGATGATGGTGAGCCGCCGAGACATTCTTTTTAGAAATTAAAACATCTGGAAAATCTAATAGATATCCTCCGCTGTTTTACGTCACTGCAGAGCTCATGCAGAAAGACGCCGCTCGGTTCGCTTTCCTAAAGGTCAGTCCTGCGTCTGGGATCCGTGCGCAGTTCCTTAACTCAGCCCGGAATGCGGAACCATGCGGTCCACCACAAATAGAACACGCTGTTCAAGGCCAGCGGAAAAGCAAACAGTAAAAAATAACGCGGAAAGCAGAACCCCCCAGACGCGTTCCAGAGACACGCGAGAGCATAAAAGTGCGCGGCGGCCCAGGCCTATGGAAGAAATTGAGCCTTCACATTTCCAGGGACAGCCGTATACCGCTTTAGCGAGGAACTTCCTGATCCCAGCGAATTTTCGTGAGCAGACGTCTGCGAAAAAAGGCGAGCCCTGCGTCGGGACTGCGCCCTGGCAGCGAGAAATAGGCATAACTGGCGGAGTCCTGCATGTGCTGCTTTCGTACTTGTTCAATCTTTGCCTGCTTTCCCATTCTTCTCATCGCTGAAGTGGCCAAGGCGTTCTCAGGCGCGCTGTGTGCTGTAAACTTAACTTAAATTTCCCGACCACTTGGCATCCTCTATAGCCCAGACGTGGACTATGAAACAAGCAATATTTTTTTTATTGAAACCATGAGTATTCTGCGAGCACCGAAATAAAAAAAAAAACTACTGCAGTGCGTCAGAAGACGTATGCCGCAAGTTTCTCTGGGGGGAAATAAAAAGTAATCTTCATCTTAGTGTGAGTACGCATACGTTCTTTATCTTTCAAAAGCGAGTGGACTCCAAAGTTTCGACCGCACGATACATCAAAGGCAGTAGCCTACGCTTCTCGACGAGGTCCCCAATAATGATGAAGTGTTGTCCAGAAAAGAAGAAGAAAAAAAAAAGACCTTCAAAAGAACATCCATCAGCTGCTCAGGCCTTTGACTGCGAACTATCTTCCTCTTTGGGTTTTCATGTACGTATATCTGCTTCCGACGATACTTTGTCTTTGAAATCCTCAGTACGGTACCAGCTACGAAGCGATTTTTACTGCCTAGCCAAAAAATGAAGTTCGCAAGCACACGGGTCCACTACCGTCATCTTGCCCTGACGTAAAAGGAGCGATATATTTCAGGCAGCGGCGAACCGTCCTTTCAGAAACGTTCTTTCGAGAGACGATCAGAAACAGGGCATTGAAAGAAGAAACTTGATTAACGATGTCCCTGTTTTCTAAAGTAATTAGGGTCCGTGTCATCCGAGGGGAGATTGAATGTCGTTATCCAGGGCTAGGTATTACCACTATCACCGTGATTCAGACGCGGCGCCCGGGGGTGAAGTAAGGAACGCCGAAACCAGGGAAAAAGCGGACAACGTCGGACTACAGCGACGAAGCGCGGAGCGGGACTCTGATTACCTGCTGCTGGCAGACGACGCAAAGACAGAAGCGCGAACAAGTCTTGGCGGTCTTGCGGTTGCGTGCTGACGCGCGAACAATAAAACATTGTTGAACAAGATACCGCACTTCTCGTACACAGCAAAGCGTTGTTTAATAGATCCCGGGGCCGGCAGAAAACGGAACGTGACGTCGTACGTTGTAGAAAGTAGAGTCGACGTAATGGATGTGCTTCTGTTGTGTGCTAGTAATTAGACGGCGCCGCTGAACTTGCCCTTGAGCGCTGTTCCATGGTGACAGGGAGATAAATACACAGCAGAAATCCAGCGTCATTATAGCGGTTGGAACGGTCTTGCGCAGAAAGCGCACCACCGAGGGATAACTTTGGCGGTGCCATTGAAGTTGCGCTTTGAGAAGAGGGAGGAGGGATTTGTTGCAAGTTGTGGCACTTCTTTTTTTGTGTGTTTCGGACAAGTTATGGTCTTTGAAACCGAGAATAAATTCGACATCTTTTATGGAACGCTGGGAAAACTCAGAATCAGAACCAGAACCATAAAAAGAGTTTATTTGTTCATTGATAATGTATACATGAGTGACCATACAGAAGGAGGTTCCAGAGCCAAGGGCTGAAAGGGGACCTCCTGTGAGTAAGCGCATAGACAAAGGTACATGAAATATTGGCAGTAGATCAAATACAACAACAAAATTAACACATAATCAAGGGTAACAGAAGACAGTCAGTTGCATATTGACAATAAAAAAGTGTCAATGTGGTTACAACTGTAGAAAAATTCAAGAAGACCTCTTTTAAATACATGCAACGACGAAGAGAGTTTAACGTTTAGTTGGCAGAGAATTCCAAAACACAAGAGCGGTAAAGTGGGCAGTTTGTTTTCCATAATTAGTGGGTGCAATAGGTAATAGCGAAATTATGATTAGAGGCAAACCTAATGGAATTTAAGTTCACAAGACTTGACCGAGAGAAAATATTCAGTGGTGCACGTTATGTAACGACTGAAACAACAAGATTATCAGGTTATATTCGAATAATTTATTGATAAATAATATACTCAACTGCCGACTGCCGAAGCTGTGAAGAAGCGTGGGCGCAAAATGGACTAAAAGGTAATATGCGAACGGCCTGATTTTGGATATGTTGCAATGACATCAAATGAGTGGTATGATAAGCAGTACGTAAAACGGCTATGGATAGAAGCATAGTACAGGGAAAGTAAGGTAGATACACTGAAAAAATGGCGTGCTTTGAGTAATATCCTGATGCCATGAGCAGCTTTTGTCCTTAAATATGAAATGTGTTAGTATATTTTAAATTAATATCCAGAACAACTCCAGGAAACATGCATTGGTTGATTACTTGAATGGTATGATTGCTAATACTTATTATTGGTTCATGTGTAAGGTGCCGCTGACTCGAATGGAAGATCATGAACATTGTTGTAGATGCGTTGATATGCAAACAGTTTTGACGACACCATAGCAAATTGCTTGTTAATGTCAGAGGTACGTTTTTCTGTCAGGAATGAAGGCATTTGTCAGTAGCTAATATTGTAGTATCGTCGACGTACAAGATAGGTTTGGAGTTGTAAACACAATTAGGTAGGTTATTGATGTATACCAAGAAGAGGAGAAGACCAAGTACTGAGCTCTTGAGCACGCCTTTGTTTCTGTTTTTAAAGTTTTAAGGATTCTGTGAAACACAGACTGCCTATCTTCTGTCAGTTAACTAACTCTGAATAAGTGACAGAGCAGGCCCTACAACACCTATTGCAGTTAGTTTGTGAAACAGAATGCTGGGAAGTATCGAATCGAAGGCTTTTGTTTGATCAAGGAAGAGGGTTCCAGCATACTTTCCTACATCGATTGCATATTTAACTTTGTCAGTGATAGACGGTAAAGCAAGATTGGTGCAATGACCGGTGCCGAAGCCGAACTGGTGTTTTGGATAGGGTGATGAACTTTAATAAATACTTGTTTAAACGCCGAACGATGCATTTTTCTGTTATTTTGCTAAAAAACTGAAGAATGGAAATTGGTCTATAATTGGAGATTAAAGTTCGGTCTCCTTTTTTAAATACCTGTGTGACTTTGGCTCTTTTTAGTTGGGTAGGAAATGCACCTGTTTTGAAAACTAGATTAATAACGTTAGCAAGTTGTTCAGCTATCTGGAGAACTATCCATTTAATGTTGCAGGGGTTAATTTGGTCGAGGCCTTCCCTTGTAATTTTGGTCTCTTTAATGGTATTGATGACTTCATCCGGGATATTTCGAAACAGAATAAAATGACTGTAAGGAACGTTGGTGGTGCTGCTCAAGAAAAACTGTCGAGCATGGTATATTAGAACAAAAAATTGACTTTAGCGCGGTGGTGGTATCTAAGGGGTGATTGTACACAGACCCTGATGACTGAAGAAGCTCAGAGATAGGTGCCTCATGCTTGGTATTCAGAAATTAGTTAATTACTTTCCATTGTTTCCTTACATCAAAACCGGCTTGCTCAATTTTCGCTTCATAATGTTTTCGTTTTGCTTCTTTTAACAGTTTGTTTTGTACATTGCAATATTTATATCACCTATTATAACAACTTCACGCTTGTAAGATGAAATGGTGCGCTGACAAGGTCGTTAAGGGCGGTACAGAAATCCGACACCGGTGATGATGGTGAACAATATATGGAATCTAGTTAAAGCTCGTTAATTCGAACTCGAAGGGAACCATAAAATTGTTCGAACTAAACGGAGTTCCAATTAGCGGGCGGGCGCTGGAATGAATGGACGTCGTGCCACATTGCGCGGGCAGAACACAAAGAAGCCACCTCTAGACTCGTTATCGCGAATTAGGCCTACTACGCGTTCGTGGTAGGTTATTTTGTAAATAATGTTTCGTAAATAATAATGGCATGCGCCGGAGCACTGGTGCCGGTGGTGCGGCGCCCTCTGTAGCAGCGAAATACGCTGTTGCAGGAGCGTAGCGCGCGCCACGCTATTGTTTTTCTATTTCTTTGTTTTGCAACTCTAGTAAATTTGGTTTGGTTTGGATTTGCAACACATTGTAATCACTCTGGGCGACTTCTTCTGCGAGGAGCGATAAAAACCAGGGGATCATAGTTCGAATTAACCGTTCTCAATATCGACGCGTTCGAATTATCGGGAGTTTTGCGTCATTGAACTATACAGGGCTGTGCCGGGACCGGGGCGTGAGTTCGAATTAACCGGAAGTTCGAATTAGCCAAGTTCGAATTAACGAGCTTTTACTGTATATATGTAAAATGAAATTGTAAACTTCAGAAAATTTATATCGCCAATACCTCTTCCAAAAATAAAATTAAAACATTAAGGGGTTTTTAAAGGGAGAGTCTGTTTGCAAGTCGTTCCATCGCATCAGTACCTCAAATGCCGTTCTAACGCAACCCAACCAAACTTAACTTAACCTTACCTAACCTAAACCTGAGGTAAAACTAACCTAACGTAATCTAAAGTAATATAACCTTAGCTTTGTTCAATTTTCGCTCAGAACAGCGCGATGCAACGGAACGACCTGCAAAAAGACTCCCCCGTTTTTATATGCCGAAGCTACATACCTCCGCTATGATGCGCGATGTAGAGCAGGGTCATGGGTTGAGCTTTACTATGTGTAGCTCTTAAAAATCCGCGAATATCTTCCACTCACGGACGTTTTCGCTTTTGGTCTCCATCAGAAAAAGAAATAGAAGATTTGGTGACGTTCTTGACTTCAGCAGTCGCCGACCGCTCGCCGTTTCGGGAAACCTTTAGCTTTTGACTCGTGATATTAACGTTAGCTTCGGCTACATAAGTGCGTTATTTTCCTTGCCGCTAACATCCGTCTTCATTTTTGGTATACATCGGAGGCGTTTGCGTATACCCTATGTGAGAAATATGGCACCCGCAGTGCGAACGCGGGAGAATCGAATTGAACCAACCTCCATTGCATTCATCGTGCAAGGAGTGAGAGGGGAGGGAAGTGCGTGAGGAGTGAGAGGGGAAGAGGAGAGGGTGTTACGTGCACGGGCGGCACAAGACTTCCGTATTACAATGACCTTTGCAACAAAGCCGGCAGATACGAGGCCAAATTTTGTAGTTGGCACCACTGGCTTCCACCCTCACATCAACTTCAGGTGGTAAGCCTAAGAGAGAGAGAGAGAGAGAGAGAGAGAGAGAGAGAGAGAGAGAGAGAGAGAGAGAGAGAGAGATTTTTTTATTAGTCTAGGCAGAGGCTGTTTCTCTGGGTCTCGCCGCGCAAAAAACAACGCTAGTCCTGGATTTTTTGGCTTCGACTGGCTGTCCTCGCTCGGGTCACCATGGGTTGAGCTGGATATCCGGGTCTGTAACACTCCCGTTCAGGCGGAAAAATTTGTCTCTTTTGATCGAACAAATCTTTGATGATGATGATTGCTAATGGTTTCCCCTTTGTAGTGGGGTGATGACATGTCATCTTACCAAAAAGGACTAATATACCTATGTTTTATACTCTTGGTTTTATACTAGCGCTGCCTAGGGCAGGCACAAAAAGCTTATTAGGCACAAAATACCTTTTTTTTTGGGTGTTAGAGGTGGTAACTGTCCTAGGCAATATTCCCCTCTCTGCTTTTCGTCCACCAGCATTCTAACCTTCTTTTCGTCGCCTCGACAGCCTTGAAGTTCATTCTCTCTCTCTTCCCTCCCTCCCTGTTTCCCTCAACCCACCTTATAGCGGAGAGACACCTTATATAGGAGAGAGAGAGATTCGGGATCAAGATGAGAGAGAGAGAGAGAGAGAGAGAGAGAGAGATAGAATAACTTTATTCGATCAAACGAGCCGTAAAATTTTCCCCTGAACGGAGTATTTTCTTTATCCCATCATCATGAGGATTACAGCCGAAGCGGCTAGGGATTAACAAAATGAACGAAGCTATGTTGTTGCAGCTATTTCAAAAGATAGCCCTTGTTTTGAAAACATGTTATTTGACAGATGGAAGAACTGAAAAACACCTACAAATTTGCTTCATTCGAAATGTTTGGCTCTTCAAACCTCATTACATCGTTGCTCGATTGTGAACCATGTTGCCATCGGTGGGGAATTTTCCGTTTTGCTGATTATACTTTCGCTGAAATTCAGATATAATTGAGAGAGAGCACAGAACGCCAGGAAGTCTGTATGCCGACTACACATCTAACGTAGTGTCGAACCGGAACATGTGATACGGCCATCTTCAATTACATATACGCAGTTGGAATCCAACACAAAGCATTGCGGTGTAACCATGTGCAGCCATTATATTAATATTGATTATGAAGTTTAACCCGCCGACGCCTCACAGGCGATGAGGCGAGCCGTTGTGGAGGGCTTCTCCGGATTAGTTTGGACAACCTGGGGATCTTTAAAGTGCGCCGAAATTTCGAACAAGCCAGTATTTTTGTGCTTGCTTCATTAGATAAAAATCTCGTTCATGATATTGCTCGGCTCCAAATTGAGAAATTCTACACAGCCAAACGCGCAATGCTTCTGGAAAAACGAATAGCTAGAGTGTAGGTGTCACCGGTCATCTAGTTGTGTGTAATGATAACGTAGTTTTGTGTTACCCGTAATATTTCGAAACATAGCTGATGATTAGAAACAAGCGCTGGAATTTCATCACACGCCTAGATTTTTAATTTGCTTTGCTTGAACCGCCATAAGGCAACGGTGGAGGTTAGTGCCCGCATGATATCATTCGCCGAGTGTGGAGCAGTCTCGGAGTTGTCAACCACCTTTGATCCCATTCTTTCGTGCGAGCTGGCTTCAAATATAGCAGCTCGCTGCCCCTTTCGTTTTCTTTCCTATGAGTGGAATAGAAAAGAAAAAGAAACTACCTGTATTGAAACCGTTTGTGGTTAATTTGTTGCAAAGGACATAATTCAAACATTATTTCCACCCCACACTTCGAGAATACAAACGCGAACAGCGTGCAATGCTTCCCATTAATTAAGACCGGAGTGGTTGACGCGTTTTCTGCCGAACTTCATCCCGCAAAACTTCTCAGCCATCTGATAATCATGCGTCAGCTACCACTGCAGCGACACGATTTGCGTGCGCCGTTTCTCCATCGCTGGTCTCCCTCGTCGGCCCGTTCGGTAATTCCTTACGTCAACGTTTTCGATCTCAGCCACGCCGCGACACCCAGTCCGGTGAATTCCCCAAGGTGGTCGCGCAGACGTCAGAGTGTGGGGTTTCGAAGATGACAGACAGCGTTGTTGTGGGGATTGAATGGTCCCGCTTCTCCGTCGCGGACGATCGTCTTTGCGCTGACAGGCGTTTCCTTTCGGGATCACGCTTAGCAGTCTCGCGCGCTGATCGCTTGGAAGGGATGCTGAAAAGGCTCGCCCCGTGAGAAAAGTTGTCGCAGCTGTCTTGGCGGCCGCGCTAATGAGAAGACTTCGAAACGATGCTGTTTTATGCAGTTTTAGAAACAAGGCTACGTTGAGCCCTGGCTGCCACATCTTGGGTCCGGCTCAATGGCCACATTTTCGACAGCCTACAAAATGTCAGGCGCCTCTTCGCAATTTCGCACGTCATCTGTCACTTGGTACAAGTACATTTCCCTGAATGGTGGTGCTTACCGGTGCGTGGGCAATTGTGTCGGTCGGCGCACGGCGCGGGATCCCGGCATGGTTAAATGAGGATGGAACCCTCTCCAAACACAATGGGAAAGGTGATTAACTTGGGGCGAATTATAACAGTTCTAGTTTTTCTAAAAGCCGTGTTTTCCAGCTTTGCACGCCCGCGCTACGCCGGACCGGTAATGTGTTTGTAAGTATTGTAAGCTTTAGTTAAAAGTAAGCTTTAGTTAACGCTCAGTCACTTGCATTATAGCTCTGACCATTGCAATTCCTTTTGCGATACCTATACCGGATGTGTGTATTACAATAAGTATGTCATCCTACCGCCTGACCCCCGGCCATCGTTCCGTGTGCTACATTGCGGAATGTTATAAGAGATTATGCTGTTACAAAATGAAAGGGAAATTTGACGCGTGGAGCATGAGATGGACTTTTTTGGGTAGACGCTCTTTAATTCGTCCAAAGCAGTACTCCCCTCCGGAACGAGTAGCAGTAGAAGTAACGTAGCGAGTTGGACAGTCAGTACAAGTTCACCTTCGAAAAAAAAGCAGATCTGAAAGAGACAAAACTGCAGAACAAACAGAAAAGATGATCTCTGGGCGAATTAGACAATGTGAGGTACCAGCCTGCTTTTCTGCACGTGTCATCTGCTTTATTACTGTTTCTGCTTTCAAGACAAGGTCGAGGGCTGCAGTTTCTTGCCAAGGGATTAAGTGCGTACCTTAGCAGTTTTCCCTGAGGAGGAGGAGGAGGAATAAACGTGTATCTGAAGCTGTCAGCCCTGGGGAAGAGTCCTCATTCCAGGACCCCTTGAGTCCGTCCGGCTTCTTGGGCTCGCTGCACCAGCCAAAGCTGGTCGTCAGGGTCCGAGCTGGACAGTGCTCCCTCCCCGTGCTCAGGGGAGGGGAAAGGCAGGGGGGTAGGTGGGGGTTCTTATCACAGCCCCACATGATATGGTAGAGGGTGCCCGGAGCCTCGCAGAAGCGGCATTGCGAGGAGTACAGGGTGGGGGCCAGAATGTGGGCTCTAGTGGGGTGGGGAAATGTGTTTGTTTGAATGCCTCGGAGGTGGCGCTCTTGTTCTTTGGTGAGGCTTTTGTGCGCAGGAGGATATAGCATTCTGTGATTATTATTTCTGCCGAAGTTTGTGCAATCGCTAGAGAGATGGCCGCTTCCTCCGCCTGCACATATCTGTTGTAATTTTTATCAGTCAAAAACGGAACCTGTCCACTGTACTGTCCTCAAAAACTGACCACGAAACTCACTTCCTTCGCACTGATGACACGTTTGGTTCTAAAAGGCAGGGCAAAGAAAAGTATAGAGCAGTATCCACGTTTTGGTGCTTTTTTTTTTTTACTTATTCGGTTTCACTTACTTTTTTGCGTAATACTGTAAAACAACGTGATTGACCTTTCTTTTTTTTGTTGTTTTTCCGTGTAAACACATTTAAAACAACTGGCGCATTTGATTCTCCGTGCTATATCTCTGCTCTGAGGCGTAGCTTATGTTGCAGGCCGGCAGACTTATTTTAACCAGCTGGTGATACTAAACGTGAATTAAAATCTTGATACACGGACGATCTCAATTTTGATCTACTTCAGAAAAAGGTAGTGGGGAAGGGAGATCAAGGCCACGTGTGGTCAGCAGCAAACGGCTTAGCCACTGAGCGGCTCCTGCGGTCATACACTTGTCAAGTATTAACAATTTGCAGGTGTCGGTCCTTTTAAACAATTTACGTGAGAAAGAAAGAAGGAAACACGCGCCCAGAGTGGGGCCGAATTGGTAAGGCATTCGAGATCTAATCGAAAGGCGTGGGTTCGGTCCCCACTCTGGGCGCGTGTTTTTCTTTCTTTCTCACGTAATAATAATAAAAAAATGTAACATCACTAACGGTAAAAAAATATTCTAACCATTCCCCTATGCCTTCTTTGGCGTTGTAGACTGCCGGCATTTCTTTCTGTATTTCCTAACGAGCCCCTCATTTCCAAACCCTATTATCGTGCGAAAGCTTAGCGAGGGCCTCGGTTCTGGCAGCCTTGATGCCAAGGTAGCATAAGAGGGTTTCCCGCCGGTTAACCACTTATGACAGGCTGTAGACGTTCGCGTCACGCCCCGGGGGTTGAAAAGAAGGTCCCCTTCTCCCCGTGTAGTCTGAGTGGCGCTGGCTACCACCCTCAAGCGTCAGATACAGTTGTAGTAACTATAAATACCCCAGAAAGTGAAGGAGGACACAGTCGCCCAGATAGCCGAATTGGTAAGGCATTCGAGATCTAATCGAAAGGCGTGGGTTCGGTCCCCACTCTGGGCGCGTGTTTTTCTTTCTTTCTCACGTAATAAAAAAAAATGTAACATCACTAACGGTAAAAAAATATTCTAACCATTCCCCTATGCCTTCTTTGGCGTTGTAGACTGCCGGCATTTCTTTCTGTATTTCCTAACGAGCCCCTCATTTCCAAACCCTATTATCGTGCGAAAGCTTAGCGAGGGCCTCGGTTCTGGCAGCCTTGATGCCAAGGTAGCATAAGAGGGTTTCCCGCCAGTTGACCGCTTATGACAGGCTGTAGACGTTCGCGTCACGCCCGGGGTTGAAAAGAAGGTCCCCTTCTCCCCGTGTAGTCTGAGTGGCGCTGGCTACCACCCTGAAGCGTCAGATACAGTTGTAGTAAATATAAATACTCCAGAAAGTGAAGGAGAACACAGTCGCCCAGATAGCCGAATTGGTAAGGCATTCGAGATCTAATCGAAAGGCGTGGGTTCGGTTCCCACTGTGGGCGCGTGTTTTTCTTTCTTTCTCACATAATTAATAAAAATTAATAATAATGTAACGTCACTAACGGTTAAAAAATAGTCTAACGTTCCCCTATGCCTTCTTTGGCGTTGTAGACTGCTGGCATTTCTTTCTGTATTTCCTAACGAGCCCCTCATTTCCAAACCCTGTTATCGCGCGAAAGCTTAGCGAGGGCCTCGGTTCTGGCAGCCTTGATGCCAAGGTAGCATAAGAGGGTTTCCCGCCAGTTGACCGCTCATGACAGGCTGTAGACGTTCGCGTCACGCCCGGGGGTTGAAAAAGAAGGTCGCCTTCTCCCCGTGTAGTCTGAGTGGCGCTGGCTACCACCCTGAAGCGTCAGATACAGTTGTAGTAAATATAAATACCCCAGAAAGTGAAGCAGAACACAGTCGCCCAGATAGCCGAATTGGTAAGGCATTCGAGATCTAATCGAAAGGCGTGGGTTCGGTCCCCACTCTGGGCGCGTGTTTTTCTTTCTTTCTTTCTCACATAATTAATAAAAATTAATAATAATGTAACGTCACTAACGGTAAAAAAATAGTCTAAGTTCCCCTATGCTTTCTTTGGCGTTGTAGACTGCTGGCATTTCTTTCTGTATTTCCTAACGAGCCCCTCATTTCCAAACCCTGTTATCGCGCGAAAGCTTAGCGAGGGCCTCGGTTCTGGCAGCCTTGATGCCAAGGTAGCATAAGAGGGTTTCCCGCCAGTTGACCGCTCATGACAGGCTGTAGACGTTCGCGTCACGCTAGGGGGTTGAAAAGAAGGTCGCCTTCTCCCGTGTAGTCTGAGTGGCACTGGCTACCACCCTGAAGCGTCAGATACAGTTGTAGTAAATATAAATACCCCAGAAAGTGAAGCAGAACACAGTCGCCCAGATAGCCGAATTGGTAAGGCATTCGAGATCTAATCGAAAGGCGTGGGTTCGGTCCCCACTCTGGGCGCGTGTTTTTCTTTCTTTCTTTCTCACATAATTAATAAAAATAATAATAAAATGTAATGTCACTAACGGTAAAAAAAAATAGTCTAACGTCACTTAAGATTTCCCTAGCTTGTAGACTGCTGGCATTATTTCTTATATATATAAGGCATATATATATATATATATATATATATATTAGCGAATCAGAAAATGGGAAATGAGGAGCTCCGTGAAATAAGACAGAAAATAAGGGTTGGCAGTCAAGAAAACCTCGGAAAGCAAAGGGGAGGTTGTGGTGGGTCATAGAAAGAGATGAAGAATTTTTTGAGTCGAAAAGAAAGTGGTGAAAAAATGCCCGCCGGGCGGGATCCGAACCCACGACCTCCAGAATACCGGTCTGGTGCGATAACCACTACGCTACCGGCGGGGCTGTTTCCCCGCACTTTCTCGGGTATTTATGTTAAGGTATTTTTTCTTTCCTGCACTTGGGGGGTGGTAGCCAGTGGCACTCGGACTACTCGGACTACTTTCTTTTCGACTCAAAAAATTCTTCATCTCTTTCTATGACCCACCACAACCTCCCCTTTGCTTTCCGAGGGTTTCTTGACTGCCAACCCTTTTTTTCTGTATATATATATATATATATATATATATATAATATATATATATATAGATATCTATATATATATATATATATATATATATATAATATATATATAGAGAGAGAGAGAGAGAGAGAGAGAGAGAGAGAGATATATTATATATACAGAGAGATTAGGCTTTTATTTAAGCAAGCGCTGCTTTCTTTTGGGGCGCCCTTCCAGTGAGGATCCTCCTAGTCGAGGAAGCCCTGGGCCGTCCCGGTAGATAATCACTAGCCGTCCCTGTAGATAATCAAACATTGCCGGATGTTATGCTCGTTGCAACTTGATTGGTCGTGCATCCGTCGCTCAAAACGTGCTGGCAGCAAGCATTGCATCATTTTTCCGAAAGTTACTTGGTCATTCCCTTGTGCGACAAATTTCATTATTGATGTGTCCACGCTGTATACATTATTTCCACATCCTGAATCATTCCGGAAGAAGCTAACAGTTCTAAAAAATAAGTAAAATAAAGAACGTCGTCTCAAAACATACTCTGCACGAAAAGCGGCAAAATGGGAAGCAGTTTGGTTCGTCCGTTGACCCGGTCGCAGCCAATGCAATCGGCCTCGCTGAAATGCTGTGTCCGACTGGCGGCTAGCAAAAAATCTCCTTTCTGTTCTCCCCCTTCACCTGTTATGTTGGCAAAGCAGCGTCAGACGTTCTTTCGTTCCGTTCCAATCTAGTTCCACGGGTGACCTCAGCTCGCCTAAGCTATATAATCAAGGCGGCCACCGTCAGCACTGAGTGTGAGAAAATAGGGGAGACCGAGGAGATAATGCCTCTCAAAGAAAAAAACAAGCATGGAAATGCCAGGGAGTAATCGATTGCGTACTGGTGAAGGTGGACCCATGTTGGGAAGAAGCTGCTCTGGCTGGGAGGGTAAATTGGTCGGGCGGGGAAATGGACGGATTAATTGGTTAAATGGGCCCCGAAGGCAAAATGCAAGATTGGTTCTTTAATTGCTGAAAAGCAGCTCACTGGTTCATTAAAAAGAGTGCTTTGTCCCGAAATCAACGCTAGCAATTTTATCGCGAACTTTCCGGCGATTTTTCTATGACGTCACAGAACCTTATCCTGGGCAATCGGAGGCCGCTGACCCCTAAACGGTGCCCAGAAACCTGACTGGGCGATTGTAGTGGGGCATGTTGTTCCATTTGACCGCATCACTTGAATGCTAACGTGAGGTTAGCCCACTTGTGGCAACCATGCTTTTAGTGATGGTCATTATTACGTTCCTCATGGCGGTACATTACGCCACTTTAGCGCAAAATTTGAATATTTCTGAATTTTCTCTTGAGCTTTTTTGGGGTAAAAAACGCCTTTCGGTGGGTTCGTCAGCTACGCCATGGTCCAGCAGGTAGCACCGTTCGTGTTTATCGCGAAGGTACGCCATTATGATTCTCATTTTGCTAAGAAGACTAGCAATCGTTACCTGGTGCAGCTGCCTAGCTCCTACTGCCTTGCTTTGTTGTTGTGTAGATGTGTGAATATTGCGCATGAGCTGTTGTTGCTATCAGGCGATGTAGAGAGAAACCCCGGTCCAACCACACGTAGCTCCACTACTGAAATTGACCAGACTGTCCATGCTTTGCTTACAACGTTAAAAGCCGGCCTGGCCACCATCCTGGATGAATTAAAGGCTATAAATACACGACTGACTAGGTTTGGTTGCGCGCATCGTGAAGACGGTAGACCATTGCAAACTACTACCCGATATGTGGTCCGACGTAGATGTTCTACTGAGCTTATCCGCCCAGACATCTTATAGACTCGCCGGCATTGAGGAAAGGTTGAATGACGCTGAGGATAGATCACGTCGCTGGAACCTTGACTTCTATGGCGTCAGTGAAGGCGAGTCCGAATCCTGGTGCCATGGCAAAAACCTTGTCCCAGATATTTGAAAAGAAAACTTGAAGATATACTTGGTGACAACTTTAAGAACGACACCGGAAGTTGCCGCTGTGCCTTATCACCGTAGCCGGATGTTTCTCCGCGCGGCGCAAGTAGGGCGTTACTGGGAATATTTTGAACATGGCGTGAGCCATTCCCGTGATTTATTGCATTTAATAGGCTTATAAACGACTCCAGTGACGACAAACAAACTGCGTTAGACAAGGCAGACGATATCACGCATTCATAGCAAACGCCTTTCAAAACGCTCGCGCACTGACATCACGGGTCCGGCGCTTTGGCGGAGTGATACACTACATGAAGTGGTGCCGTTCTTAAGTTGTAACCGAGTATAGCACTTGAACCTAAGTATATTCCGAGAGCGCATCCTATCGGTTAAATTGCTCCTGACAAAATCGCCCAATAATTGTTAATTTCACTTCTTTCAAGACTAAGGACGATATTTTATTGATTGATTAATTGTAGCGTTTAAAGCGCCGACGCAAGGCGGGCGATGAGGCGCGCCGTAGTGGAGGGCTCCGGACTAATTGTGACCACCTGCAGGGGATCTTTAACGTGCGCCGAAGTGGCGTACACACGGGCGTTTTTGCTTTTCTCCTCCGTCAGAAAGCGGCCGCTGCGGTCGGGAATCGAACCCGCGACCTCGTGCTCTCGATATTTTATCTAAGGACTTCAATCTCAAGGGCACAACAGTCAGTATATCTGAGGATTTCTGTGCCGCCACTCGTTCAGTCCATTGCGAGCTCATTCGTTTCGCTCGGGAACAGAAGGCTCCCTTCAAGCTACGCTACAAAAAAAACATCTACAAGAAAACGTACCACTACGACGCTGCTGATAATTCCGTAAAATAAACAGCAGAGCGGGCGAGTTAGCAAGAAAAAAATGTAACCTGACCGTGTCTTTCCAAACCACACCCCTTAACACGCCCAAATCGTGCGTGGGTACGTACTAATGACGTCACATAGTCGATTCTTTACATCAACATTCGCAGCGTAATTCCGAAGCGTGAAGAAATATCCGCCGTCATCCAATCATCTTATTGTGATATTGCCGTTCTTACCGAAACATGGTTGTCAACGTATATCACTGACGCTGAAGTTGCTCCGTACATGCCTGGATTTGCCGTCTACTGCCGTGATCGCTTGCTAAACGAGGCGGTGGTGCTCTTATTGGAATAAAGAATTCAATTAGTCATTTTAAACTAGAACACGAGAGCCCCTAGAGATAATGCACGTAGCACGTCGAACCCGATCCGGCCTTACCATAAATGAAGCGCGCTATCGCCCAACAAAACCAGACGCTGATTTTTGCAGGCACCTTAACGAATCACTCGACTTTATACGCAAAAGGTTTCCAATAATATGCAACGATTTTAACTACCCTGCCATTGATTGGAGTGATCAATATCACGCAACTACCGGTGAACCCGCTCAGTTCTTAAGCACCATACAGGATTTTCAATTAAAACAAATCACAACCCAAGCTATGAGACAGACCGCTCATACCGCTAACATTCCTGATTTAATTCCAATGCCCGACCCGAGCCATCGGAGATGCTCAACTGGGACGTATAGTGCCCACCGGTTCACAAAAGTTCGCGGTTGACACAGGCCAACCGTCGTCCGATTCGGGGGAAAAAAGCAGAGTAGCCCGTTATTCTAAACCGCAGAGTGAAAAAATACTCGCGTAGTGCTCCATACGACTAAGCTACAGAAACATGCGAGCCGCTCAGAAATAACAGGTATACTTCCCGGGGCCCTACCTGGTGCAATCACTTATTGCTCTTTACTTGTGAATTGCAGCACTCCGAGCTGCCTAAGCTGAGCATTTCTTGAAAAACGTTGTGCAGTACGCTTCCCCCTAGCTCCTACAAATATTTGATCACCAGGGACTGCGTTCCATGAAGAAGGGAAATCAATCAAAAATGTGTGGTCGTGCTGCAAACCGGCCTGCTAGCTCAGCCTTCCAGAAAGTACCTCTCATGACTTGGTTATACGCTTTTACAACGAACCTCGGTTGATTTTGTATCCTTATGGCTAGATTAACCTCGCCGACTTTTTACGCCCTCATTTGGCATTTGGCATTCTGCAAGTGTACCAGAGGACATGAATACGCTGCTTCAACTCCAGTGAAGTGAAGCCAGAGAAGCGTCGTAAGACAATATTCATATCGCATCGGCGCTCGTGGGGAGGTTATCGGGACTACATCGACATTAGTCAGGCTTAATATATGACAAATCCTAATGCACCTTTGTCTGATGATGGTTATGATTGAAACGGTCAGGTTTCTCGTAAGGAATTCGTTCGCTGTCGTTGGGGTCGTAGGGGCTAACAGAGTTTTGGGGACTGAACGGTCGCCCCCACCTTAGGGATAGCACGCTTCGCTTTAAAATATACCACAATTCTCCGCGCACAAATCTTGTCTGGGCTTAGTTTTTACGGCACGATCGAATTGCAACGACCTGCCGGCGGAGGCTGGCTGGTTTCGTCGGTGCTGTTATAGTGCCTAGAATATAGCATATTCTAGGCACTAGAGTGTTGTGGTCTGCGAACCGCGCAGTCGGCACACACAAGCCGATCCCAAAGAGTGCACGTGGTAGAAAACATCGCAGGAAAATTTGCAAAGACGCAGAAGGGAGTACAGAACTTCGAATTGAAATGTCTACTAAATTAATTCAGGTAAACGCGTCCAGAATGGTCGAAACGTGGCCTACATTGGGAATCCAGACTTTATTCTACACAAGTAATGTCACAGTCTTTAGAAATCCCTTCGGTGTTGTTTTTATAAGGAGGCTTAATCATCTCCCAATTCGCTTTTCAGGTCGTTCGCCACTATGAGACAGTGTTCACTAAACGTCATATGTTGTTCTTCGTGTCCGTGAAAGAACAATTTAGTGATGGCATCATTGAGTGAGCGAGCAAACTTTTTCCATCATCCTCTTCCATCTTGCGTATCGAGTGAGGTAGCCAGCCCGGCTGATCTCGCCAGCAGCTTGCTCTCTCTTCTTCCAGCTCTCTCCGTTGGTCGCCTCTGGTGCCATGGGAGAGGCTTAGCCTGAGCCTAGTTTGCTCACCATAACTGCAAGAATGCGCGCAATTCGGTCCCGCAAAGCCTCTGCGCTGCTCGTCGGTCCGCGCCGGCCGGGCCCAATCACAGGTCGCTCGTCGTTCTACCCACCTCCCGCAACAAATAAAATCGCCCAGCTTTCCCTCCCCGGTCACGGAGGACACGCCGTTAACTCAAGGTAGCGTGTACTTCCGGGTCCGTCTGATCGATTTCCTATCCAGGCGGGACGACAGATAAGGCGTACGAAATTGCAGCCTAAGAACGCGGAAGTGTCGTCGATTGCTCCGAATAACAAGCCACGAAGAACGGTTATCGACCTTTTTCGCCTCTCCCGGGTGCCTTCTATTTCGGACATTATGTACCTTTTCCTACGTTCGATACTTTGTGGCCGTTTCTGCTGTCGGGCCTCGTAAAACTACCGGGTTGCATATATAGCCTTCCACGCCATTAAACTACATTTAAAAACCCCTTGGTTTTTATTTTCTCGTTTTCGTTATGGCTTCTCGGTGCGTTCGTTATGGCTTATCTGTGCATGCTTAGTTCAAGCCAGTACCACGTTGTAAATCGTAATTGGGTAGTGAAGCTCCCGTCGTAAATTTTACCGCGTTGCAAGGTATGACACGTCGCCAATCTCCTGAAGGGAGATTTTAAAATCTAGTTTTCTTAGGCGGCAATCCTTCTTTAACGGTTTTTACATCCATTGGGAAATGTGATGAAAGTAATCGTTCTTTTAGAGACGATCGTCTTTGTTTTTTGCCTGCCTGCCTGCCTGCCTGCCTGCCTGCCTGCTGCTGCTGTCTGCTGTCTGTCTGTCTGTCTGTCTGTCTGTCTGTCTGTCTGTCTGTCTGTCTGTCTGTCTGTCTGCCTGCTGTCAGCTACTCTCTGTCTGTCTGTCTGTCTGTCTGTCTGTCTGCTTGTGGACTGTCATACTCACCATATTCAGGTACACGCTATGAACGGCAATAGCTCCTGTAGTGCGTCACTCCGCCACTGCGCGGACCAGGATGTCACACGCGCGCGTTTTGAAAGTAGATTTGGGTAATTCGTGACATCGTCTGCTTTTTTTTTTGCGTAGTTTGTTTGTCATCGCTGCAGTTATTTGTAAGCCTATTAGGTCTTCAAAATGGCGGAAACGACTCGCGAGGCGCTCAAAATACTCGCAGTAGTAAACGGTCGCATACATGAGCGGAAAAGGACGCGTCCCCGCACGCGTCTCCGCCCCGAGAACCGGTTTTCTGCCGGATTGCTCGAACGGACAGCCGGCTGCGGCGATGCGGCGTAGGGGCAACTTCCGTTGTAGTTCTTAATTAAGGTATACCCGAGTGCGGTGGTTCATTGACCCACTGGGTTTTTTCGGGGGGACAAGATTGCACAGAAGGGCGGGGAAGGGGCAAAGTGGGACGTAAGGAGTGAGAATGAAGCACTCAGAATTAGAAGAGGTTGAGAAAAAAAAAGCGTATTGCGACGGGGATCACGGGCTCCCGAAGCTTTCAACGATTTGGGGGGGGGGGGGGTTAATACTAATGGAGATGATGATGGCGGGTGTAATAAGGATGATGATGACGACGATAAAGGAGAATAATATCACTAACATGTTAAGTTTTTATATCTCATTAGGCCTGGACGATACCAAAAAACCACATGGGTCTCGGAAAGCCGTAGTTTATGGTTGTCAATTGTCGTCGCCATTATCGCACGTCTATTCGGTACATATAATTCGTAAGCCATAAACAAACCAAGAAACCTATTACACGTATTTTGAATCATTGGTTCGGAACACCCCTGTTTGTTTGGGAGGGAGGAGACTTGTAACAGCCTTTTAAAAGCGAATTTTTTTTGCTCACTGGGAACAACCATATGCGTAAACGTACTGCATGAAAGCCAACTCCGCAGAATGGAAGGCCACATGAAGATGATGGGTTTCATGGTTGGTGACGAGGTTTAACGCGCCAACGCTACACAGGCGATGAGGCTCGCCGTATAGTGAAGGGCTCCAGATTAATTTTGACCGCCTGGGGATCTTTAGCGTGCGCCGAATCTTTAGCACACGCAGGCATTTTCGCTTTCCCCCTCCGGCAAATGGCGGGCTTCCACAATGCCACCTATAAAGCGCCTCAAAGGAATAAAAAAAACGTTTCATGTGGTTGGAATCGACCCTGAGTCCCTCTCGTTATGTAGCCAGCGTCTATGTGATTGCGCGATTCCGAAACGGTCGAAGGAGTTTGGGTTTTGGACTTCAACAACCACTCAGGTTTCCCTGGAGGAAGCATCACGTTTTAACACCCTTTCTCGTAAGAAGGGAGCTCTGATACTCTTCTCTTCAAATATCCTACCTAATGTAATAAAGGCTATTATGTGCTGAGGGAAGACCGGTCGGACCCCCTACGTGGCACTCGAAATGCCCTTGCAAGCGCATGCGCGCATGCTATCTCCTAGCAACTAGGCTCTCTGTTACGCCTTCGACGCACATTCCGGAGGAACTGCCTAGTAATACATAGGAAAATACACACCGTTTTAGGGGCAAAGCTCCTTACGGGATGGAGCTGTTGGCGTCTCCTGTCGTCGTCGTCGTAACCGTCGTCTGATGTAGTAACGGTACTAAAACACCGGGGCAATCGTTTACGCCTCGCACAAGAGGGCTTCGTGCTTCAAAGGCAAGATAATTTTACAACAAAGCTGTATACCTTTACCCCCCAACGGTTTCATTACCGTTGGCGAAAACGGCAAGGCAATAAGAATACACTTATACATTGCATGCTTCCCTCTAGGTTTCACGTTACTGGAGGTGGCCCGGGATTTTTTCCATGGAGGAAAGTTGTAGCGAACATACCAAGTGGTAGCAATAATGATGGAGCCGGCACTGCCTACGAGAAAACCGCGAAGGTCTTCTTCTACACACAGAGCATAACGGTGACTGTCTGCTCGCAACTTTTGCGCGCTGAAGGCCAGATAGAGGAGTTGCGCTCACCTCTTATACACGCGTTCGTCCCAAATCTGCCTCATAGCAAGACATTTCTGATGCCTCGCCACCGTCTTTCGTTTTGGGTGGTGCGCGCATTGTGTCGGCCTGCGTGATCTACGCTGAGCTCTCACCCAGGTCAGTGTCCTTTTCACTCACCTTGTTTCTGGTGAAGACCCCAGTCACACCGTTCTTCCTCGTGCCTCGTACCGCTTCTTTCCGGACCCCCCCCCCCCCCCCCCCCCCCCTTCCCCCCGGCCCTGAAATAATCGCCCTACTGAAGCCAGCCTCTGGCAACGGATCCTCCGGAACTGGCGTTGAGGCGGTTCCGGGGGGCGTATTTCCAAACGCTTCGCTGCGAGCACCCACGTGACATGCTTGTGCGCGCGATGGAGAACCGTAATTCAACGTGGTTATTGGCTGCGCCCCAAGCCTAAAGCGACCTAAAACATACCAAATCACCATTATTAAACAAAACGACCCGTACATTTCAATTTAGAAGAAAAAAATGATATGTAGAATAAAATAGGCAATGAAAAAAAAAAAGAAACAGATCAACTTGCTGGGGCTGGAACCCAAGCCGCCAGCGCCAATACTCAGCGCTCTACGTCAAGGCTACAGAGCCAGAACGGCGGGTTCCCTTTAGCAGGCGCTCAAAAGAATAGCGCGCGCAGTGACATCACACGAGTCACGTGGGTGCTCTGTGCAGCGAAGCGTTTGGAATCACGCTTCCGGGGGTACCCATGCAAACCAGCGTCATCAGACCACTCCTCGACCGATGACTTGGAAAGGATGAGAAAAATTCCCCGCATTTCCCCGAGGGGAACAATGTGAAAGTGCGAATGCACGAGTTGAATTTGCGCGGTTCGGTAATGTTCGCGAAAGAGAGATCACACACACACACACAACTACAAAGAAAGAAAGATGCATTTATTCACAGACACCTATTTGTGTTGTCGTTGTACTGATTGCTAGAGCGGATCTCAGCTTTGAAATTTCGTGTCAGTACTCCTTTAAGCAGGTGCACAGCCCTTCTCACGCCCGATTCTTGGCCAATCCCCCATGTGGGTATGTGCCATGTCAGCGGCCAGGCAGCGCACGCCCATCTCCCCCCGTTGCCAAGGGAGACGAGGAGATTCCTGGCCAATCCCCCACGTGGGATGTGCTATGTCAGCGGCCAGGGTGCGCGCCCATCTCCACGTGCGCGGACATCGCCGGTGGACGCAGGTTCAGGTCGCTTAAGAAGTGCATTGCACTTAAAAGTGGCGCAGCGTTGATGAAACACCCTTGTTGACCTATCGTGCCTCGCACATTGCGAGTAACATCAATGCCGCCTATGGGCCTCATGTGCTGGTATGGTGGCAACACTGATGTGCTGTGTTCATGGCCATCTTGCGGACAACGAGGACATAATTTCTTTGTTCCACGGGCACGCGGCGTTGCGTAGCGTCGCTTTCGGCACAGCACAAATATCAGCCTGAGAAAGAACGAATGGTCGCTATTCTGTTGCAATGCAATACAAAAAGCTAAACGGAACTTTATTAAAGTATAAAGGTTTCGCAAGGGCGACAGGAAAGCGACAGGAAAGGACTCTTTCCGTGCTGTATGAACAAGCTATCATTTCACAACGGCCTCAACTGAACATCAGCGGCGTCGGCCAAATGAAAGACCAAAATAAAGAAACGAAAACTCGCAAGCCCACTTACGAGAAGAAAGAGAGGAGTGCAGCAGTGTGGATGTGTGTGTGTGTGCATCGCCTCCTGGAAGCGACTATGTGTGTGTGAGAGAGAAAGCGAGATCGGTCCACCATTGGGGAGACTCCTGTTATGTGGGGCCCAGGCCCCCACGGTAGCATAACGTGACGGAGCGATGCCACTATGGCACCGGCAACGCTTTGGTGGCTTTGAATTGTTCAGCATTAGGTCCCCGTCAGGGCGTAACTGGAATCACCCAGCAGTTGCCGGACAGCTTAGTGAAGAAAAGACCGGCGACGCCACTTTCGCGGTTCTTGTAGAGGCGAATTTCTCCCGTGTAAACTCCACTGTGCCTCGTCGGTGCCTGAAAGTGATTTGAACTCCGTTGTTTGTGTGGAATCGCGGCGAAACAGTCGTGTGTATATTGCGACACCCAGGATATACGGCTTCAAGAGCCCGAAGATTCAGGTTTGTAGCCGAAGGTATTAAGTGCGAATGCACTTTATAAGCGACCCTGAATTCCGGCGACCGCCGTCCGTCCAAATAGCAACAGCTTCGGTGTGCGCGCGCTCCTCGTCTTCCTTGGCAAACAGGGGGAGATGGGCGCGCGCTGCCTGGCCGCTGACATGGCACATACCCACGTGGGGATTGGCCAGGAATCGGGCGTGAGAAGGGCTAGAGTACTGACACGAAATTTCAAAGCTGAGATCCGCTCTAGCAATCAAGTACAACGACAACACAAATAGGTGTCTGTGAATAAATGCATCTTTCTTTCTTTGTAGTTGTGTGTGTGTGTGTGATCTGTCTTCGCGAACATTACCGACCCGCGCAAATTCAACTCGTGCATTCGCACTTACACACTCTCCCCCTCGGGGAAATGCGGGGAAATTTTTTTTGAAAATACAGCTGTACAACAAACTCGGCAAGGTCCTTGGAGGCGTTGCCAAATCACCCTCCTACCCGGCTGGGTAAAATCAAGACAGAATGATCAGTTGCAGTTGCGAAACGACACCAGCGAGGATTGCTGTACTGGATGGGAGCAGTCTGTCTTGATTTTTACCCAACCGGCCAAACCGCTTCCGCTCACTGACTGGCCAGCGTCACTGTTAATTATACGCTGGCCAGTCAGTGAGCGGAAGCGGTTTGGCCGGTTGGGTAAAAATCAAGACAGACTGCTCCCATCCAGTACAGCAATCCTCGCTGGTGTCGTTTCGCAACTGCAACTGATCAGTCTGTCTTGATTTTACCCAGCCGGGCAGGGGGGGTGATTTGGCAACGCCTCCGAGGGCCTTGCCGCAAACTTCTACCTAAAATGGCTAAAACTACGAGTGTTCGTTGGACGGGCTCAGAAAAATATCTCTTGGTGCTTCGTTATACTTCTTTTATAGGTTGATGAACGCGTACTTAATATACGAATATGGCGTAGATGCGCGTGAGGAAGCTTTGACGAGGCCCTGTAAACGTTTATTTACCTTGTTTACCCTTGAATCGACATAGCCATGGGCACAGGTATGGTAGAGCGCACAACGGGAGCTATAATTTTGCACAAATGATTCCTCTCGCATTCGTAGAGCCGATGAAAAGAAAAAGACAATTTGGAATAATAGAGACTGTTTCGAAGCTATTAGGGTTGTACGTGATGTTCGTGTAGCTACATGCCAGCGCACGTAATTGAGCTCATGCAGTTATCTGTGTGAGCAAAAATATCCTGCGCAACAAGCACCACCTGAACCTTGTACCTTCCTACTGTGGCAGAAACGCGAACTACAGGTTGTACACGAACGTAATGTTTGAGATATTTGGGAGTAGTTTCAGTAAAACTGTAGATGCGAGTACCTGAATAATGGCTGGTGTGTTTCCATCTGTCTGTAGTTGTGTCGCTCTGCAGCGTAAACGTTTACGTTACTTGTGCTTTCGTTATGAAGCTGTCTTTATATTTTGCCGGCGTGACCACTTACAATGGAAGCCTGCATGTACCTCGGATGTTCCATGTACGTATTTCCTGATGTATATACGCACTTATACTGACACCGGAATGCTGTTTTGGAATCTACAAAATAAGCACTCGTTCCGTGTAATTGGATGCATAACATATTTTCGCAGCGGTCGCACGCCAAGTAGCGTGCATGCAAATATGCAAATGCACCTATGGTTCTGTTCGTTTTTATTTCTTCTCGGGTACTATGTGCATTGTACACGTCGGCGTTGCAAGGTCATCCGTGTACTGTAGTCGGCTTTTATTAGCGAATTCATGGTCTAAAAGCATTATCAGGTATATTCCGGATGGTTTCAATAAACAGACATTTGTGCCGGTTTTGGGAATTATAATATTACAACAAAACACGCATTTGCTTCTTTCTGTTAGAAATTTCAGGGGTCGCAATGATTGTCGTATCAACAATTGGTGTACGTTTTTTTTTTATTTACATCATGGAACTAATGTCGCAACCGCTGCCAGGTGCCGCCACGTGTCACCCTCAAAATTGCAGTGCACGAGACCCATAGCACTGGACAAACAGCGCGAAAATGATTCTCAGTGTAGATGCATAGAGGCCCGTGGCGATGTTGAACATACCATCTCCTAAATAGAGAGAAAATCATCGTCACCGTGGTCTGGGTGATGCAGCTATGGTACGCGTATGCGCACCCCGACACATCACTAACACAGGAAAAGCAAGGAGCTCACCAGCTCGCGACAACATAGTTTGCCGCACCGCCAGAATTATTGATTAAGCCATGCATAAAACAAAACAACAAAAAAACTGATTACCCCCTGAGACAGTGCACCGAAATGGTGGTTTCCATCACTAATACAGCTTCCCGTGCCAGACGTTAAGGGGCTGCTTTCGATCAACGATGGTTACATCAAAGAGACGACGAGGTAGGACCAAAGGGGAGTCGCATAAATCAGTAACGACCGACGGCCATTCGGCCGAACGCCATTTCCTCGGCTCAGCAGAATACGAAACGGGTGCATAAAACAACTTCGAGGACCGTAATACTGTGCAACCAAGTGATCGTTTGCTGCCCTTTCGGTCGCGGTCTGCATTTGGCTCCCCAGCTTTTATCGTTTGCCTTCTCAAGAGGACTTTGCCTTCTGAACAACCAAAACGGCGCAGAACGGGCGAATACGAATGAAGCGATTGGCCAAACTCCGAGGCTTTCTTTTATTGACAGGGCGATAGCACTCCCGCGATGGTGTTCGTGGCGGCGAAAAACAAATATGTATCGCGTGCGCGTTGTTTTTCTTTTTTTTTTTTTTTTGTTACGGCATTAGCATATGGTCGTGTGAGGAGTTGCCCTAAATATGACCCACGTCAAAGCGCGTTTACTTTCGTGAGGGTATCCGCCGAATGACTAGAGGAGATGCTTTCTTTCTCTGCAGTGAAACGCACATCTAAATGCAGCAGACTAACTTCTTGCTTTCCTCTTAATATCACACAGTCAGTTGTAGCAAGAAAAAATTAAAAGCGTCTGCATTTGAAACTGCTTCCAGGGTTTAAAAATACCAATCTGCGGACGTGTGACATACGGGTCTGGATTCAATCTTTACGCCGCTTGCGGGCACTCTTTGAAAAACGAGCCAATTTTGAAACGGAGTAGTGTAAGTTCCTTGCAAAACGCTACGCAAGAAAATGCTGAGAGTTCACAACGTCTGCAGCATTTCCACTTGAAACTGCGCTTTATTGCGGTTTATTCGGTTAAATTGGTTTTATATACTGCGGTTTATTGGGTTTCAGATATTGTAAGGGGTATGTCGTGCTTTGCTCGCATCGATTGAGAACATGACCCAACTTGACCGCCGCGGATAGGAAGTACGTGCAACAGGCGAAATGGTTCTAGTAAAAGCGCACCCGAAGAACACACCTATAATCCATCTGCGAACCGTTTTTATCTAAAACATCTTTAAGACAAACAGCAGGTCATTAGAGCTGCTCCTGGTTTGCCCCATCTAAAATCATACAGTAGCAAAACTATTCCTCCCGCAGCCAAAAAAGTATGTTGTAAAAGTCTGCCAGAACTTGGCTCTCATTGGCTTATAAAACCACGGGACATTTCCTTTTAGAACAGGCGATTTGTTGTCCACATGGAATGTCTCCAGCAGTGACAGAAAGGAGTGTGAGAAGTAGCCTAACTTGGCCTAACGTAAAGTTACCTAACCTAAACTAGCGTAACTAGCCTATCATAGCCTAAAAAAACCCAACCCAACGTAGCCGTATGTCTTCTACACCGAAGACAACTTATCTGAAACCCAACACACCAAACGTTCTGTGTTTCGTACCCGTTATCGCCTGAAAAACCCGCGACTGTAGCGAAATTAGCTAACAAGAATGAATGAAAACTTGATAAGACGTGAAAACAAAGCCCGATGAACGAAGAGCGCGAGAAAGACAAATTTTTTGTTGTATTGTTAGCCGGAGGATGTTTTTAGGGCCTCCACTCCGTGAGTGGCATACTTATTCCAAGATGCCGTGAAGCTGTCTTGCCGTCCGGGCCCTCTGCACCAGCCATCGCTGGTCCGAGAGCTCAGAGCTGGTCAACTCCCCTTTCAATCTTCAACCCTTAGTAATAGTGAGCCACATCGCCTGGACGGAATGCTGTGGCAAGACGTGCGCATCGTCCGTCTTCCTTCGTCTGTTTATGTCTATTTAGCGCAAGTTTCGTGATACATAATGCACCAACTAGCCCAACAGCACATTATATTGGCAGCATTAGCAGCTTTTTCCAATTGTTCTGTAGGGAACTTCTTTGAGCACGCCTGAGGACCCTCACGAAGCTCTTCATTCCCTTGCCATAAATTTCTAAAACGCTTCACAAGAAGCCTGCTCATATTGTTTTCTTCACCTTAATGAAGTGGCTCGTACCCACAGAGTGGGGGGATTTGCCATGGCTTGTAAGCGGCGGCTAATTTGTTAGGTACCTAAATGGTGATTATAGGAGTAATAATAATTATAATAACCAGCTTTCCTCCATAAGGACGAGGAAGACGAGAGGAAATGATAGTTTCCCACCGCAGTTTCATTTCGTCACTTCGGTTCGCTTTATCGTGGACATCGGGCGGCAGATCTTTCGCCTGTCTCTTAATTGCTGCCAGAACTCATATTAAGTTAGCTCTAAAAAGGGTAAAAAAATCTTATGTACACTCCCACAAAACAGTGTGTACAGTCCCTCCAAAAGCAAAATCCCATTGGTCAAACGATTTTGGCTCATTTTAATCCGTGCCAAAGCAAGATCTGGCTCATTTTCAATACGAACTACGATCTGCGTACACGTTTGCAGGGCATTATCTCAACTATTTTTTGTCATATTTTTTCTAGGTGAAAGTTGCCGGAATTTTTTTGGCAGTGCAGTTTCATCTGACTTAGTTCTGGTTTTCGGATTTTAGCTTATTTCGAAAAAAAAAATTGGCCGCGTATCTGCTCCTTTTCGTTGCAAATGCCGTCAAAAGACGATAGTCTTTATCGGCTTTTGCGAAGTAAATGCCTCCCTTCGCTTTTCCGCTCACCTCTCATGTTGTTCCTCTTGCGTAGCGCTCCTCCAAGGTAAAGACGCCAAAGGTTTGCTTAAATCATTTTAAATTTCCCGCGTTCCACTGCTCCAAACCGGGTGTCTCGATGCGAACGCTGCCGTACGGCGAAGGCGCGCGTTAATCGAGGCGCCTAGTTCAGCCATAGAGAAATGCTTCAGCTTTTATAGAACCGCGTTTCCCTACTCCACGTGCGTTGCAAGCAGAACGTGGAACCTATCTAGTGGAACCTTGCATAACTGTTGTCGGTTGATTTCTTAAAATGGCGCCAGAAGCTATAGTGGCGCGGGCGACAGCAGGCGACGGCGGAGCGAATTCTTTTTCTGCAGTTGATGAAGCATTTAATTTCGCAAAAGTCAAGCATGTTTGATTTTTATAAAGGAACACTTCAAATACCACTTCTGTATTGATTTGTTGTCTCATATTTGCGTAATGCCTTGTTCTTCTTTAACAATGTTGACAAGTATGAACATTACACCGGACATAGACGGGTAGATTTAGCTGTGACTATATAAGACTATTGCGCAGGCATTGCTTTGCTTTGGCCGGGTGGCTGAATCGAGTCACAGACAGACAGACCAAAATTTCTGGGTTAAGTAGACCAAGAAGACTATCGTCTTTAAAAAGCGCCTCATTTTGCGGTCAACGTTGGAGTTAAAAAAAAAACACGCGAGCCAATACCGCTGTACAGTGACTTTGTGCCCTGCTGCCGGCGTGCCACTTGTCATTCGCTGCAACCCCTTTGCCCTGTTCGTCTGCAATCGGTGCTTGGGTCCTCTCGGACAGGAGCAACTTATCGCTTGTTTCTCCAGGGTGGTGGTTTCAGCGGCTCGCGTCGCACATGCTTTGGTGGAGAAAAAACTTTTTTTTAATTTTTTTACAGAACTAACTCTTCCAGAACTACTTCAACAACCATATCTTTATTTTTTTATTTTCGTTGAGGCTAACGTTTTCTCGGCAGTGCCATTCCTGCGTTCTTTCTGTGGCGAGTCCATTCGATCTTGTTTCTTGTTGGCCAAGTAAGGGTAGGTGTACCTTACAGACGTATCTTTTAGATACATTTAATTTGATTGATTGATTGATTGATTGATTGATTGATTGATTGATTGATTGATTGATTGATTGATTGATTGATTGATTGATTGATTGATTGATTGATTGATTGATTGATTGTGGGTTTCACGGGTCGACGCTACTCACGCGATGAGCATGCTGTCATGGAGGGCTCTGATTAATTTGACCACCTGGGGATCTTTAACTTGCACCGAAATCTCGAACACACGGGCGTTCTCGCTTTTCCCCACCATCACAAAAGCGGATACTCTTAACTTCATTTCTCTTTGCAGGTTTACGCGCATTTATGGCGAACGCTGGGTGTTCGCCGTATTTGTACTAGTAACGGTTGGTACCCTCGCCCCCACGCTCTAATGTGCATAGAAAAGCTACGTTGAGTTGCGCCCCCTCCACCTCCCGAAAAGAAATCCTGGGCACGTGCCTGGGTGCGTCTCTTTATTTCTCGCCAGGTGCTGTGCCCGCATATTGGCAAGCGTTTTTGGTTGTCGTGTTTACGGCGAGTCCCATAGCGGTTGTCGCACGCTTGGCGTATACGGCGGCGTTTAGTTTGAAGGTTTCTGTTTGTATTAGCGCCATGTACGGCGTTCGATACATATCCTGCTTGCGAGAATGACCTGGACGATGCGTAAAGTGCCTTCTTTCGCGAATGAAATCCAAAGCTACGATTGACGGCGCGGTGGATTATGCGCATGGGTTGAGTAAGTGTGCGCTGTAGGAGTGGGAGTGCTTGTTCAATATTCGAAGCTGGGAGGTGTTCGGGCCCAGGCGATTGTTGATGTGACGTTCCAGATTCTGGTATTCTGTGCACGTTCTTGCGGGTCGTTTCCTTTGCTGAGCGTAAGGAAACGTTACTTTTCGGGGGCGCACTGCAGTCCTCGGGAGTGGAGATACCGTTGCCCATGAAAAAAACTCCTAAAATTCCGAAAAAAATGAAAGAGCCTGATAAACGAAAACTTGTAGAATTCTGAAAGCAGCCAGGAAAAAGTGGTTGGTCTACTAGGGATTCCAACCAGATACGTCCGGCATCAAAACGGGTACCGTAAAGCCCCTTTCTTCCACGTTCGGTCTCAGCCGGCGGGCGGATTTTAGCGGAGTAAATTGTTCCAAGGGCGCGCCCGCCATGTGTATGGTTAGCCAATCCCATGCGACTGCCGGGAGAAGTTTTCTTCGGCGTTTCTACCGGCTACCGGCAGAATAGACACAATCACTATTTTCGGTACCGCCGTTACGCCTTTACTGAACCGTGCCATCCCGCTCACATAGCCGGTATCAATCTAAACAACCCGGGCGATTTGGACCCCAGATGTCATTGCGTATCGATACGCAGGGGTCTTGATTGTTTTGCGTATAAAGTGAAATGATTCTTTGTTTTTTCATGGACACGTTGCACTCTGATCCCATGTCTTTTTACAGCGATAGCTGGTAATGGTTCATTATTGCGGGCACTTGGTCTCGGCAGTCAGGGAATACGTGCTTCGCTGTATACCCACACAGATGCTGTGAGTAACGAGCTTTGTTCCTTCTAGATTACGAAACAAGAATCCTACCCGCTCGACCATCAGGGTTCCCTGCTCTCTCCCTTTCTTTTCGGGAATAACGTTGCACTACTGCGCGTTTTGCAAGTAAGAGTTACGCGATGTTTTTAAGGTCCAAGAGACGGAAGAAAAATTATCAGTTGCCCGTATAGATTTCCCTGAAACTGGAAACAGCAACGGGCAAATGAGAAACAAAAAAACGATTCCAGTTTCAAGTTCAATAGTCAATGACATACGACACATATTCACGCGTGTGATGGAGCAAGAATGACGATTTTTTTTTCGATAGAATGCCCGTAGGCATAAAATAATCTGTTTACAGGTAGAGGTGGGCACCCGTCTCTCGGAGGAAGACAAGAAGGGAGCGGTGGTGGGGTCCCCGGAGCCACCGCTGGAGGTCGGGGAGTCTTCCAGGATGCAGGCCTGTGCCTCTCAGGTGTCGCCTTCTGGCTGAGACCAGTGAAGGACACGCCAATGTTAGGTGGTCCGTATAAGCTTGTTCTGCAGGAGGTGTGCAGAAGGGGCAGGTGTCGTCGAAAGGGGCATGGTAGCGTGGTGGCCCCGCCCGGGTCACAGCAGGTGAAAGCGCCACTGCAACGTGAAGTCTGCGCAGCAAAACCTAGCACTGCAACGTGAAGTCTGCGCAGCAAAACCTAGCTCTTCCCAGCGAGCAAGTCTACTAAGGAGGTCCGTTCCACATGGTGGGATAAGGGCACGCGTGGCACGACGCAGATCGTCCTTCCGTTGGAGAAAGTTTTCTATTGGACCGGTTGTTAACATTGGCAGCGGCCGAGGAATAGACGTGGGATGGCAAGCCCTATCCGCTGCAATGTGAGCGGGGAGCTTATTCCGCCGAACCCACAACAGCCTGAGAGGGCAGGGGTACGGGTCTAGTAGTGTGAGAATGTCCTTTGAAATAGTGAAATTATTGGACACTAGGCGTAAATCCCCAATCACCCCCGTGGAGTGCGTAGAAAGATGCAGGATGGAACCCACGGGGGCGCGCTGCAGGGCTGGCGTTAGTGCCTGTAGGTCATCCCGGGTGGTTGTGAGCTCCGTCAGTGGAGATGGCAGGGTGCGGATGGCTTGCTAGAGGCAAGTTTGAGAGGCGTCTGTGTAGACGGGACACTGGATCACAGTACATAAAACGCCATCCTGGGCCCCAGCGTCCACGAAGGCATCTACCACTTCGTACGTGGTCTCAGCCGTGTTAGCGTGTGGGGGAAACATCGCAGGGACTGGGTCTAAAAAGAATTCACGTATCTCCACGAAGTGAATTATGACGAGTGGGCGAAGCACTGGGGATCGTTCTTACCGTAAGTCACCCGTGCCATTGCCCACTCGCGCATGTAAAGGAACGACAACGCGTGTGTACATTATATGCAATTCCAATCTAATCCAATCCGATACAATTCAATTTAATTCAATTCAATCCGATACAATTTAAATCCAATCCATTTCAATAAATCTAATCCAATTCAATGCTCCTCGCGCATGCGCAGCACGGTGTCCAGGAGCCACGCGAAACTGCTCTCTCTCATCTCTCTCTCTCTCTCTCGTCTCTCTCTCTCTTTCTCTCTCTCTCGCTCTGCTCTCTCTCTCTCTCTCTCTCTCTCTCTCTCTCTCCAACCTTTTTTTCGCGTTGATAGTTGTTTGTTTTTTTACTTTTTTGCCGAGTTTTGCCACATTTTAGCGGTTCGACACACACATATTCGGTTTATACTGATGTGCGCACGGACGCCAACGGACGGACATTGCGAGGTCCTAAAGTGCTTCCCACCTTAAAGAAGCAACACCAGAAGCGCTGCACCTCGCCCATATTGAAGGTTAAAACAAATACCTTACGGTTTTTATTTGTGGGCCGCAACCACAAATTTACCAGTGCGGCGAACTGGGCAAGTTGGTGAATATTCATGGTGAAAAACAGCGCATCCAAGAAGAAGACAGAGAAGGGAAAACCCAAACAATGCGCTGACTCACAACTGAAGACTTTAATGAAGAAACACCCATTTGGCCACGCATACACGCACGTGTAGTTGTGTCCCGTGGTTTGGTGGCACAACAATTATAGCTAAGCACCGAGATAGACTCACGCGGGAGATTATTGAGGCGCATGCAACGGCCAAGCAGCATGAAAGTGTATCAGTTGTCCATCTGTCGCCCTTTCTAAAAGAGAAGTTGCATATCTCGAGCACGCATGGCTGCTGTGTCTAAAGATTAACGTAGTAGTCAGTTCTGACTGGTTTTATCTCTTCTTTCTTGTTTGTGTTTTCGGTTTTGTACACTATAAATATGGGTGTTTCTTCATTAAAGTCTTCAGTTGCGAGTCATCGCCGTGTTTGTGTTTTCCCTTCTCTGTCTTCGTCTTGGATGCGCTGTTTTTCCCCAGGAGTATAATGCAATTGAGTTTATTTCAGCAACGTCCATCGCAATCATCCAGGGAGGAGTAAGAGGGGACGAGGGAAAAGCGCCAGGGGTGGGAGGGGTTGGAGAGAAGAGGCTGTTAGGCGGCAGAGGCGGAGACGACTATCGCCTTTCTACGTTATGTGCAGTGAAACAGGCAGGTACGAGACAAACCTTTTTAGGCAAACAACGATTGTTGAGCCCCAACGAGTCGGGACAAACTATCCCGTGATATTTGCTCGCTATCGAGGCTTTCCTCCCTCAGATCTACGGGTGGCTGCTGGAATTGCAGCGTCGTAAGAAATGCGAACTTACACAGGTGATCCGTCGGTATAAATCACTCTCGATGCGAATAGCCCAGAAAACGACAAAAACATTTCTCGAAGAAGGTTTAACGGCTGATCAGAAACAACGAGCAAAAAGTTTGCTTCAGTGAGTTCTACCCAGCATTTCTTTTTTCCAAGCCATGCTCGCAGAATCATGTATGATGTGTTTTTGTCATCATGCACATCTTTTTCCTTAACTCTTCAACATGATTTTGACGCGAGTATTGACAAAGCCGAAGTGAGATCTCGACGAGGTAAGCTACACTTCCGGGATGTCAATTTTATTAAACTCGAGAAGAATACGCGACAGAATGTTTGCGTATCTCTCCATCGCTCTGAGCTAAATAAACAAACGCTGCCGAACGGCAGAGGGTGGATTCCCGCGGGAAAGTTCGCTGCTGCCTCCGCCGCTTTTTCGTGAAGTGCGCGCATTAAAAAAGCACAAATCTCTCTTCGTAGCTTCATCGAAATCCGCTTCAATGAGAGGCCGGGCGCAAAATCCCTTTAGCACCCGAAATTTGCATCCGGCAAACAACGAACGCTTTGTTCGCGAGTTTCTTTTTGAAGGGACGCCGTTCGCCCGTTCTCGAATTTCCGAAAAGCCTTTTCGAAGGCCATGAAAGGTTATCTAAAAGCGCAGGGCTGAGGGCTAAGTACGAAAGAGGTGACGATTAGAAAATAGAGTGCAGAAAGATCGGAAACAAAGCAGAAAGGGTACTTGACGGTGAATAAAGTTCACTCAAATCTGGGGATAAGACCACCAGGAGTCCTCGTCTCGTCCTGTGAAGGCCGTTGAAGATTTTCCGGGAACTGATGCTGGTGAGCGCTTTTTTCCCCCTTGAAAGATTCCGTGAATGCCCGTGAATGCTTCGTGAAAGAGGGCGCCGAAAACTTCCGAAGTTAAGCTCAGTTGATTGGAGATGGAGGGTAAAGATAAAAAAACAGTTACGTCGCCTTTGTGCAGAAGGAAACTTTCTTATTATAAATTCCGGTCGTCTGTTCTTTTTGTGAAGTCTGGTGGGACGGAAAATTAAGGAATTTAGAAGACGCCTCCTCGGGCTTTATGCCGCTCACAGCCGGCATTTCTAAGCAACTAAACTCGGCTAACACACGTTGCCGCTCTGCTAAACCAGCGTACCGCAAAATACGTTAGCGGACTTTACCTTTCGTTCAAACCCATCTATCAAGAACGGCGTTCACGGGTAATGAGTAACTTTTGACACGATTGAGGCTTTTTGATATCACGAAATCTACAAACATGCACGTTAATTAAGGCACTGAAAAACGCTTGTAACCGTCACACTGGCTTTCAAAGAAAGTGGAATGTAATAGTGAGCCAATGTAGCTTCAACAGGCAATGAGCCATTTCTTGTCATCTACACACACAAACAGACAGACAGACAGACAGACAGAGACAGACAGACAGACAGACAGAGAGAGAGACTCTTTATTAAAGAGGAAAACCAAAAGAGTTTTGCCGACATGAGTTCACCGACATTCTCCTTTGCGGGGGAAGGAGGAGAGGGAAAAATGTTAGTAGGTGTAGTTAAGAAGCGTAGCAGTAGAAAAAAAAAGAAAAAAAAACAGAATAAAATAAAAATAAAACACAGTTGTTCTCAGACATTAAGTTAAAAGTTTCTTGCAAGGAAGGGAAGGCTACAATGTGGTAGACACACCAATGTCCTGGAGCTTTCCGCTGAGCAGAGGGAGAGGGCCATGGTCCAAGTAACAATCTCAATGTCAATAATCCAGGGTGGGGGCACTTTATTTGTTCTTGTAATGGCTATTGAAGCAAGTAGATGATACTAGAACACTAAAGTTATTACCACAAAATACTGCACTCGGAGACCATAAACGTCCTGTTGGCCCGCCAAGCGCTCGTCCTATCCATGCCTACCGTATGTGCTGCCTTCCAGCGCTATCAGTACGCCTTAACTGCCAGAAACCTGTGTTGGGCAGGTAGTGCTAACTTGTGCAATACCTTGTTACCGTCAACGAAAACGGTAGTGGGCCTAAACGGCTCTTAGGCGGATGCCGCGTTTTGTTTCGCACATATCGTTGTTTCGAGAATAGACAGCTCCGATACGAATCAGTAAGAGAACGGCGGTGCACGGAGATCACATTAAAGGGGCCATGAAGAAAAAATACGTTTGGTCCATTCCGACTACTGCTACGTCAGAATAACAATCGAGCCAATTTCAATCTGCGTACACTTCAAATGATTAAGCGGCATAATAAGGAAAATCGATGAAAGAGTGGCGGCACATCAGCCGCTTTGTCGCACTATCCCAACTACGTCAAAAGGTTTAGTTTGCACGACTGGCGTGACACCGGTATACCGACAGAACAGCACGCGACGAAAGGGCACGCGACAGAAGAGCACCGCCATAACAGCACGGCGTCAAAAGAGCACGCGACAAAACAGCACGCGACAGAACAGCACAGCGTGAGAAGGGCACAGCGTCAAAAGCACGACAGAAAAGCACAGCGTCAAAATAGCCCAGCGACAAAAGCGCACACGACAAAATAGCACGGCGACAAAACAGCACACGACAAAACAGCACACTGCAAGGGCACAGCCCTGAAACAGTTGGGTGCGGTGGCGTAGCTAGGTAGGTCTGACGTAGTGCACTGGCGGAGGCAGGCTCGGGCCGGGTAGCACTCATTTTCTCGGGCCCGGGCCGGGCTCGGGCTTGAACTAAAATTTTTGGGCCGTGCCAGCCCGAGCCGCCCTGGCCATCCCTGAGGCCCGGCAATCCTGTGCCGCAAATTATAAATTGTTGACAACAAAAAGTTTTTGTTGATGTTTCAGGTTAAGTGAGAACAAAAGAAGCGAAGTGTAAATTCATTACGGCGCTGTTAAAAGACATGATAAAAGGCGATTCCGCTTAGAAAGCCTTTACATCAATAAAAAAATATCTAGGCCCCATCAGCATAGTGGGAGAGGGTGGGCCACAAAACGAGGCACTCTAGCCACACAGTACAACACGATTGTCTTTTCCCTTTTCTTTTCAAACAAACACAAACAGAACAAACGTGACCTGGACTTTGGACTATGTGCAGAGTTTGAAGGACCAATTTTTGAAGGAGAGCCCATGATTTCTTCCGGGAAGAATTTTTTTCAAAACCATGAAAAGAAGCAAAAAAGAACAGAAGCGCCGATAAAATATTGCTGCCAACGTAACTAGAGGAAAATACTAAAATGAAGTGGTGAAACCGGACGCATCGTCAGCTCAAATTTCAGCAAGTAATGGAACAGCGAAAGCTGCAGTATCTGCTGAGGAATTTCAATATTGCAAAAAATTATCCACTTGCTCCGAATCATTTAAAGTATCCTCGGTGTCTCTTATTTCGAAGACTCGCAAACGAAGTGGCAAATGGAGTTCATGACTACTAAAAGAACAGTTTCTAAGTGAGGATATTGAAGTTGTACAAAGTTCGGTCCAAGTTTAATGGAAATTTAAATCCAAATTAGTCGTATTCGCTTTGTGCTTGCGCTTTTTAAGCTAACAGCAAACTTCTTCGAGTTCATGTTTATAGCCTGTCGGACTAGGGAGGGCATTTAACAAGTCTGGCGGGCTCGGGCTTAATTATCAAATTCTGCCGGGCTCGGGTCTGGCTCGGGCCCACATTTTAGAAGTTTGCCGGGCCAGGGCCGTGTCTCTATCGGGCAGGTTCGGGCCGGGCCTAGAAATTGCGGCCCGGGTAGTGCTCTAGTTAGGGCACAGCTCGGGCCCGGGACGGTCCAAAAGGACATGCCCGGCCCGCCCACGGGCCGTGCTCGGGCCGGGCAGCGCGCATTGTCTAGGGCCCGGGCAAGGCTTTGGGCTTGAACAAAAACACTTTTTGGGCCGAGCCGGCCCGGGCAAACCCTGACTCCCGGCAGTCGTGTGCCGCAAATTTAGAATGTTGACAACAAAAAATTCGGCTCATTGATCATTTGGGTGAAATGAAAACAAAAAAAGCGAAGTGCTGTCAGTCTGTCACCGTGGCGATGCTAAAAAAAATTACAAAATGACGTATTGCACTCAGAAAGCCTTCAAGCCAACAAAAGAAAACGTATGGGCTTCATCAGCATAGTGGGAGAGAACGGGTCAGAAAACGAGAGCACTCTGGTAGTAGAGTACATGATCGTCTCTTTCCTCTGTTTTTTAAACTAAAAAAAGAAGAAATGTGACCGGGACATTGTACTTTGTGCAGACCATAACACCAAGATTAGCTAACGTACCCTTGTGTCTTTCTTAAAGCTTTTTATACACATACCTTTTTGCCCATAAAGCGACTTTTTGAGTAGAAAACTTTGTGAGCATGGGAGGAACTTAGGTCTACTTGGATAGACACCTGGTGCAAACCGACAACGAACCTTGGCAAATTAAATTGAGAGAAGTACAAGTTAAACTAGCTCTCGGCAGAGTGTGCTAGCGTCAAAAACAAGTAGGAAAAGAGTTCTTTGGGAAACGAATTGAATGAAATAACGAAACGTGGCATATCTGTCCAAGAATGCCGATAAAAAATCTCTTGCACTGATTATTTTGTTTCTTAGTTGGCGATGGCTTCACGTCTGGTATTCGATAGCAGGAAATTTGAAGGTTGCTTCATATGTGAAATATTTTGTGTGTGTGAAAAGGAGCCGTTTGGTCACAGAGTGTGGTTGAACGAGTTAGCGAAATCCCAAGCGTCTGTGTTGCCATCATGATCCGTTTAAAGAGGCAGGAAAGACAAAGTACGACTTAGGTTCATTAAAAAGATTTTTTTTTGTCCCGACAACAATGATCCCAATTTTAGCTCAAACTTCTAACAAGTCAGCTTGATATCAGGAAAACAGGCGAAGCAGTGGCTACTCGCCAACCGCTTTCTCCCCTGGTCCTTATTACGTCACAGGAACTTGTTTGCCTGATTGGAGGGCGCCGAAAAAGCGACCGCCCAGAAACATGGCTGTTGTTAGGAATCGTCTACGTGCGCGCCTCCGGACGCGGTGCGAAAGCTTTTACAGCGCACAGCACGACATAGCGCCAAGGTGCTTCCCCACATAGCATTGAAGGTGGGAGGGGAGGGCCACTGACGTGGATCATGAGACTCCTAAAACGCGGCTTGGCCAAAACCCTTCGAACAGCCAACCCTTGACCAAACCCTCGGCAATGATTGAATAATCTAAACCTAGCTTGGACCCTTGTACGTGACTGTGTTTTGTGGCAAGGCGTTTCGCCTCACTGCTTATATGTTGTTTTTATTTCGCGGTTGTCCTTATAAAGTAAAAGTAGATGGATAGCTCCTCCTTTATTTCCCCTCTCTCCGCATCTTAGCTGCAGTATAATAAATGAATGAAACAGCCATTGTCGGCAACAGCAGCGACTCATCGCCACCTGCGCTGCGACAGACGCGCATGCACCGGTCCGGGCGAGCCGCATCGCGGAACTTGTGGTTTGTGTTTGTCCATTTTTTGAGAGCGTGCGCGGAGCAGTGAAAGCTGACCGTCGACGCTTTGTGTTTTAAATACGCGTCCCCTCGAGCGCCCTTCAGAACGTCAGCGGCGCGAGAGCGAGGCGTTGCTCCGCTGGATTCATGTAAGCACGCCAGCGGGATGCTACAACTGAAATCGCCGCTGTTCATCTCGCCATGCCGTTAACCAGTTAAGTTTGGCTCTCAGCCCTTTGGCGTCATCCCTAAGGCAGCTCCTCGGCTCGCCGCTCGCCCACCACGCTACCACTACATGAAGGAGGCGACGGAGCTCCGTATGGGGACGCCTACACCAGTGTAGCACTGTGCGATGGTAGTGGTGAATTTTGTTCCGATTTGATCGTACCTCTGGAAGGGTAAGGTGCAGTTCACACACTGATAACGCAGTTTTAGTATTCCCCCTGTGTGTCCCTGAAGACATATGTAGCTCGAAATCGGAAAGCGTTTCGACATTCCTGGTCATTTCTCGGATTTAAGAAAAAAACATCCTTTTGGGGGTCGAGTAAGTTTGAATCACTAAACAAAGGCTAGTTCTTTCAAAAATTTATTTTGTATTTATTCCTCCTTTAAGGCTGACGGTGATTGAATGTTCCCGTCGGGGTTGCAGGCTAAAGACGACGGTGTTCGGAGAGAAAGACAGCAACAGCCGGAGGGAAGCTCAAAGCAAGGGTGCGAGTTGAAGCAACGCGGCCGCATCGTACACCAGAGTACATGGTCCAGAAGCCGACGCCTTGAACAAGAGCGGCAACGTGGGTGCAAAGGCAGAAAAGGCGGACATCGCCCGCACTGTGTCGAAAATCATGTTTTGTTCACGTTTTGGTTTTAGTTATTGTGCTCTGACATACTATCCACAGTGCAGCTGTACACGGTTAGGTTTCCGTACATTTTGCGCTGTTCTCACATCAAAGCTAGACAGGGTCCACATGTGTTTGACGCGCGAGGCGCCTCATTGCACGCGGTTTTGCTAGCCTGTAGCGAAAGGGAACAAGCCTTGGCGCAACGCAGAGGAGACAGAAGCCATTCGAAACCGAAGAGCGGAAGCGGATGGCGAAGCAAGTCCCCTCAAGCAAAAAGATGAAGACCTTCGAGAACACGAGACAGACGCAAATCGTGTCAGGCTTTTAAATGGAGACGAAAGTTCATCGCGTTCAGAACTCTCACGAATAGCTTAGACGTGCTCGAACTGTGCCCGGACATTCCTCGGACCTTGTGTTAGTTGCGATGACACTACCCCTGTGGTCGTAGTCTGTGATTTCAGTGTTGGTCGCCGACCAGGAAAAGGAAGAGGTTTACACGTTTCGTGTTGGAGACGCTTGGCTCCACACGGACGGTCCAACCGACCACCCAGCGGCGTACGTGGATCGATTTGGCATTATCCAAGACTGTGTTCGCCGCTGCGAGTACGCCGTTCAGTGTACAATTAAGCCTGGATGTAATGAACCTAGATCTATATAACTGATACCTGGATTTAACGAAGTTTTTCAATTCCCCATTGCCAGCCCCATCAAACCAATGTGTTCCGAACCTGATGTGTACAAGTTGTGAAAGACGCTTACCCGACAATGGTCTTCGAACAAATAACGGAGATATTAAAGAAAACGTGTGAAGCAGAGCCAATTTTTCGCAACTGACGTCACGGAACCTTGTTTGTGCGATTGGCGGCCGCCTACCTGACCTGTCGCGACGACACATGACTGGACGTCTGTAATGGGGCGACCGCATCACTTGAATGCTAACGCAGTTAACGCACTAAAATGTTTTATTGCCCGTATGACGTCATTCTTGCTCATAACACGTTTTTGCTTCTAACTCTTTTGTGGCTGTAATGGAACTGAGTGAGATGCTGAATCCTAGTTCTTTCAAATTAAACTTGTATTTTCTCTTCATGGCTCCTTATCTTGATGTAACGAAATCGCTACGCTGATTTGTTTTTCACTTTTTCTGAAAAATTGGTTGGAGAATGCACTCTACTCACGGAGTATAAACTTCGCACACCAATCTGTTTGGAATTCCTACGTCGTTTTCTACTTCGGAGTTATTTTATAGCAAACGTTTGGTCTCCTAAAACCGGTTTAGTTTTAGGAGTTGGCGTCCCCGGATGTTTATGGCTGTGTGATCGCACGGGGACGCGTGAAGTTTGTATACAAGCGAGTGAAGGCTCGGGGTTTTATATTTCACCGTAGCCATTTGTTCGGTACGTGTGATGCAATACTTGTGAGGGCGAATTTCACACGACCCGGGTGCCTTCCGTGCGATTTAAAGTAGGAGTAATTGATTAGGCAACAACAGGTAGCATTCGTATTAATGATTTCCGCAGAACTATATTATTTGTGTTAGATAGTTTATGGCAAATTGGATTTAAAAAGGAAGACTGAAAGCAAGAGCGATTACAACGAACGAAGACATTGTAAAGCGCAGCATAAGATACGGACCAGAAACGTTGCGTGGCCAGTGTTCACCGAGCTGGCAACTTATAGAATGACTGAATTGCAGTAATTGGCTTCTGAACTTCTCGCAGCTGTTTACAGTCAGAAGTGCTGCTAACATTGTTCTTTTTCAATAGAAACCTGATTATAACTCAGCTTTATTTACTTTTCCAGCGTTCAGGGCTGCGGAACGTCCTCAACGCCCCTGGCGTTATTAGTCAATCTTGTATCTATGTATTCTTCGTGTAACGCGAGCGCGTGCCAGGGAAGAAATAATTCCATTATCAGCTAACAGCCCCAAGAGCGGACGGCAGTCGACAGGGGTATTACTTCATCCATCAGGTCCGGCGTCACACAACTCCCGACGGGCGAAACGCTAAAGATAGAACGCGCACTCGTATCAATTATCCTGATACACGCGTCACGTGCCAAATCTGCCTCTTGATACACGTGTAACCCTTTTTATCTTGTTCTCTCCGAGAGCCGCGCCGCAAGAGCCGACTCTGAAGGGTGTGGAATCAATTACCGCCAACGCCCAGTGCATGCCTGCGGAATCGACCTGATAACAAGGTTAAGCCGGCGCTACGCCAGAGGCGGCAGGCGTTACGGGCAATTCAATTAGGCTCTCACGTCGCTACAGAACCGAAACGAGAGACGCGCGCTGCTGCTGTTGTACACGACGTGGAGAAGACAAGGTATTGTCGGGAGGCGGGAATTTGGTAAACCACTTTTCCAGACTTTGATCACGTTGCAAAGGCACAGGAGTATAGCACGCAAATCCGATCATCCGTCAAACAAGCCCAATTGATCAAATCTGGGCGCGAGGACCACGGGACAAGCAAGCGCGCAGAATACGGTTCTTCTGATACTTGGGAAACAGGGCGCCTAGGTGGCTGGTTCTTTTGCTGCATGCAAATGAGGCTAGTCAGTGACGCGTGTACGACGAATGAGTTTTTTTTTGTGTACGCCTGTGGCTTAAACGGGACGTAGATGACAGTGTTGCTAGACGGAGTTTAATAATATCCGGCCCTGCGACTATCAGGGTCGTTGAAACGAATACTGATAACACTACACGGAGTAGGGGATATTGACTTTTTTGAGAAATGAGGCTTTACCTGACCGCGGGACTTAGAAAGACTCCTACGTAACCCGCGGTCAACTAGAAAACTAGTGCACGCACGGGAACTAATTTTCGACCAGTCGATATAAGAGAACCGTGCGTGTTCGCTTTTTCGCTATGGAGAAAGGGTAAGGGTAAGGGCTCATTTTCGCCTGATAGCCCTGAAACCACGTACTCCATTAGTTGTATTTGAAAAATTGACCCTCTAACGGTGTTCACTACCTCAGACCGGCGCCCGAGAAACCTTGGCATGTACTGTTAGCTAACGTTATTAACTGTAATTCCGTTTCACGGCTTCTCATAGCCGGTTGCTCATACAAGGCAGCAGCATAGCACGTCGCTGGCGCGAAAGGTGCTGCAAGTCGCGGTTTCGTATACACTCCCTGCGTTAGCTGGATATGACATAAGCCGCACTCTGGCCCAGGTGATTTGGCAAAAAAAAAATGTTGTTTCCTCCAAATAAAAAAGAATAAATTTTTATCACTGCGGTGACGGATGTCTCATGCCTTGTGACCTTGTACATCACGCCACGAATTAGCGGATTGCTTGTGTTGCAGTTCGACCCATATAATAGTCACGGGACGTGTGATGCGCAGCAGTGGCGGTTTATTGGCGTTTGCGACCTGACCACGAGTCAACATCGCCATAAAGGCCTGTTCTTCACCGTCGCTTCGCTAGTCCACTACGCCGCTCTTTACATCAATTCTAGTATAGTAATTTTCAGACGTATTGTGCTCATGAAGGCGGTGGTATTTCTTATTTCAAAGCTCGGTTCACTATGTTCCGCAGGAATTTGTCGGCGGAAATGATCAGCGTGGTCTCGGAGTGTTCGTGCGTTGAACACTGCCGGAACGATCTACCATACGGGGCAGAGGTTGTGCTACTAAATATAAAGTGGCCGGGTGCTGCGCTAGAATTGCGTGGTAGAGCCTGAAGGTGAAAAAGCCTGATAGAAAATCGAACATGGGTGGACAGGAACCTACCATTCGAGAAAAAAAACAGTGGGAGAGATACCTGGATAATACGTGACGTGCTGGAAATCATGATGAAACGCAGATTGCAGGTATCTGTTGCACCGTGTCGACCGGACAATCGGTGTGGCCAAATAAAATCATGAGCCGTTCCACTCTGTGAAGGCGGATGACCAGCGAAGCTTTTGAGCTCAGGACAGAGAGCTGACACATGAATTAGGTGAAAGGTTTGAGCAGACTTTATTTCTCTTGAGCGTTGACGGCGGTCATCCCTGTTAAAGACGCACACAGGCTTTTGACTCTCGTGATCTTGAAAACGGAGCCTACTGATAAACAGAGGTAATCAAAATACACCCCTTGCGAAACTCCCCATAGGACCCGTGTTATAGTGCCTAGAATATACTATTCTAGGCACTATACCCGTGTATCACAAAGCTTGCCCGCGGTTGCCCCCTGCGCTGGGGGCAAACCAGCTTTGCTAAATTAGAATCTAGTAACACCGGGGCACGCTTGGGGAAAGTACAGGGCCCCTACGGGAAAGTTGACTAGCCTACCATCTATAGACAAAGTTGAAGTATTACTCAAATGCTTGCGGCTGCTGCCGGAAGTGAGAAAAAAAGATACAACCAAGGAAACATAAGTAAACATTACCTCCTTTAGTGTTTCATAACTTAAAATACCACTTAATTTTATTAAGTTTGTTTTTCAAGTAAATGTTCAGCGAAGTTCAGTTTTTGCCGCGCCAACACACTTGCTCCTCAGCTCCAACGAAGCAATTGTGCTCTTGACGCTGAAATCCTGAAGCGGAGTTTCTCAACTGGTGTATAGAACTCTGCTGATAACTAATCCCCTCAAAATGCATACGCAAGTGATGAGACGCATAGGATGGAGGTCGAAGTAATGTTTTCATCTTGACAATTGCGCCTGCCTATCGACAACTAATCCACCCAGAATTCGTGTCCCAGTGACGAGGCGTATAAGATGAGGCCCAAATGATGTTTTGAATGGCGGGATAATTCGGTAAGGGCATACGCTATAGTATTAGTAAGGCATACGTTATAGTGGGGCTATTAAGCCCCACACTGCAGCGTTCGCCTTCCAATGCTTCTGGCGGTCGCGGCGGACCTCTGGTCCTCCGCCACCCCTCGCTACCCCGGTCTTCTAAATAGGGTTTTGCTCTCTCGCGCGCGAGCAATATAGAATGCCTCGCGCTTCAAAGACACGGGGAGCCTCGGGAGTTTTCGTTCGCGGACACGAAAAATACATGGTACCTTAGCCATTTAAGCTTCGCTTTAAAAAATCTATAACCTTCCATTTTATGAAGAAGGATGACGAGCCAATCTGGGCGCAGGGTAAGGACTGCACGAAATAGAACAATGTTTCTTTGCAATTTGCGATTGAGCATACTTCCTAGCTTATTAGCGGAATGGAACTAGGACGGACTCGAGCTCTGTCCTAGAGGACAAACATAGGACTGTTCCCTACCCTTCCGCGTGGTAGGCATCTTGCTGCCTGTGTAACACACCAACCCAAGCCGCTCGACCACGGAGGACAGCATAGAGCTCGCATTGGGCCGTGCGACGACCAAGTTTAAATCTCCCACTCCCTTGCTGTGATGACTTTGTAGTTACGGTGCTCGACACCGGTATGCATGGAACACGTCTAGCCGCCGCGTAAGGCTCAGTAGAAAAGACGACAAAATGTTTTGAACTCACTTTCCAGCCTAAGCCACTGTTGCCTGTATAGTATGTAAGAAAGCAGCGGGATTGTGCGCTGATTTCAACTTGCAAAGTGTCCAGCTCCGAACGATCAGCTTGTTATCGGAAACGGTTATTAAAGCGAAGGCTCTCTTAGTGGTATCCGATGCATCCTGTCAAGAAACTAATGCATTTCCCCCATAGACCGGTGGTCGACCGAAAAGCTTGGTAAGATGTATGCATGGCACACGGCGCGTGCGTCCAACGTAGCTTCCATTGTGTCCAAACGGTCGCTTGAAAATCGCGAAATAAAAGGAAGGCTTCTAGGAGTGAAACTATATGCACGCATCGATCATGAAAAGAAGGAGTAGACTAGTATTACTTATATCGAAAAACCCCGCATCTGTGCACATTTAGATCGTTCGTACATGCGTTTGCTTAGTGCGCGAAAAATGGCCGCATGGCTTCGTTCTTTGTTTGTGATTTGGGTCTTTGACGGTTTGACGCTCGATTGGACGCACTTTTAGCTTTCGCAGTGCTCTCAGGTTTTTTGGAACGGAATGGTATTTGTTTTTTTCTGTTCTCAGAAATGTTTTCTTTGTTCCAAAGCAGCGAGATGAGACAGCCGCCACCTCCTTTATCGGACCGTGCGGTAGTCGCGCGCACTCAATCACGGATAGGCATCAGGAAAGTTTAAGTTATCCGCGCTTACTACTACCTAATTCTGAGAAGTGAGTGCCCACAACATCGAAGAGGAGCTTGAAACAAGTCCGAATATTACGCGGTTCTGCCCTTGACCATCGAACTAACCTTACTCGAGAAATTTTTGTGAGATATCTTTGCCTTCCGAAGCTTGTCACTAAAGGGAATAAATTATGAGGGAGTGCCCTATATTGCAAGGCGAGTGCGAAGCGTACGTGGTGTTGAATTCGCCGAGGGCTGCCGACCCTAATGAGGTAAGCGTTCTTATCGGGGGGTATTAGAAGAGAGTAGGAAGAAGCCTGAGAACTTGGTGTCGAAGTCGGACGCAAAACTTTGACTCTGGACAGCCCCTTGCCCCACGAGAGTAGCTTTGGTGAGCTGGGAAATGCGAGTGATAAGCAGAGCGAATCCGGCCGAATGTCGCTGACTCTTCGACATCAATCCGACGACACCGCCCCGTCGGCGCTTGTATAAATTCACGCCTCAATTCTGTCGTAAATAATCAAAGCCCCTTTCCTAAGAGGCAGATTGGTTGACACGCGAAACTTTCTCCGATGCAACCTCAGTCAAAGTAAAAAAACCAAGCGGCTTCGACCGCGTAGAAATGGCGCAATCGGATGGACATCAGGGTCGATTCCGACCACGGGAACCGTTCTTTTCTGGAGAGCTTGATGTGTCTTCACTTACCTCTTCATCATCGTTTTGTGAACTCGTTGTGTAAACTTAGCTTTCGTGGAGTGCTTTTTGGATACGGGACGGTCCCCATAGTGAGGTATAGAGAGCTTCGCTTTTCGCTTTAAAAACATAAAGGCGAGTGGCCTGATCCGTGTCTACTCTGCTTTGGCTGGAACCACTTGACACGGGAAATTTTCGTATTGTTGGTCTCCTCACAAACTTTTGCAAAAGAATAACAATTAGCTGTTTCCCGTGTTATGGACTGTTTTAGGGACCAGTTCTTTTTTTTTTGTTTTGTCATTGAGAGTGCATACTTTCAGCCTTTGACCCCAACCCTGTTGGACCTGATTTTTACGTACAAACAACAAACAGAAAGTCGACCAAAATCAGTTCCTTTTCCAGTCACTTCACTACAATGGCTGAAAGAGACATTGTTTTCGTTCTAACATTTTTTTAAAAATGATAGCCTTTCCTTTGGCTACCTTTAGGTGTCTGTAATTTTAGGTGTCTGTCTGTCTGTCGTCTGTCTGTCTGTCTGTCTGTCTGTCTGTCTGTCTGTCTGTCTGTCTGTCTGTCTGTCTGTCTGTCTGTCTGTCTGTCTGTCTGTCTGTCTGTCTGTCACTCCATTGAACCACCTGGTCAAAAATATAGTGAAAGAACGCTTGAACATGCGAAGCATATATGGGCAAGACCTTTCCAAACAGCTACATCTGCGGCCATGGCTCCTACATGTCAACATTATTAACCGAACAAGAAATATTGGTCATAATCTTCTGGAAATGTAAGAACGTAACAGAGAGCATTTTTTTATTAGGAATCTAAGTTGGACTGGTTTTTACGATAGCAAATAAAAAGAACAACGCGTCAAAAATGGTGTTCAAAGAATGCGAGGTCAAAGTAAACACGACAGCAAAAAAATATCGTCCGCAGCTTTTTAAAGAAAAATTGAAACGAAGGTCCCAACAGCTGTCACGCGAGCGGTACGAACGCGAGGAAAGTTGAATTGCATTGAACAAACCTCCATTAGATTTAGCAGGGCAGGGGAGGAGCCAGGAGGGAGGAGGAAGAGCGTGAGACGTGGGCCGGGGGGAGATATAGGGGGGCGTTACTTGACAGGGACGGCAGTAACACTACTGTCTTTCGACGACATCTGCTACAAATCAAGCAGATACGCGGCCAATCTTTATACTTAAATATCGACAGCTGCCATTTCTGCTAGGGATCTGTTATGCCGGTGAACATTTCTAGACTAGTCCGATTCCTGGGCAAGATGGTGTTGCACTGTTGAAAAATCCATAGCGCGTGAGGACGAGACAACGAAGAGAAGAGACACCACGGAGCGCTAACTTTCAATTATTATTTTTTTCAGCTATGTAGGGCGATAAGTGTGTGAATATATATATGCACGCTCTTTCAAATAAAACTATTTGAAAGTTAGCGCTCCGCGGTGTCTCTTCCCTTCGTTGTCCTCATCCACAAGCGCTATGCATTTTTGAACATTTTTATGCAAACGACCGTTTGCACTCAAAGTCGCCGACCTGAGAGCTTGATCTGCGCTCTCCAAAAATCCCCGAACCTCGACCCGCGGGTAGCCAACAGGACAATGCCGCAGACATAATGCCGATATTCTCCGACGGAGGCATGCTCCTCTCGACTTCTTTTATACTTCTTTTTGAAATTTTCTGTCTATAACTTTCTCCCAACTTTGACGCACTGTGCCAGAATGACGCCTACAAACTTACTACACGCTTCGTCTTCTTCCTTTCATTGGCACGAGCGTGGGAAGGGCGGTGTAACAAAAAGTATGGTTTAGTTAAGGATGGTTACGTTGAAAAAGTCGTGCCTCGTGGCGCACCTCACTGATATGACGTTTATCCGCTTCGTGGTCGCGATGTTGAAAGTTCGTGGGCGCATCGATTTTTTCGGATCGTAACGGCAGCACTTTCTGTCCATTGATCAAAAAGCTCCACGCCGACCGCCGCCGATCGCGCAATTTTCGTCTTGAGTCTTTGTCGGCCTCTATTCTCGTTTTTCCGTCCACTGAACGTCTCGCATCAACGCTTTTGCAGACATTGCTGCGTGCTCGGTCGAAAAGGAAATACTAATCCGATTTCTCGCTTTGCTTTTCTCGCGGCTGCAACTCAATGCGGTATTTCGAAGTGCTGCGTGGTGCTCCGCTCGTTATGCAAGAAATGTGGTAACAATTTGAGCCCTGCAGCAATTTTCATTCAGATAATGCAGCAGATATGCAGACAAGAGTATCAGTTTTTATTGCTGTTTTCATCGATGACTCAGAGTTGTGTGCAAACTTTTGCGCTGCACTCTCTTTGTTTTGTTCTTGCTCACCTCATTTATCATGCTCTCTTCCTGGTTACTGATTACCTTTACTTATTCCTCCATTGGTGATAGCGATTGCTCTGTTTCATCGCATACATAGACAGGTGTACTGCGATGTACATTTTTCGAACTATTTGCTAAAGTACCAATGCTGCTAACACAGGACCCTGTCACGCTCGTTTATGCTTTTAGTCCTGGTCTTCTTTCGCTAAATCTAAATGTATACCGATACGTGGCTTATGAGATCAGAAATAACCATTGCACTCCTTCGTCTGACCGGTGCGTGTATTGTCTTTTCGAGAAGCGTTCCTTTTATTTCGCGATTTCCAAGTAACCATTTGGGACACAATGGAAGCCCCGTTTCACGCACCCGCCGTGTTCAATGCACAGATCTTGTGAGAGCTTCCGGCCGTCCAACCGGTATACTATGGGGAAATGCATTAGTTTTTTGACTGAACGGCCATCGGTACTACCGAAAAGGCTTTTGCTCGAATATTTGTAGGAGTAAGAGGCAGAATCCCTCGCCTAGTAGAAAAAAAAAAACATGACGCTTACCGATTGTGTGGGAACTAACCTGGTTAAAGTGAATACGAGCAGACATCCGCCAAAGCGAAGCGTACACGTCCACTTCAAAGTTCGACAAAGCGAAGGCGTACCCGATTTTTTCCTTGTCTTTAAACCGTCTGGATGAAATGCACCTTTACCGGGCATCGGGCCCCCGCGTTCTCATCTTCTCTTCACTCGCACGTGCCTGGGCAAACGAAGAGATGGCTTTACCCCGTGGTCGACGTGTGTAGTACAATCTTATTCAAGAAGATGAAGACATTGCGGCGCTTAGTGGGTGCAAGCGACTCCAAAAAATAGAATGAGACAGGTTTATGCCTGGTGATACAGGGAACAGGAATACTAACAAGATTGTCTTTCGTCTGCTACTGCGGGTGCAGGCCATGAGCCAGGAAAGCAAAAAAATAGTTCTTTTCAGTTGTGTCGGCCCATGGCATTTTTAAAGGGAGCCTGCAACACTTTTTCCAATCTTAAATTCTTGCAGAACGTAGTCACCAACACAGCCAGTACTTAGATTAGGGGTGGGAAAGTACCCGCGGCGAATGCAGAAACCTGCTCATGAGGAAATTGTTCTCAAGAATTGTCTCTCTTTCCCGGTCTGGCTTTCTTTGAGCGCTGGAATGAAGTCATTACAGTGGTGCAGCGGCTATTGGCCCGGCTTTTCCTTCACTCTACAGCAATAAAGGCAACCGATAGCCGACTTTAAAAAGAAATGCCATAAAAACAATCGCCACACAGCAAAGCATAAACGGAACGGCGCATCTGCTGCGACGAGTGAATCACGCAGGGCCGCTCCAGTGCTGGCGGTAGCTATAGCTTTCGCAGTGACTCCAGGCCCGAAGGAAGAGTTGAAGCGTTTATGGAATCGTTGCAGAGTCCCTTCAGGTGGCAGTCCTTAGATCTTTACGTTTCGTGGAAAGCGTGAGGTACGAAAATCGATTTTGGGTACGGTATACAGAATTGTCCCTGATGAAGTTGGAATTAGGCGGGGAGAGTAAGCTTGTGACTGCGCACCAGGGAAGGGAAAGAGCAGTGAGGGAGGAGGGGTCGGAGGCGGGCTCTGAGAAAGGGCGACGCAGCGCAGGCCGGGAAGGGGAAACAGCTGCGCTAAAGGAGGGTAGGCCGTGCAGCACGTACAGTGTACGAGCCGCCTTGAGAGGGTACAGTATAGCGACGGGTGAACAGGAGGCTTTGGGCGATTGCTACTGAGCGGAAACGAGCTTCAGAGGGGGCTGTCTGTTAAATCATGACAGGCGTTGCAGCAGAAGTCAAACAAAAGGTTCAGTCGCAGACCAACAGAAGGCCCAACTAGGCTCTATAGCTTTCCCATTCCTAGAAAGTTGTAACACACAATTTTCTGTGTCGCGAACACGTTCAGCAATCAATATTATTTCAAACGGTTGTGCGTTATTTCGGTAAGAATGTCAAACATGTACGCACGCTTTTCAAGTCATCTTACATTTTAAAAAAAAAAAAAACAAATTGCATTGGGCTCGTCTCCAGGGGCCTTCCGCTCGATCCTCCTCCCGTATGGCGCACTCGATGAAAAATAGGTACTGACGGTACCCATCGAGGAATGGCCGTAACTGTAGCTGTTTGAAACTATATATGACTCCTTGAGTGAACGAGAGAGAGAGAGAGAGAGAGAGAGAGAGAGAGAGAGAGAGAGAGAGAGAGAGAGCTCTTTAATGAGAACTGGTGAGGTCAGCCCTGCTAGTGACAAGGCTTGTTACGCCAGACGGGGGTGACTAAAAGGATGAGTGGTGAATATTAGACATTAGGGGTACCGCAGGAAGAAGACAAACAAAAAACATTATAAACGAGAAACAAGGAAATGCTTCTAGACCGGACATAAAAAAATACGCTTGTAAAGAAAAGCGTTAACGTAAACTCTGGAGATGGTATCCCCCACTCATCGGAGTCGAGCACACGCATGGAAGGGGGGATCAAATTGAGCAGACTGGGTCCGTGAAGAGGCTCCATGACGCGCGTACGTCCTTCATCCCGTCTGTTTCTTACGAGACACAGGTGATTCACGCCTAGTTACCGTGGAGATTTTTTTGCCTGAGACCCGGACCACTTGTAATGTCAAGGTAAGGTACACTTGTCAGTCACCACGGGTTCGAAGCGGGAACAACGGCCAGTTCGGTCACAACTCTTTTTCATTGAAGCGAAAGCGTGAAGTGTCCCATTCTGAGAGAAAAAAAAAGTGTCGTTGTTGTTACACGGTACAGAAAATGCTCGCCGCTGCAAGTAGTAGCATAAATAAAAACCACATCCGTTCGTGTGGGATTTGAACCCTGGTCTCCACAGTAGCACCCTAATCTGTTACTACTGCGCTATTTCGCATACTTTCCGCGGCGGAAAAAGTTAAACCAGTCCGGGACACGTGACAGTGAACGTGACGGCCATGATTAGAAACAGACGCACCTGCGCGCAGAACCCTGATTCTGGGGACGCTGCCGGCGTGTCTTCAGTCTGCCTGTTGAATTGTTTTCGCACCAAAAGATGAAGAAACACGCCTGTCGAAGTAATTCCCACCAAAAGGCCAATAAACGAAGGCGAAGAGAAAGAGGCACAAACGAGATGTAGCTTAAGCAAGTCGTTCATAAGTGTTCTAGGTGTTATACCCCTGTCAAACGTGCCTATTAAGTGCACTTTACACAGAGTGCACTCGGCTAAAATGTCATTCGGGAGAAGCTAAACGGCAAACCCGAATGACACTTTACAAGGAACCGCACTTTAAGCTGAGTGTGGTCCCCAAACACACTTTACCGGGCCAGCTCGGCCGAGTGAGTAATCTCGTGAGCAGAAGTCCGAAAATCAGAAAAATAACCTAAAACCGCGAGCGTTTAGGATGATAATAAGTAACGTTAAAGTTAATTATCGATATATTGCTTATTTCACTTTTACAAAATTGAAGAAGCGAGCGACGAAAAATAAGAAAATAACCCCTCTCTCAACAACGTGCCAGCGCCGCCTAGTCGATGTTTTGCTCCATGGCAGCCGTTCCCGTAGGTGGTTTCTTGTGGCCCTGTGATTGTGGTTCCTACTTCAGCCTATTTCTGTTGTATTCAACGCTTTCAGATAATTTCCTCCAAACAATAATGCTGATGTCATTCACTGCGCAGTGAATAACAGTGAAGATATCAGCGCCGGTGTTCGGTCGCCGTCCAGACTCTGTTTTTTGTGGTCTTGTGCGAAGCGCCGATTGCGATTTTTAAACACTGCAAACGCAGCTAAATGTTTACATTATTCGTCAACTGATAAAGAGGGGGAATTGCAAGTAATTTGCGTAATATTTACGCCGAGTATCGTCACTGACATCACTGCAAGGGCACTTTATTTTGTCGTTTAGCAGCGCGCAGCCTAAGTGTCATTTGGGAAGCCCCGAGTGCACTCGGTGGAAGTGCCTAATGTTTGACAGGGGTATTACTTTTCTACGAGCGACTATGAAACAAGCGCTTACAAGCGAGCCGCCAACCGGCTCGCCACTGCCAACGCTTCACGGGCCTCATGGGCCCGTACGCACAGGGGAAAGGGGAGCTTATAGAACTACAGTTAAACCTGAATGGAGCGAACCTCTATGCAAATAATTCCTGGATTTAACAAGTTTTTCAATTCCCCATTGTCCAGCCCATCTGAAATCCATGTGTTTGCTGACCTATATGTAACGAAGGCGTTGGGACGGTTAACCTTGACGTAATGAATTGGTTGCGCTGATGAGCCATTGTTTTTTGCACCTTTTCCGAAAAATCGGCAGGAGAAAATGCACTAATTTAGCGAATTTCGCCCGCACCCGCGAACCTACTGCGCGTTTCGACGTTGTGAGTCAGGGAGGCTAAGTACAAGGCCTGGCAGTCGGCGGGTAGTCGGGTGTCTCTACTGCTGTCTGTGGTGTCTGGTTCGTCGGTGATAAGTTCTGCTGCCAGAAAGCGAAGAGTTTTGTCTTTCCAAGACGTATCTCGCAATTTTAAACGCCGTCTCCGCCGGTCGGGGAAGTGAAGAACGTCGCCACCCAGTACAGTACTCCAGCCAGCACCCTGTTACCAATTGTGAGTGCGTCAAAGAATATCAAGTTCACGAAAAGGCTTCCCTTCAGCAGAACGTTGGTCTGGAAACGCGTAAAGGTACCGAAATGTGTCCAGCGGCAAATGTGATACTTAAGCTACGTTTGTGAATACGAGGGTGAGTGACACTTGCTTCTATGGGATGCCGTGTAGGGACTAAGCTCGTGTGAAAGCGGCAGGGACAAATCACGCAGTTGTTTTATTGTGAAATAAATTTTTGAAGGCGAGCTTCACCGCCACTGATGACTAGCATTTCGGTTTGTTTCTTCTTCATTCTCACGAGTCTTAACTAAAAACCAGCATGTAACGAAACATTCAGAATTTTCGCCAACGTCGTTTATATGTAGCTTCAACTGTAACAAACGCTCCTTCTATTTCTGCGGGAAGACACGCTACACGCCAGCGTTCTTTCTCCAGTGCTCCGCGCTGCCGCCATGTCCGGGCGAGTTTGTAACCCCCGTCTTTCCGGTGTCTCGTCGAAGGCTATGATAACACCAGGCTTCCGTCTTCAAAGCATGTAAGCTGCTTTACGTGGCTCGAAAGTTTTTGTCCCTGGCATGGCGTTAAGTACACCACAAGGCACTGAAGGGCAATTCCGTTTGCAGCAACTGGTTTCCTTGATATAGATCGGACTCACTTGACGTCTACTAAGCCTTGAGGCTATTGAATAAACGAAAACACAACCACAAAAATGTTCGCGCAGGGGCGCTTTAAAAGCAGGAAGGACAAAAGAGAATTTAAATATTGTTACGTGGCACAGGACATGAACCATGAGATGCGGATGAATTTACAATATTTACATGACGGCCATCGGAGCTCGCACCAGCTGCGCGTCAGCCACTTCGTCGCTGTCTATGGTGGGACATCGGGGATTGTCCTCTTGTTCGTAAAATATGAGGAAAAATTATAGACATGCAGTTTAAATACGGGACCATCCAGGAACGCATGATAAGCGGGGAGACCAATGTAGACTGCCCTCATTTTAGTCACACACACCTTTGATAACAATGATTGTTTGCGCGATTAGTGGCCTTTGAAGAAATCATCGGCTCAGCATGTCCATCAGGGGCACGTGTTTTCCTTGCGTTGCCTAGCAACAGAGACGACCCCTCCCCTTTCTTCGCCACGAGTGAAAGATTGTTGCGCGCCCCACTGCAGCATTGCTGGATGCCTGCTTGCTGTTTGCTGATGATGATTGATTGATTGATTGATTGATTGATTGATTGATTGATGATGATTGATTGATTGATTGATGATTGATTGATTGATTGATTGATTGATTGATTGATGATTGATTTGATTGATTGATTGATTGATTGATTGATTGATTGATTGATGATTGATTGATGGATTGAGTGATTGATTCTGGTTGAGAGCGGTCATACAAAACATTTTAATATTTTTCATACTCCACGGCTATCCAGTGGCCCAATGGCAGCCATTTCAAAGCGTAGCTTTATTTGGCTCTTCGCTCGATTTAGCGGGGACTGATGTTGGTGGTGGTGCTGCTGCTGCTGGCTGTTGCTTTCTGAAAAGTTACGCCGAGTTTTTAGAGACACGAGCTAATTGTGGCTTTCGAGTATCGCGCCCGCGGGGCCCGGGTAGAAGGGGGGGGGGGGTGCAACCGGTAAGTTACACTAGAAAACGCTGCCTACTCGTGCACCACCGGAGAGGGGCGGGAAAACCTTCAACGTCGCAACGCCACAAGCTGCACTTGCGTGTGCAGGTTGTGGCGTTGCGGCGTTGAAGTTTTTAAAGTGAAACTTTATGGCTACGCGGAAGAAAAATCTCGCGGTCCCGTGTAAGCAGAAAACGTCTCCAGAGCAACCTCATTCGCATGCGCGAAAAAGTCAGGTTGGAGAGGAACTTTAGTAAGGGGAGAGAGATTGGCTTGGTTGATAGATGACGTCGCTAGAATCTCGCATCTGTCGACACTGGTAAGTGGGAACGCCGCAAAAGAGGGAGCGAAAAAGAGACTCCCCGGCAGCAGACCATCCGTGCAGCGAGCTACAGCGTGAAGCACAACCCAAGCGACAGCGGTAGGCAGAGGCAGGGGGGTGGGGGGCGGAGTAGCGGAAATGAGCTACACACAAGAAGGAGGACACGGACAGGTCCTTGTTTTTGTGTGTTGCTCATTTGCGCTACTCACTATGTTCTTAGGCCTAAACCAACACGCCCAGCAACACGTTCTCCTGAAGCAGCTTCAAGGTGGCAATGTCAAACACTGGCAGCGCATAACTTCGAAATGGGTAGGCCACGTGCCTTACCAACTCCCCCGTTCCGGCAGCTTATGATCAGGGACGCTCGAGCAGGAACGGAAACGGAAGAAAATGCCACGTAGACTGCACATATAACGGGGAAGGCTGTAATGAACCGTCAAAAGTAACACATGGTAACACATCAGCCGCACGATACAGCTTTGCTGGTTAACCATCTATTTGTACGGAATGCACAGATGAATTTTTTCTCGTTACGTCTTGCATTTCTGGGCGCCCTCCCACTCCTGACTGTTCTAAAGAATCTGCCACTATGACAAGCACAATAGCACTCTCATGAAAGTTCCACATGCAAGTTCATTTCAATCCAGCTATATGCCACGGTGAAAGCTCCGAGTTATGTCGGTCTCCGCGTGTGCAACCGACGTAACTTTTTTGCTGACTTCATTCCATTCACGTGTTTTACGGCGAAGCTGTCAGCCTGTCGTTGGTCAGAAAAGTTCTTGTCGTAAACAAGAAACCCCCGCAGGACCCTGCAGTTCTCGCCCAAGACGCCGAGAGCATTCGTCAGGACCAGCGGCGAGCCTGCCGAGACAACGGGGAACATTTCATACCCTCCCCCATCATCATGTGTAGTGGTTCACAACGGCTGCGCTGGTCATCCACTTTCGCAGGGCGGGATGGCGACCTTTTTTTTTTTTTTGTTATATTCACCCTTAATTTAATGCATACTTTCTCTACCTTGCACATACGCTCTCGGCACAAGAAAAAAAAATGGCGTAACTCGGAAACAAGAAAAATTGCTTAATCAAAAATTTACAGAAGAACAACGTCACAATCAAATAAACAAAGCAAGTGAAAGCACTAGCTTTGCGTGCAATCCCTGGCTGGCACTCTTACACGTGCGAACGCACAGGTACATTAACCGGGCGAAGAAATTCGAAATAATTTGCAAGCGAAATACTAAAAGTGCACCGAATGAATAAACAAAGCGCGACAACACGCCGAGTTTTCAAGGACGGCCACACAATGGTGCAATGAAAACAAACAAGAAATCGATGCTGAGAAGAGAAAACAAGAGGATACAGGCACGCATGAGGAGAATACAACAGCCGCTCAACGTCGCTGAAAGCGGCCGGCGTTGTCTCGCATCGAATTCTAGGATCAACCTTCCCCTTCCCAGTGTGGAGAGGCTTAGTCCGCGCGACTTGGACGACGTCTCCGAGGAGCCCAGGAGACGCCCCATATCTGATTAGGCAAAGAGCCGCGAGGTTGCTGTAAACACGTCTAAACGGCGCATTCAGCATCGCGCCAAACGAACTGGGAAACATCGAAGAAAAAAATTAAGTTCCCCGAAAAAGAAATAAACAAAGTACAAAAGGGCGCGCGCACACACACGTACGAGCGCGTATACACATACATGTAAGAAAGCCGCAGAGAAAGTGGCAAGATTTGCGGCGTCAGTCTTTCTGCGTCTCGGGAGACGTAAGAACTGGTCGAGTCGTTCTGGTCGTAGCAGCACGGACTCAGCAATCCGCATAAATTTGGCGGCTTAGAAATGTTGTGAGGGATGTTTGATTGCGCTGTGGCTATGTATGCATAAATATATACACACACATAGACACATGGTTAGTTTAACCAGCCCTTTTCTGCCTTGAACCGTTTCTATCACTCGCACGAACTTGGCGCAGAAACATTGTTACCAATTCCATGCGACTACAACAACAAAAACAATAATAAAAAGACGGAAATTCGCGCACAACATCGGATGCAGCGCTCCAACCGGAATTGAGACCTTGAAACGACTGCGTCTGCAACTCTTCAGTTTGTTTTCACAGATTTTCAGGCGTGAAGCGCCGGTGCTGCGTGTTTTTTTGTTTTTTTTCGTGGTTTACGCCGATTCGACATTGACGTAAACTCAGGCACTGAGACCTTTCTGTTAAACTTTAAACTTTGCCGAGAACAAAGTTTAAATGCGACCAGCATCCTGTTAAAACCTTCAGTCCTAATAATGAAGTGTATTTTCTTTTAAAGGGGTCATGAAGACATAAAGAACTTTGTTGAATCTGAAAGAACTAGTCGTTGGTAATTCACTCAACTCCATTCCAGTGACGCAAGTTAGTTTTAACACTGAAATACGCGGGTATATTAAAATAATCTTTTTTTGTATTTCGCGCCTAAAGTGAAGTAACATGAGCAACAGTCACGCAGTAGAGACCAGCGCTAAAACCAGCTATCAGCGTGTTAAGTGCACCCCATCATTTCAGTGATACGATCAAACGGGTTAGCTACAGGCCCCTCTACAATCATTCAGCCATGTTTCTGGGCTGTGGCCTACGTCAGCCGCCGCCAGTCGCACAAACAAGATTCGGTGACGTCAAGACAAATCGCCGAACAGTGGCTAGGGAATTGCTACTTCTTCATCTGTTTTATTTCAAATCTCGAATATTTGTTTCAAGTTTCCGATGAAATTGGTATTGCCGTTATCCAGACGAAGCAACCTTTTTAATGAACCAAGCTTGTATTTTGTCTTCATGGCCGCTTTAAGGTTACCCGCTTAACAAAACAAGAAATCATCACTGCAACATGCTTCTTCATCTTTCCCGATAAATTATATTAATTTAGTCGCAAAACTGTGGTCGCCTGTGGTCGTTCGGAGATTTTCTTGTCGTCCGTGTGAGACGTTATATACCCACAGCCGCAGTGGCCTATAGCCGCAGTGGCATATTGGCCGACGCTCTGACGTTAGGCCTACCGTTACGCTTTGAGGTCTACAGCGGGAGACACATGAACGACTGGAGCATGCGATTGGAATGCGACTGATCGTTACGACTGCCGCCACGACTAGTCGTACGCGTGAATTTGAGACACCTGGTCCGATGCGCGCGTGCTATGCGTCGTCGGCGCCGCTCCGCCCTGTTTTTGCTCCATGGTTTCCTCCCTCTTTTGGTGCACTCAGGCCGGTTTAGATATGTGCAAGAGAAAACCGAGCAGAAAAGAAAACATTTATCAACTTGAAGTGGTAATGAATAGTGCCATTACGTTATACGTTTCATTTTTATGTGTTCAGCAAATCGGTGTGGGGACATTTAGCACCCATTATTCATCTCGTGCATGCTTTAGGTACCGCTGGAATAGGTACCAGCCTCCAGGCAGAGAGTGCACCGGGCGGTTGCGGCGGCGGCGGAGAGCTGCTCCCCACAAAATACTCGAAATTGCCACTGGCGCCTCCTCGGGGTTTTGAAAGAAACTTTCTCAGCGATGTCACCTTCGGGATTTCATTAGCTGTGACCGCATGACGATCGCAACGATGGCTCGACTGCATCTGGCTTGCCAGTCCCACGTCGTAAGCCTCCTCCGACCAGCGAACGACGCCAAAACCGGTCCTAACGATCAGTCGTAACGATCAGTCGCATGCAAATCGCGTGCACCAGTCGTCCATGTGCCTCGCGCTTAAGACGTCAACTATTGCACAGATATTGACGACGTATACATACCCAAAGCGCAGCACATAGCAGCAGATGTGCATCGGCCAACGCTTACCCCCGGTATCTTTATTTTTATTTCGTTTCGTGCGAGTCTCAAAGCTCGCACGCATATTATCGGCAGTGCAGCAAAACCCCGCGGAGGTGCTTGCCCAAAACTTACCCCAGGATTTTAGATGCGACGCTGAGGGGATCTCTTGTCGGCGGCCCTGTCCTTCCTGCGTGCGTCCGTCGTCGCCGGCGTCCGCACTCTCCTCCGCTCGCCCCCTCTCCTCTCCGATAGCGAACACTCTCTCTCGAGTGGCATTGGATTGGATTCGATTGGCTTGGCTTGGCTTGGCTTGGCTTGGCATGGATTGGATTGGATTGGATTTGGATTGGATTGGATTGGATTAAAGTGAATTGTGTTGGATTGCGTTGCGTCATAGCCGCGGCAGACGCACTTGCGCCGGCGTGTGCCCAGGTGAGAGCGAACACTTTCTCTCAACATCTGCGGGTGTGCGGCCCAGCGCGCTCTCACTCCGCCGGTGGGCGGCGCTGCGCTCGGTGCTGCGCATGTGCAGTACTCTCTCTCCGCGGTCTCCTCTCCTTTCCATATAACCGGTGTGCCGCTCTCCGGCGGCCTTTCGGTCGACGGTTGCTCTCCGCTTGCGCTTGAACCCCCCTCAGCGTCGCATCCCACCAGGATTCCCGCGAGGGTAGTTGGGCGTAATTTTTCATTTAGTGCAAGTCTCAAAACTCGCACAGTGCCAAGTACCCACAGAGGATCGCCTACCAGGAGGGGGTATTGGACAGCGCTTTAGGTTTGGCGTTTTGGGCGGTTGGCAAAACTTCTAGAATGTGTAGAGCAAATGCTCGGTGTGGCTGGTGCCAGGGACCAATGCCACTGACTACGCGATCGCGTGTGGTGAAAATTCCAGAGACGGAATGGTAATCATCGAAGTGGGTATCACTGCTGAAAAAAAAACTGTGGTTGATTCCTCTCTCATAGGAATCGATAAAAAACGAAAGTGAAATGTGCAGCGAAATCTGCAGCTGAGCATGATTGGCGGGTCGGCAGCTGTCTTGTGGGTGTGCTTGGCGAGCGATGTACTGATGGCGGGTCGCTTCGGCAAAGGTGTACTGGCGTCATTTCCGTGACGGATATGACGTCAGTGAAATCTTCGTGTATCCCGGCATAAAACACTTTCGTGTTTAAAATAAAACTCGAAAACGAACAACTCCAAGTATAGCTTGCTCTTTAGTACTAAAGCATGCTTCCCCGCAAGAAGACGCTGTGTGCAGGGCTGCACCCTTTACTGGCCGCTTGCGTCGTTGTACTGGCGTCATTTTCGTGACGGATACGACGTCAGTGTTTTTGTGTATCTCGGAATAAAACATTTTCGTGTTAAAATTTTAAAGCCCACGTTGACACCTTCGTGCGTAAGCCCTTCTAATGGCCGATGATAGAACGAGACACCATTCGTTGACGCCGGTGACTTTAATGTGGACATTGTCAAACGCGACATGGATGACAGGTACTGGGCTTCTGTCTCGATCAACTTTGTACTCGCATGCGACAACGACCCCAACCAACCAACCACACGACATAAATCACGTTAGCCCTGACGTCAGAGCATTGGCCAATACCCATCTGCGGTCATGTGCTGCTCCGTATGCGTGCAGCACTGCATGATTTGCAGTGCTACAAAACCGCCGATGCTTCGCTGGACACCCACTCTCGCAGGGTGTGCAAATGGCGCATCAACTTTTTTGTTGTTGGAGAATGAACGAGACGAGATTTCTGTGACTTCCCCTTTTTTGTGGTGCATTTTGCTTAATTTAGAACAAGCAAGGGGAGAGATAGAAAGAAAAAATTTTCCCGCATTCCCCGAGGGGAAGAATGTGAAAGTGCGAATGCACGAGTTGAATTTGCGCGGTCGTTGAATAATGTTCGCGAAAGAGAGATCACACAAACACACACACACACAACTACAAAGAAAGAAAGATGCATTTATTCACAGACACCTATTTGTGTTGTCGTTGTACTTGATTGCTAGAGCGGATCTCAGCTTTGAAATTTCGTGTCAGTACTCTAAAGGATTCCGTGCCCAATTGGTATGTGCCATGTCAGCGGCCAGGCAGCGCGCGCCCATCTCCCCCCGTTGCCAAGGAAGACGAGGAGCGCGCGCACCCGCAGCTGTTGCTATGCGGACTACGGCGGCGGACGATTCAGGCTCGCTTAAGAAGTGCATTCGCACTTAAAACATTTTCATGAGGTCAAATGTGAGAGTGCAACCCTAGTCCGGACATGGACGTCTTTACCAATGCTGCATTTTCAACGGCATTGCGGCGCAACACGTTGAACCGACCGAATAAAATGGTGTACTTCATTCGCGCAAAAAGGCGAATACTACGACGACGCAAATCGCCGAACCGAAAAAAAAAATAATTCAACCGAGTAAACCGAAGTAGTTCTTCAACCGAATAAGCTATTAAACCTAATAATACGGATAAAAAGAATATCGCTATACTTAAAGGATCCGTAAAAAAGGTTAAGGAACATTGTTTCACTCCAGGAGCGTGGCGCGTGGCAAACATTAAGCCGGATCCTATCGCGGCTGCGAGAGCCGTTCCGTCAGCCCTTTGCGATGGCTGTCGACTCGTCCTCTCCTCTCCCCCGGCAGACAGCGATGTTGTATAACGACGTGAAATGTCACAATGGACATCGTTTGCATTCAAGTCTGAAAGTGTGGCCGTTGCACCCGACGCCCCGCGTGCTTTCAGTTCAAAGGGGGCTCGCAGCCGAGACGGTCGAGACAAGGCGGCTAATGGCCGCCATTATGGACATTAGAAAGGGCGGACGCGCATTCCGGGAATGGGTCACGCATCGCGAATGAAGTCGAAGCGGACGGCACGAGGTGGCCGGGCCGCCTCGTTTCATTAATCAGGTGAGTCTCGCGTGGGCCTCTTACGAGAGGGCCGCATACAAACGGCATAAACAAAGGAGTCTAAAAAAAAGACTTCACTTCTGTTTTATTTCCCGTTTCTCCCCCTTTAAAGTCTACTTCACGGTTTGCGCCTTCTTGATGAAGCGCGGTTGACAGGACATTTTTTTTTTATTATTTGTGAATACCCTCAGTGTGGATACATTGAAGAGGCGAGTGGGGTACGAAATACAACATACAACATTTCATGCTTTTGGAGATTAAAGGGACCCTGCAACACTTTCGATAAAGCGCTTTCACTCTTTTTCTTCGCGTCTAGAACTGCTATAGTTATCGCCAGCACACGGCGGCACTGCGTGATTTGTTCGTCGCACCAGATACGCCTTCCGTTTCTGCTTTGTTTTTGTTGGTTTGTTTTTAAAGTTGCTATCGAAAAGCGTTCATTGCTGCAACTGAAGCAAAACCGGCCAATAGCCGCTACATAGCCTTAGTGACGCAATTCGAGCGCTCGGAGAACGTCAAGAGCGGGAAAGAGAGAAAAATCATTTGAGCGAGTTTTCAAGTTGACCGTGTCTAGAGTGCCGTCCGGCGGTATTATAAGCACTCCATCATATCGACCTCTGCCCTCTGGCGTTTTGTAACAAAATTGCCGCGTCTGGCACTATGTCGCTCTAGGTAACGTAAAAAAGGCAACCTAACCTAAACATAACATACCTGATCTAACGCACACAAAGAATCATTTAAAACACCAAAGTAACCAAAGCCATAAAAATCAAAGCTCAATTTAGGTATAAAAAACAACCTAGGTAGAAGCCGGCCTCGAACCACCGTCTTGGGATCACTAAGCTAAAACGGACCCTCTACACTACAACAACAGACAGAGGCTTGGGCCGGTGCTAGCCTGGTCTTTAATATTCGAATGGCATCGGGTGGCCTCTCTGGCCATGCCTGCCGCGATCACCTAGAGTGCCGTCGGACGGCACTCAGACACATGCGTTCCAGGTTATCTGATGGGCATGGAGGAGGAATTTTTGGCTGAGGCATTTTCAGACCCCCTAATCTGAGTACTGGGTGTGTTGGGCGCCTACGTTCTGCAAACATTTAAGATTTCAAAAAAGTTGAAAGCGTTGCAGGGCCCTTTTAAGAATGGGACTGGTTGGTAGTGAGGTGTGCCATTAGACTCTGTACAAATGCCTCCGCTAAGGAGAGTTTCGAACGCTGTCCTATTGGCGAATCGATTCAACCATGAAATGCAAAATGCAAGGTTAGCTCATTGAGAAACACTGCTTTGCCTCGATAACAATGATACCGACTGAATCGCAAACTTCGGACAAGTAATCAAGATATAAAAAAACATATTCAACAGTGGCGACTCCGCAGCCACTTTCCCGCGATTCTTCTGTGACGTCACAGCAGCCACCAATCGCACAAAACAATATTCTGCGACGTCACGAATATTTTTTGTGCGATTGGCCGCCGCCGACCTGTCAGCCACCACGTCCAAAAAAACATGACTGACTGATTGTAGTGGGGCCTCTAGTCCGTTTGATAGTTTCGCCTTCAACCTAAAGTGCAATGAACACAGTGACACCCATTTTAGTGTTTGCCCATATTACGTCTGCCTCCTGCTCATAGTAGGTCGCTGCAGCGCGAAATTTGAAAGTTCCTCAGCGTTTTCTTGCGCTTTCCCGGTCAGAATGGAGCTCAATGAGTTACCAGGGCTACTTCTATCAAACAGACAAAGTACGTATTTTGTTCTTCATGGCACCTTCGTGCCCCTTGATCAACGTTTATCGGTCTAATTAAATGGGTAAGCCTAGTAGTAGTATTTGCGTCAAATAGCAGCAAAATTCCATTTGTTATTAGTGTTCTCTATCCGATGCGTCTGATAAACAATGTGCCGCCTAAAGATAATTTACTCTCTCAGATTGTTTGTTCCTGTCGGTTCGTAATGTTCCCCTTCGGGCCCTGTTTTCGGGTACTATTTTAGGGGGGAAGCCCGTTGAAGGCTGGGGCTGTTGGCGTCTCCTGTCTTCATCGTTGGCGTCGTAATCGTCGTCTCATGTAGTCACGTGACTAAAACACTGGAAAGCTCGTTTACACCTCGCGCTAGTACGTAATGCGTACTACAAAAACACCGGGACACTCGTTTACGCATCCGCGCTATCGTGCTTCAAAACACGAGACTTACAGCAAAACCTTATACGTCTACCCCACACTGGTTCATTTCATTGGAAAAAACGCCAAGGCGCAATGAATACACCTTTACACTGCATGCTTCGCCCCTCCCCAGGTTTCACGTTAGTGGAGATGACCCGGGATTTTTGTACGTGCGAAGAGCCATGTTATTCTGCACTCTGGATTATCTACAATCCCTACATGTGGCCCTGTTGGTATATCTGTAAATAAATTTACTGTTACAAAAAAAAATGCGTCTTAAATCAGTGGTTTAAGGTTCCTGCATTGCGGGGTTCGATTCCCGCAGCGATTACAGTTTTAGATAGGCGGATTTTTAACGTGGCATGGTTGCGTACCCTATTCGCGAATTCATTTCTTGTGAGATTTTGAAAGGCAACCACCTTTCTAAAGAAAATTTCCTTGGAAAGAGCAGCTACCTCTTCAAACCAGAGCAATCGATTTTACTTTTTTCCTACCTGGACGCCTGTTGTTGGGTTATTGTACCCTCTGGTCACTTCTAGTTTATTTTAGTATTGACATTCGTCAGTACATGCCGCTTTTTCGCACTAATGCAAAAGAATTTCTTCCTTGTTAAGGTAATGCGACGTCGCAGCAGCTCCGACAAAAAAAGAATTAACGACCATTTTTTCCCCACAAGAACGTTCACCGTGGTACCCAAAGAGAGCGTGTCTTCATACCGCCGCGCTGTGTTCGCAACAAGCCTTTCGCGAATTTCGGAGTCGACGTTGCTGCCGTAATGATTTAAATTTTGGCGCCTTTTTCGGTGCGAGCAGAGAAAACATATATCTCTTACTTAGAACGCATGCCTCGCCCCGGAGGGCAACCTAGCAAAACCTGCATTGAGGCCTTCAGTGTCAACGCCACTCACATTTACTTACCTGTTCAGTCTTGGCCTAAGATCGTTGCCAGCACGGCACATATTTTAACTGCAGAGTACTTTATGGGCTCGCCTTGTCGCCGCAGCTCACTAACGGTCGATGTCAAGCGACTGCCGGAATCAGGTGGCGCAGCGAGATAACGGACGCAAGTAGAGCCTGGTGTACCGTCGTCAGGGAGTCACGCGGAGGCTTCGAAAACCACGCGGTTTAGAAAGTCATGACCATTCGAAGCTCGTGAACCGCTGGCGCTTGTCATACACCTCCCCGTTGTTTAGCGCAAAGAAAACTGCAGGTACATTTCAGGCAAAATCTGTGTATATATAACCGGCGGTTCCCGCGGTCATTTAGTTCGGAACGCTCGTTGGGATGGCTTTTTACGATAGCTAGCCAAAAAAGCAGCCTCGCAAGAACAAAATGGCGGGTTGGAAATGCCGCCCAAAGGCTCCAGCCGCACAAGAAGAAAAACGGCGCGTTCGAAATGACGCAGAAAGGCTCCAGCCACGCAAGAAAAAAAATGGAGCGTTCAAAATGACGCAGAAAGGCTCCATCCACGCAAGAAAAAAAAATGGAGCGTTCGAAATGGCGCAAAACAACTCCAGCATACGACATTAAAGCAAGCGCAAAAAGAACAGAACTCCCGCTGGCGCAGTTTCAGGCGGGGCACGCAATCGCTGCGAAGGCGGGAAATATGAATTGCATATTCATCAAGTGCGGAGTGAGGTAGGGCGGCGAAGAGCATAATGGGTGGTAGCAGTGAGCGTATAACGGCGCCACAGCCCATTATGGCGAATCACTGCTCTGCACTTCCGACAGCTTTCACATTGAATGGAACGGCTTTAATTTTTTGGCTGAACACTTACCAATGAGTGGGGCAGCACGTGAAGATTTCAGTGCTGATGAGTGCTGATTATAGACGGCAGATTCACAAACCGTGATGACACGGAGACCTAACCAACTTGGTGTCTGCCACCTACGTAAGCCACAGTACCAGGCGCAGGTCATACCTGTGCGTTTTTATTCCTGGCAAAGACGCCATACGTGAATAAAAAAGCCAGCCAAAATAGACAGTACGCTTGAAAATGAAGGTCAAGAAGCTTTGGGAACAATTTTCGTACGCTCGTACACTCGTAAAGAGCAATAATTTCATTTTGGTAATCGGACACGGGCTCATTATAAGGCGGCAAAAATTATTTTTGAGTCGAATTGAAGGCGGGCGCATAAATCGGAGTGCAGCGATTACGGTTTAACAGCTGGTGGGGGGAGTTTCCGAGTAGAAACGTTTTGCGACTAAGTGGTCAAGCGTTAGTGTACGGCAAACCGGGCTTTGCCTTAAAAGTAGTGACCGAACTAGACAGAATTGGCCGGCTCAAACGCTATCGCGCCGGCACTAAATTGGGTGGCTGCCCGGTGTTAAACGCGCTCGCAAACTGACACTGGATAGGCTGAAACGCAAACGCAGACCCGTTTGCATCCGAAGATCATATCGTAAAGGGCCGACCGTTAACGCGAGCGAGGCGCCTCATAACGCATGAAACGCCATCGAAATTTGCACATTAAGTCATAGAGTGCTCTCAATGTTCCTTGCGCCACGTCTGTAACCATCACCTCCATTCCAATTCACCTCAATTTATCTAGTGCCCAATGTAAACTATGTTCTCCACTTTACTAAACCAACACAACTGAACCGTCATCCTCGTCCGGCAACGGCTCACATTAAACGACGTGCAGTCGCACGGACGTGGCCCACTGGCAACGGCGCCGTGATGCCGCACATAGCTCCTGGTTTCAATTCCAGGTTGCAAGGACGGTTATTCTGGCGAAATGTAAATGCGAAAGAGCTCGCGTGTCCGCGATTTCAAACCGCGTATACACGAAGCACCAACACTGTCATTTAGTCCGCAGCCGTCTCTTGCGCTGATCCGGGCAGCCCCTCACACACGTCAGACCCCTAATTTGAGCCCTTGTGACAATCCAATGACGTCTATTTTATTGACTTTAAGGCACTCGGCGGCCAGTATAACGGACTTTAACGCGAACGGTCAAGGTGCGTGTTTCCGAACCTTTATTTCCTTTTCGCTTCCTTTTTTTCACTTGTACGATGTTATGTTGTAATGCGGAAAGAATCTCAAAGATCGATCTCTTGGATTGTGCAATGTTGAATCTTTATGCTAAATGATATTTTCCCCTTTTAAGATGCTCCAATTTCAATTTAGTAGTCTTTTGTTTCACTGCAGCTGCAAGTAATGGTAGATGCGCATCCTTTCTGTAATTGTTGTTGTTTTTTTCGTTGTAAATAACAATTGCAGACATTTTGTTCGTACTGTATGCTAAGCCTTTTGACGGTTTCCCGGCCTCTGTCAAGCTGCGGAAGCAACTTTTGGCCTTGTTTTTCTTGGAAGAAAATTGAATTGAGATGAATCGAATTGAATTGACTATACCCAAGAGGAGTCTTAGGTCGAGTAGTTTCCTGCAGCTACCGTGACAGTTTTTTTGTCACATCGAATGACGTTACCATAAAGCAAATTTTAGTGCTTAGAGGATAGGGTCTCTGTAACGGGTGCAGGGGAAGGGCGGGGGGGGGGGGGTGGAAGTCGAGCCAGGTTATGTGGTTTAGCGGTGAGTGAGGGGGACAGTCGCGCGGTTTTTTGCGTCTGGTATGCCGCGATTGCAATGTTCGAGGCCGGTATGATTATGTGACCTCTCGCGTCCAGTGTTTAGCGCTGGAAGAGTTGGCCTTGGGTCAGGGAGGAATGCAATCTCTACAACACAAACGATATCTCTGAAACACAATCTCCTGGTAACACTTATGAGTGTAAGTGTCAAAATATAGTTTACCGTTTACGCGAGCATTTTACCAAACCGTCACAGGCGTTTCAAAGCTTTTGATGTCTCATTTTAGACATTCGCTGTATTTACATGTGTATATTTTGTCCTGACTCTACAGATAACTGCACTAGAACATCTAAATAATGTTGTAATGACTGTAGCTTGTCTGCGTACGGGTCGCAGAAAGACCAATGAGCGTTTGTCTTTCCTTTTTGTCTATGACTTTTAAAGTAAACTGTAAGCCTACAGTAATTATATTTCTGTTTCTATTAAGGAGTTTTCACATATCGTTACCGTGTCCACGTTACCGTATACCGTGATTGCGGGAGACTACTGCGCATGCGCGGGGAGCTCCCGTGAACGATAACCTACCGGCACAAGTTTACCGTCGCCACCGTCCCCCAGCCGACGAAGTGTACGTTGGTGTCTCTATTACAGCAAATGCGCTGTGCTCGGAGCTTGGATGCTTGATGCCGGCCAACAAATGTAACTTTCGCCTATGGTATATACTACGTTATCGCAGCTATATGAGGCTCAGGAGTACGAAAAAGGACGAATTCTCTCGGATATGTGGGCAATATGGCCGCCCTTACTTGTGCTAAACCTTACCCGCCTCAAACATTTTGTACAAGTTACTGAGTTTACAAAGCGTTCTTACGCCTCCAAAACTATACTGGTCAGACAAATGCAGGTTCTTGCGCAATTATTACAGCATATTTTACTCATATAATGGCTAAATATTTAGCGTGCATGCATTCGAGTCAGCGTTATTTGATGCCAACCGTGCCCAGTAGCTGGCAGCATCGACAACACGAGTTCTCTTTCTTTTTTTTTTTCATGCTGCATGGACGTTGTATGCAATATTCTGAAAAGAAAACAATTGTACTGTGAATGGCCACTCTAAAAAGTCCCAGATTTAAGCTATTTTAAACGAAAGCGCGTAGTTATGAGCAACAATATTTTGTGTAGTTTACTTTGAGACTAATTCGGCAGGTGTCGTCACTCGCATTACCGCAGTCTTACCGATGGCCGGAGTACGGAAACTACAAATGCTGTGCTAAAACATGTCCTACCGTTTTCATGGGTAATTGGAATCGCGATAACCGGAATCACAGTAACGGCAGAGAGAGAGAGAAAAAAAAAACTTTACTGAAACGCCTGCAGTGCGTTAAAGGCCAACTGCACTCAAAATTTCGACCTCTTGAAAACCCTATTTTCTCATAGTCTGCTTAAAAAGAAACCAACAGGCCAAACACAACAGCTGAAATACGCGCGTGGAGGCCGCACACGGCCAGCAAGAATCGGCGATTTTGAAACCGAAACCGAGGAGAGCGCGGCCATTGCAGTGGCGTTGCAGCCGTCCAGCGAGCGGCCGGACGGTCACCAACTCGGGCGAATGTCTGCGCGCAAGCTCCACGCGCGCACGGAGCAGCGAATGGGTGAAGCGGGCGCAGCAGAGCTCGACCGGTTCTCCAGCTTCGTGGCTGGCCAGAGGAAGAATCCCCTGTCGGCTGGAACGTCACAGGCGCGTCGTGGCTGTTTACCCGATCCGCCGGCAGGTGCAGCGTGCTCTGCGGCGGAGCTTGTTTAAAACGCTTCTAACTGATTAACGAGGCTGTTTCACGGGGCTACCACTTGTGTCCCAGCTGATTTGGGGGTACTTAGTACGCATTAAAAATAAAATTGGTCGAGGTGAAATTTGAGTGCAGTTGGCCTTTAATGCTACCCCTTCATGGGATCTGTCACCGTGACGTGGCCTGGACGTCGTCGCGACTGCGTCCTGAGGGCCGCTTCTGGGTTCCGCCCATGGGTCCAGGGAGGCTTGCGCCCCCCTCCCCCGCGGTTTCTCCCGGTCGCTGCCTCCCGAGGGCCGCCGCGACCTGCTGGACGGCCTTCAGTTCTAGTCCGTAGTGATAGCTCCTTGTTGCACCCTCCAGCTGCGGTGGGATCGTTGTCTTCTCGCTTGCCTCACGTGGGTTCACCTCACAGTTCCACAGGATGTGAGCTGCCGTAGCTAGCTCCTTCGCGCTCAACCTACACATGTCACTCTCATACACACTGGTGAAAATGTACTTGGCAAGCACCGGGCTGATCAGGGATCCAGTCTGCAGCTGTCGGTAAAGCACTGCCTCCGCGCGGGTGAGGCCCGGGTGCGGGGTGGCATAGTTCTTCTATTCTGTCGATACCACTTCACGATATCGTATCCTTGCTAATGTCGAACGGTCGCCACTCCGGGTCGGCCTGGCTGGCTGCCGCGCGGTTGGCGAGTCCTCGCGCGACTGCATTGGCCGTCCCGTTGTGGTTGTCGTTCCCCCTGCTCGAGACACGTGCGCCCACGTGGGCCGGGAACCATTTGATTGATACCGCTGTCGTGTTGTCTTCCGTCTTGCGAAGGATGTCCGCCGCTGCCCGGCACACCCTGTTCTTGGCATAGTTCAGCACTGCTGTGCGTGAGTCACACAGCACCGTCGTACAGACCGGGTCCGCGATAGCCAGGGTGATGGTCACCTCCTCTGCTTGATGTACCTTCTTAGTATAAATGCTCCCGACTTTCTTGGTCTCCACGGTTGATGCCGCAACCACCACAGTCACGTAGGCTCCAGGGGTGTCTTGATATTCTGCCGCGTCCACGTACACGGCAACGTTGTCGGTCGCGTAGAGGTCGATGAGGGCCTTGGCTCTGGCTAGTCGCCTTTCCTGATTGCGCTCAGGGTTCATGTTTCTGGGCACCGGACATATGTTAAGTCGGCGGCTGACAGCTTCCGGCAACGAGACTGCACTCTCTTGTCGGTCTGCCGTGGGGACTAGCTCAGGTGCTGCAAGATGTGCCGTCCGGTCCTCGTTCCCGAAAGGCGTTCCAGCTGGGCCGTCCGTTGGGCTCTTGCAATTTAATGTCCAAAGTACTGTGGACACCAAGGGCCATGAACTTCTCGGTGCTCGTGCTTACAAGGAGCCCCAGCGCCGTCTTGTACGTCTTGCGGATAGTCGCATCAATCTTTGCTCGCTCGCAGGGCCAGCCAGTTGTGGAAGGCAGGCACGTGCGCAATTTGGCTGATTGCAAATGACTGGACGAGGCGGGTGAGGCTTTCTTCCTCCCTGCTCTCGTGTGGATATCCGCCGAATGAGGCGCACTGCCGCCGCGGCTTTCGTTGCCAACTTGGTGACTTGTCGTTCCGTTGTCTCGGTTGCGTTCAAGTATCAGGCCCCGGACTGGAATCTTGTCCACTTCGAGTATCACTTGACCTTCCGTCCGTGCAGACCATTATCCGCGCCGTCTCCTTATACATCTTTCCTCGTGGGCCCTTCAGCGGGATCACGAGCAGCTCCGACTTGGACGGGGAGCAGATGAGCCCCGTCCTCGTAGCTGGTCCTCGATGGCGTTCATGGCCTCCTGGAGCATTGTCTCTATATGCCCATCGCTTCCTCCTGTTACCCACAGAGGCACGTCGTCGGCGTATATCGTGTACCGGACATTCTCCGCTTCCTTGAGACGGTTGGCCACGCCAATCATCACCAAGTTGAATAGCAGCGGGGATATCACCGACCCCTGGGGGGTGCCGACGCTGCCGAGCTGTTTCTCCGGTAGTTGCAGGTCGCCTGCGCAAATGTTTGTCATCCGGCCCGTGAGGAAGTCACTGATGTACGCGTACATCAGCCGGCCCATGTTCAGTAGGGGGATTTGTGCAAAATAGGCGGAGTGACGGAATTTGTCAAAGGCGCTCTGGAGATCGAGACCCAGCACGGCTCTGTTGTCTCTAGTACCCAGTGCGTCGTCGACAATCTCCTGCGTCCCGTGCTTCTCCCGGAATCAGTTTAGGTAAAGCCCAGAGTCTTCCAAGTATCGCTGCTATCTGTTCATGAGGATGTGCTCAAGGACCTTCCCCACGCACGACGTGAGCGAGATTGGCCTGAGATGCTCTATGCTTGCTTGTCGGCTTGCCCGGCTTCGGAATGAGGATCGTCCTGACCGTCTTCCATTGCCGAGGGAGCTGTCCTGCGCACCAGCATCTGTTGAAGAAACGCGTGAGTGCTTCTATCGCCGCGTCGTTCAGATTCTTGAGAGCCTTGTTGGTCACGTTGTCAGGGCCTGCCGCTGATCTGCCGTTGAGGGTCTGCAAGGCCGCCCGTGCCTCCCACGCCTCGATGTCTCTGCCCAGTATCTCATTGTCAGCGCCTACTCCGGATCCGGTTCCGTGGGGGTAGTGGGCAAGTAGTTGGCATCTAGACGCCTGCGCACCTCTTCCTCCCCTAGGTCTTGGATGGCCCTGTGAAGGGTCTTGGCGAGGTTGTTTTGATCGAAGCCCTTCGTCTCGGTCTCGTCCAGCAAATGCAGTAGCATGTTCCACGTCCTACTCTTGTACATCTGTCCATGGCCTCGCTGCAGACCGCGTGCCACTGCTGCGCGCAGAGCATTCTGCAGTGGGTCTCTATCTGCTTGTTGAGCTCGGCGACATTCTTTCGCAGGCAGCGGTTAGTCCGTTGCGTCTTCCATCGCTCCTGGATTGGTTGTTTGGCTTCTAAGAGATGCGCGAGCCGAATGTCGACCCTGTCGATACTCTCATCTGCTTCGAGCTCCGTAGTCGTGTCCGCTGTAATCTTGGCATCTGTCCACTCCTCAATGTTCGTGATTTCAGGCTGTTCCGTCGGGAGAGTTTGGCGGAAGGCAGCCCAGTCAGTGAGACGGTGTTTCCGTGTTGCAGTAGCGCTGCCGGGGCCAGCGAGCGGTACAACGACTTCCACGATGTAGTGGTCGCTGCCGAGGTCGCTGCCTGTTGTGACGGCCGTGTGTGTGCCCCGGCTACTATGAACCAGATGGAAGAACTTTGGCCGCAGGAAGTTTTCCCGTGGGAACGCGCGGCCGCTTCGCTAAAGGACACATGGTTCCTCTTTGCCTCGGGGCGAGCCAGGCTTCCCTCCGCTCGACGCGTCCTTGGCGGGTGGGCAGACAGCCCCGTCGTCCACCGCCGCTTGAAGCCGGCCCTTCTCCCCCTTTTCCCGCCGCTGCTCGGATGTAGGAGGAGGACGAGATAAAGAGGAGCGAACGGGGGGGATTGAGGTTAGACTTGGGGCGACCGTATTGCCATTCGGACGCAGCTGTAGGAGCAATCCGAAAGCGCGTCCCTCCCAAGAGCCCGCACGCTGCCAGCGTTTCCTGCCCCGGTCTACTTCTCGATCCCGCCGACCTACCGGTCCTGCCCGGCCTCCCCTTCCTGACAGCGGCCTGCAGTCCGAGCTCGCCGAACTACCGGTCCGGTACTGCCTCCCGTTCCTGCCCTCGGGTTCACCGCGCAGACCTTTCGAGCCACCGGCCCCGCACTGCCTCCATCTCCTGGCCCCGAGACCCACTTGTCCCGTCGCCGTCCCGTCGTCGACTGACCACCCCTGCAACCCGAACGATTCCGCCCAACCTGGGGAGGAAGCCGGCACCACTGAGGCACCCTATTAAACTAATTGGTAATGTTTTTCGCCCGCCTCAGTGTGTCTCCTTTCCTCCGAGCTCTGCGTGGACCCACCTTAATATAAGTTGTGACTGACCAATTAACGAGCGTCACACTGTGTTTTGCCACCGAGTGCCTCTGCCACAGAGTGCCACCGCAGCACTCTGCTCAGGCTGTTGCTTTGCGGGGGCCCTATAGGTGTCTTGACAGCGTCTACCAAGGCAATCCGCTCCCTCGACTACGATGGCTGTCGGCGGCGGCTAGCGCTTCGCTTGCCATTTGATCTCCGTCTGCTGCTGCTGCGTTGTTGCTACCGTCCGCGTTGCCCGTCAGTCGACGCCTGGCGTAGCAGAGGGAAGCTCTCTATGCCTGGGGGTTGTTGCTGCCGCTGCTGGTGCAGAGTCTCCATCGTGCGTTCCCACTGCCTCTTCTTGCTATAACCACCTATTGTCTACTTTTTTGCGTTGTTTGCTTTCCTCAAACACTGGATTCGCTGCTGCACCGCTGTCAAGCTGCTTACTGCACCTTTCAGCTCAGAAGGCCATCCATACAGTGTTGTACGTGTGTTGTATATGCACATTTTTTTCCTTAATTAGACCTGCTTACCCGGTTATATCATCGTATTTTTTGTGTATTTGTAAAATTTAACGAGAGTGAAATAAGATGAGATACGAGGGGTTACGACCCCTTCGTAACATGGTAATGATTTGATGGCCGTGAATTACTGCTTTGATAACATGTGGCGTATAATAACAGACCGTTTTTAACGGTCTCAGTTAGTGTGCTCATCCGTGTAGCCTGTCTTCAGTTTACATCGTAAGCTGTTCATGCATACGCGTCCAACGTTACATCGTGTTCAGCGTTCCGTCGAATCATCAAGCTTTCAATTCTTTACCGAAATTTTGTGGCGGCTTTATTCAAATGTAACTTCAAGCTGTAAAATTCAAAATTTCTGCCAAACCGGAGGTATTTCTAGTGCATTCAGAGAGTTGATTATAATAATGCGTGCTGATCGGGGGTGTTTAAAAGAGGGTGCTGATCACTTGAACCTGCGTCTGAAGCAGTGTTCCATGCCCAGTAGGGAAGTTAAATGCCGTCCAAAAGCTCTGGGAAAGTACCGTCAAGATCATAAAACTCATTTATACGGAAATTACTCGATATTTGTTTTCTGAATTAGTGACCAATAAATTTTCCGTACATTTCAGCGCATTAAACTTTCGTCTCCCTCAATAATTCACGCACTCGCTACGCGCAACTTCTATTGGTTTAAAAAGTTTATTCTAGCGATTTCTCGAGCAAGCGGCTGACGCATGCGGAAATGGAGCGAAAAGAGGATGAAACGAAAGGAAGAACAATTTAAGCGTGCCCTTGAATATAAGTGACCAGTTTAGCTACGGTTCCTACGCAGCAATAAAATAGCTCACATTACGAGACAAAAAGCACTAGAATTCGTGATTGGTCTACGCACCAATTCTGCTGCACTGTAGAATGAAAAAAAAAAAAGTTAAGCCCCAAAAGGAACAGCGAAAAATTGTTTGAGAGTCCAGCGAATAATAACCTTGTGTCAGTAAAAATGCAAAGGAGACGGGAGCAGCATAAAAATCTCGAGTGGGTAGCCGGGAAATTGGCACCCGGCCAAGTCTCGGCTTGGATTGGAACGATCTCCGCTAGAGCTCGTTTTAGTAGGCCGGAACGACGGTCGTTTATTTCCGGACGCCCGTTTATACGCGTCCAGACGTCTGGGCGGCTCGGTGACGTCATCACTCGGTCGTGAAAGGCGTGAAGCTGCCGCCACCCTGCCCGTAAACAGCGGGTGAACGCGTCGTCGCCGCTTCGATTCCAGCTCTGAGGACGCCGCGACAATTTGTCCAAGGAAGGACGGCATTGATGACTCTCAGTACTCGATGTCAACACGGCCATGGCCAGTTCGGAGATCTCGGTCTGATAACAGGGCGAGCTGTCGTTGGCAAATGGGACGAAATCGCCCGAGGTGCTTTGTCCTTTGCAGCGATACGCGCGTGTAGTTGCGCGCGCTGTTTTCAATGTCACGGCCGTGCTTCACGGCGTCGGTGTCTGTGTTTACTCCCAACGCGATTCCCTTCGAAACATATGCGCCCTATACTTCCCTATGATCTTTTCGGTTGTTTCCTTATTTTCTCTCGTTTAGGAGCGTTTAGGAGCTAACTGTTTTGTGTTACTGTGCCAAAGTAGTTCCCGATAAACTGGTTTCACTTTCAGATTCCCCGTGACAGATAGACATTTGCTACTGTTCATTTCTTCACTTGAGTTCCGTGGTTGAGTGCGCTGAACCACGATCACCGAGCATGCAGGCATGTTAGCATCGCCTTCCATACGCTTCATGCTTCCTCAACGCGAGCCAACGCTTTGACTGGAGAACTCAGACCGACCTAATAAAATATATCGTGTGCGATACCGTCCAAAACTCTGATCGGTCCAGAATGACGCGGAATTTTGACTACATAGCGCAGGCTGCGTATGCCGAAAGATCAGCACGTACACACTAGGCGCGAGAAGTCAAATCCCCATTTTGAGTATCGGGGGGGGGGGGGAGAGTTTGAGTGCGTTGATGTTTGAAACACATCACCACCGCTGCGCTCTTGTCTTTCTGTACTTTAGGCTGTCTTCCAGGCGCCAAACGATCGAAAGCCGTTTTACTAGTTTGGGAACTTCAGGGTACCACTCAGAGCCTTCCGCCTTGAGCCGTGGGACAGCACGCGCTTACACCGGCAATCTGGCTAACCCACACAGAAAAATTAGCAGTGGCTTAGCTCGGCTATGCCAGGATATACGTAGCGTGAGCTAAGTAAGGTTCAGCTGGTTATTCTTAGCTTTCATGGTGGTCCAGGATTAGCTGATTATCATGCTTACTGCTTCCTAAAACTATCTCCAATCCAATCCAATTCAGTCCAGTCCAGTCACTGCTTCTCCCGCATGAGCAGCACGGCTCTCTAGGAGCCACGCGAAACGGCCATCAAGCGGCTCCGGCGCAGTGACAGACTTGGCTACTACGCAACGGAGCCGACAGCTGGGCACGCGCCGGCGCCACTGCGTCTGCCGCGGCTATGACGTCACTCCTCTGGAAAGCGCAGACCGGCGAATTTGGAGACCCAATTCTCTACACACCCGTACTACAATGGGATTGGATTTCCAATACAATCCAATTTAATCCAATACAATCCAAATCCATCCAATCTAATCCAATCTAATCCAATCCAAGCCAAGCCAATCCAATCCAACACAAATTCAAATCCAGATCCTATCCAATCTAATCTAGTCCAATCCAATCTCATGCTCTTCGTGGTTGCGCAGTACGGCCCTTCACTGCACACGCGAAACTGCTCAACCTCGGCCAGTGTAGCTTACGCTACAAAAAAGTATCCGTGGGCTAACCGAACGAAATGCGGAAACGGCGGGGAGGGCCGGTTGCGTCAGTCTCACGTGGGCGTACACATTGCGGACCACTTGCTGCATTTGTTTTCACAGCTTTTGGCTCTCAAGCTTCTTTAAAATCCTATGCGGCAAAGGAAGTGCCGAACTAGCCGAGGGAACGGAAGCTGCCGTAAACGAGGGAACCATGTTTTTTTTTTTAAAGACGATAGTCTTTCTTGGGCTACTTAAACCCATAAATTTTGGTCTGTCTGTATGTCTGTCTGTCTGTCTGTCTGTGACTCGATTCAGCCACCCGGCCAAAGCAAAACAGTGACTGCGCAATAGTCTTATATAGTCACAACTAAATCTACCCGTCTTGGTCCGGTGTAATGTTCCTACTTGTCAACATTGTTGAAGAAGAACAAGACATTACGCAAATATGAGACAACAGATCAATACAGAAGTGATATTTGCAGTGTTCCTTTATAAAAATTCAAACATGCTTGACTTTTGCGAAATTAAATACTTCATCAACTGCAGAAAAAGAATTCACTCCGCCGTCGCCTGCTGTCGCCCGCGCCACTATAGCTTCTGGCGCCATTTTAAGAAATCAACCGGCAACAGTTACGCAAGGTTCCACTAGATAGTTTCCACGTTCTGCTTGCAACGCACGTGGAGTAGGGAAACGCGGTTCTATAAACGTTGAAGTAGGGTGCCTCAATTAACGCGCGTCTTCGCCGACGGCAGCGCTCGCATCGAGACACCCGGTTTAGTGCAGTGGAACACGGGAAATTTAAAATGATTTAAGCAAACATTTGGTGTCTTTACCTTGGGAGGAGCGCGACGCAAGAGAAACAACATGAGAGGTGAGCGGTAAAGCGAAGGGAGGCATTTACTTCGCGAAAGCCGATAAAGACTATCGTCTTTTGACGTCATTTGCAACGAAAGGAGCAGATACGCGGCCAATTTTTTTGAAGAGTACCTATGCGAAGCCAGTGATGAACGCCGCAGCCAAAAACAGCCTAAATTTAAACAAAACTAATGCTTCGCGTTTCGTATATCCTGGCTAGTAATTTAGTGGCACTATCAATCCAAGGCTAGAAATTAAAAACTATACATTTTTAATTGCTTAGGTTACATTCAGCAAAAGATTTTTGTTGAACCACTTCCATCTGTGCAGCGAAACGGTGTACTTAGGCTCTGTAGGCTTGAATGCACTTCCACAGAAAGTTGCTCCCGACTGCAGTAGCTTGAGCGGTTGCGGTGTGCCTTGAAATGGACACGATTGCTGTTACGCCGAATGAACATTTTGAATGATCCAAACTTTGGTTTCGTCCTTACGTTCCCTTTAAAAGCGGTTGGTGACTGAATATTACAAATGTAATATTTATAGCACGAAAAAAAAAAAAGCAATTTCGGCGTAAAAGCAGACTGAATGGGCAAAGTTTTCAACGCCGCGCGTGTGTAGGCCAGGCGCTGTTACAAAGATTAATGTCGTTCTGCAGCTCCCAACCTCTCTTTCAATGTTAGCTCTCTGCGGACGCCGCTAAAATCTAAATATAATCTCTGTTTCAACTAAGCAAACGGGAGGGGCCCGTTATGTCAACAGAGGCAAAGGCATACGCTTTACAGGCATGCGCGCACAAATGTACACCCAGTATCAAAAGATTACGGGACCCGATTTCGACTTTCAACGTTAATTTCTCTGCTCTCTGCGGCCCAGCACGTAATTTGGATTTGTAAGCGAAGAATCACGATTCGGTTTATGATTACCATACGCTTTGCAGAGCTTAGATTCAAAGAGCAGGGAAATTAACGTTGAAAGTCGAAATCGTGTCCTCTAAACTTTTGACCCCGGGTGTACGTATACAAGCTGTGTAAAATGGCCTTGTACAAAAAATATTGAAACGCCAAAATGTTTCACTACGCATGGAGTCTTATAGAGTATCGGTAAATCTGAAGCTAGTGTCAGCTTCAGCCAGCCGCGCTACAGCAAGAGTGCCGTCATGCACCGAATACGGACGTTCGGCTTGTCCTTAGCATGGCTCGCCAGCAATCTCTAAGGTTTCATAATCCAGAAGGGTGCCATGTCGGGCTGGTTGTTGGTGAGATACCAAGGTAGGAACAGCGCACATTTTGACGAAAGAGGGACAGAAACACACACCACAAGCGCTGACGGTCAACTGATCACTTTATTGCAAGTTGCGAGGAATAACTGAATTTATCGTCACATCCGCTTTTCCATGGCCTCCGAGAATGAGATTTTCTTCTGCGTGATTATTATAGAAGGCACGCTGACACAGTTATCACCAGCTTTTTCAATATCTGCAGCTTTCTTGCGGCTGCAAATACGTTACCGTAAAAGGTTAAAGTGGACTTGTTAATTGAAACGTGGAGCTCTAAAATATATATTTGTTGGCGATCATTGAAAGGCTGCATGCAAGACGAACAAGATGAGGAATCGCAATTTTTCACTCATTTTGGCTTCACAAGCTAAAATAGGCCATGTGGCTAGATAAGCCAAGAAGCAGAAGAACGTTGCTATCTGCTAAGTCAGTTCCCTCGACGGCGCCCAATTGCAGCAACAGAATTTCCGAGTCGGCCATTTTGCGGCAACCGGTGCGCCATCTGGCGGGAATTTCTTGGGGACTGCGTCGCGAGCAGACGACGTCGCAGTCACACACTGTTGTTCCGTGTCGTGCGTGCATGTCAGACGCCCCAGCGGCATCAAAAATCGGTAAGTGTCATTTGTTCGGTATGTCAGCAACGCAAAGTTTAACAGTGCTTTAAGGAGAACGTTCAAAGCGTCCGAGAGTAGTCAGGTTTTCCCATAAATTCCGTTCTCAACCCGCTAAGGCGGCGTGACACCCTACGCACGCTTTGTCCTCACGGGGGTTGCCTGTAAGACGCGTTTCGCCGCGACAACAGGACGCCCGACTTTTTACCGCCAATTGATGTTTGTTTTCTTAATTCTGGGCAGGTTGCCGTCATTGCCTTTACTTTCGATGTAAAGAATCTACTCCCCGGGCATCACTACGCCGTTGTTGGCTGCAACAACAATCAGCGTAAGCGCAAAGTGCTCACACAAGAAACGTGCGAAGTGCACCACGACAAAAGAAGTTTCTGCATGTGCGGAGTCTATTCGCTGCACAAATTTCCTGCGTCCCTTGAGTGCCGCCGCGAATGAGTCGTCACGCTGAATCGGAAAGATTTCGAACCTAGCTGCTAGCAAATTTCCGAGGGCAAGTACGGTCGTACGCTGATTTTGGAAGCGCTGTTTATTTACCCTCATGCTCAATCCTTATCGCACATTTCTTTGCTCTGGAGGCATTCTCTGTTCATTTTATTGACAGGAAGCCAACAAAAATCAACCCAACACATATATGCTGCAGCACGGGCACGCGGAAGTTCTTTTGAACAAGCAAACGGCCGTGAAATCTTGGTTGTACCCAATGCGTTGCTCCTGTGTTTGTAGCAGGAAATAGTGTTATGCAGCGGCAAATATGCCTCCTGCGAATGACTGCTACGCACGCTCACAAGTCAGTGGTTTGGTACAGTCAGCGAATGCCTCTGATCGCGCGGTCATACATGTGTCGGGTTGATTTTTGTTGCCTTCCTGTCAATAAAATAAACATAGAATGCCTCCATGGCACTATCACGAATTCTATGAAGTTTACAGATGAGGGTACACAACTGTGAGGACCCAATTTCTCAAAATCTTGAAGTACACTCAGCTGTACTTAGGAGAGTGGGAAAAAAAGGGTCTGGGAAGGGGAGCGAGGTCGTACGCATCCATCATCGACGAGCGTTACGAGGCCGACCACTCGGGAGCTACAAGAAGCCGCGCAAAAGCAATGCACAAGCCAAACGAAGTACTGGTAGTCTCCATTACCAAGCGAGCAACACTCCAAGCAGATGGGACAGGCCGCAGTATATTAGAGGCGATAAAGAAATGGAAAAGTGCAGTGGGCCAGAATCTACAAACCATAATAGAAGAACCCACTCTCTCAACGAGCACAAACGCCAACTTCAGCTGGACCGCATCTGAAATGACGCATGCAGCCATTTTCCCCTCGACGTGGCACTGCGAAAGCCGGTAGATATCTCCCTAGCAGCAACATGCTGCAACGCCAGGAGAGATTTCAAATTTGGTTTTCCCATCATCATCATCATCATCAGGCTGCTCAGGTCCACTGCATGGCGGAGGCCTCTCCCATTAACCTCCAAACATTTCTGTCCTGCGCCACTCGAGTCCACAGTTTACCCCCAAAATTTTGTGTTTCATCCCGCCATCATGTTATTGGCCTTCCCTTTCATTTAGAACCGTCTCTTCGTATCCACCCTGTTACCCTAATTTTGCACCGGTAATCCGTCAGTCTCACTACATGGCCAAGGGGGGTGCGGGTTCCCCTTTCGGCCTCCTCCTGCGGGAGCGAGGGCTAGGGGCGACAGCGGCGGCACTCCAAGTAGCCCGCGCCGACCAGACGCAGACTGCGGGGTCGGCCCGACGCCGCGGTGAGCGGTGAAGACTATACGGGACGGTGAAGCCCTGCGTGGCCTGATCCGTCCCCGACTGCCGGTACCTCAATAAAGTCCTTTCTCTCTCTCTCTCTCTCTCTCACTACATGGCCAGCCCATGTTCATTTCTTTTTCTTTATTTGAACTATGATATCGTCTACTTGACTTTTGCCCCGATCCAGAGAGCTCGTTCTTGTCCCTGCGTGTTACTCCTAATATTCGTTCCATGGCCCGTTGAGCCTACGTAAGCTTGCTTTCTAGTTTTTAGTAATCAAGGCGCCAAGTTTCAGCTCTGTATGTCATCACCAGCAGTATATACTGGTTGCAGATTTTTCTTTTGAGTGACAGAGGTAGTTAAGTTTTCCTTACTTGGAAGTGCTTGCCGAGTGCTCCCCAGTCCATACCAAATTGTGAGCCGGATTTCCTTCTCGTGGTTGGGGTCAGAACTAACCGCCTGTCTGAAATAGTTATATTTCGTTACTTCTTTTAGCTTTTTGTTCCCTAAGCTGAAGAAGATGTAGAAGGAGACGTTCTTCGCATGCTTATTCCTCATTACTTTAGATTCATTCATATTCATATATTCATTTTTAGCCTCACGGCCATGCTTTTTTATCGTAGTTCGTCAAGCATTGTTTGCGTGTGTTCTGCAGTATCACTCAGCACGACCATGCAGTCCGAAAACCTCAAATGTCTCAAGTATTTTCCCGTTTATCCTTAATACAATGTTTTCCCAGTCTAGCTTTCTAAACAATTCATTCGGACATGCTGTGGATAGTTTTGTAGAGATGGTATCTCCCTGTCTTACTCCCTTTCGGATAAAAAGATTATCGCTTTGCTTGTGGAGGGTTATTCTGCCCGTAAATGACTTATATATGCCTTCTAGAAGCTTCATGTAGGTTTCCTCTATTCCCTGTTCTTTTAGGACTTCTATCACGGATGTAGTGAGTACGGAATCAAACGCTTTCTCGTAATCTATACATGCCATGTAAAGGGGTTTAGTGTTTTTGCGGATTTTTCTATCACTTGGTTGACGACATGGATGAGATCCATTTTGCTTGAGATCCATGGTTACGTATCGTTTCCTAAACCCAGCCTGCTCTCTGGGTTGATCGAAATCCAGCTCCTCACCTATGCGGCTCACTATACCTTTGGTAAACAGCTTGTACACAACACAGGGTATGGTCGGATGGGTCTGTAAATCTTGAGGTACTTGAGATCTCCCTTCTTATGAAGGAAAATAGTGCTGGCATTTTTCCAGGCTGTGGGCACTTTTTGAGTCTTCAAGCATTTCGCAAATAGTACAGGAAGCTTCTCCAGAACAATATCTCCTCCCTCCTTCAAAAGATCTACGGTAACGCCGTCGTCACCTGCAACTTTTCCTATTTTTATGCCTTGGAGAGCCTTGCCAACTTCCTCTTTAGTTACTAGTGGGACATCGCAGGTTGAGCTTGTATTCTCAGTAGTTTCCCCTGGTCCGACGTCGCTGGCATTCAGCCTGGTGTAGAAACTTTCTACTACCTTAATTATCTCGTCAAAGTTGTAGATAATGAAGAGGAGAGTGGATAGACAGGCACCCTGGGGGACACGCGACAAAACATCGGCGTAATGTTTCCCTGCTCATCTCTGAGTGCGTAGATCCTGTCTTTGTCGACGGATAGCTTTCTCTTAGTTGCTTTCAGGCTTCCCCCTATTTGCAGCGTTTCCTCGATCACTGGCATGTTATATGCACGAACGTCCTTTGTTGTATTTCTGTTAGTCAATTTTGACATCTTGTCCAATTCAATCCTATCTGCCGTACTTGACACTTTCAAGTTCTTATGTTTTGCAATTAGTTCCTTCGTTTTCTTAGTTTTCCAGTTTGTTCTCTACATGCTGCTTCTCCCACAGCTGCAGCTGCTGCTTCACTGAGTGTCGATGTTAGGTTGTCATTTAGCCTGTCCACACTGACCTCGTTCTGCTCGTTAAAAAGCGAGAATTTGTTTTGAAGGGTTATTTTCAACTCCTGCGATCTGGCTCTGACTGATTACATGCGGGGTTTCATAGTTTTCATGAGTTTAGATCTTTCTCTTCTGAGACTCAGCCTTTGCTTGTATCTAACCATCCTGTGATCGCTGCTCGGAATCTGACTTAGCACCTCTACGTCTTGCACGATACCTGGTTGTCACTTAGAGTGAAGTCAATTTTGCTTTTGGAAGTACCATTATGCCTTTTCCATGCCCATTTCCTATTCCTTCGTTCGCAGAAGAATGTGTTTATTAACCTCAGGGTATTTCTCTGTGCAAATCCCACCAGTGTATCTCCTCGACTGTTTCGAGTGTCTATTTCGAAGTTTCCCACTGACCTTTCTCCCATTTGCTTCTTACCGACCTTTGCGTAAAGTCTCCCATCACAATCGTCAACTTCGTAGTTGCCTTATTCATCGCTGATTCAACGTCCTCATAGAAGCTATCTACGGCTTCATCATTATAGCTGGTTGTTTGCGCATAGGCCTGTACTAATCTTAACCTGTATCGCTTGTTTAGCTTGGTCACAACAGCCGCGACTCTCTCGCTAATGCTGAAAAAGTCATCCACGTTTCCTGCTATTTCTCTGTGGATTAAAAATCCCACCCCGTGTTCTTTCTTCTCTTGGGGTCCACTGCAGCACAGAATATACCCACTAGTGAGCTTGTTAAAGCTTTATCTTGTCCATCTAACTTCGCTTAACCCTATAATATCCCACTTAATGTCACAGAGCTTCTCTAGTAGTACAGCTAAGCTTCCCTCGCTAGACAGAGTGCGTGCGTTGAACGTTGCCAGGGTCAAGTTCCAATGGCGGCCTGTCCGGACCCAGCGATTCTTAGCACCCTCTGCTGTATCGCTTTTCTGACCGCCGCCGTGGGCGGGTGCTCTACCGCTGCTAGGGACTGAGGGCCGGGAGTTGAGTTGGTTGGTAATTGGAGGTGGCGACCAACTACTATACACCAGGGTGTCCAGATCCTTCTCTGGTGAGAGAGAGCTGTTTGTGTGCCTAAGAGCCTTCCTAGCATGGTGGCACCTTCCAAGTGTAGCCCCTTATGTATCCGGGATGATGGTTACGTCCGCAGCAGGCAGCACTCTATACTTGCAAGGGTTTGTCATTGAGAGCCAGACGGTAAATAGCGAGATAGCGAGAGAAGAGTTTCCCGCCGACGATGTTGTCGCGCGCGCCTTTAGTTTTACCGAGCCAGCGTTTGGCTGCTTTGCTTTTTACACGCGCGGTTCTGAAGGAGTAAGCTGATACGCTGGCTTACTGATGAGATTGCCTGACGTCTGGCCGTTGGGAAGGGAAGCTATATACTGCCTTGCTCAAGTGCATAGCTACGATAAAATGGCTAGTAAAGCTCAGCTGGCAAAAGAGAAGCTGGTGCAGAGAAGCTGAGCTTCTCAGGTGACGCTCAGATAGCTAGTTGGAAGCTGAGCTCGCGCAGCTCCGTCTAAACGTGTCCGCCATGAATGGATGCTTCTAGGACGTACGGTGACTGTGTTTACATTTGGGCTTTTCGCTGTAACTTCACCAAAAATGCGCCTAGCGAGCTGATTTAACCTGTCAAATTATCGGAACAGCTACGCAATAACGCGAGTATGGCGTTTAAATGGTCACCTTGTCGCAGAAATTAGCTATCTTTGTTTCAAACTGTAATATATATGACAGATCATCTGATTAAGGTAATTTAAATCCTATCTAAAAGCGAAACTGTTTGAATGACAACATCTAAGCTACCGGAAGAGGCCCGGTCGACGCAAGCGTAAAGAGTGGGAAACTAATCTCACAAAACAAACGCAACTAATTAAACTACTTGAAATGTGACAAGGATCGTATAATCAACGGTAGGCCAGTGGAAAAAGGAAATTTGCAATACGTACAACTGGCAATGGTCGGGTATTTAATTGAACTGAATTGAAATTTATTTAAGTGTTTCTATCACAGAAAAATTAGGGAAAGCGGGCGAAAGGTACACACAAGTAGCTGGCTGGCTCCCAAAACCTTATGCAAGGGTAACGGGTTAGCAGCAGTACATATCGGCAGCATTTCACAAACATTGGGGTGAAACAGTGCATGAACACATCACGAAAAAAAAAAACACAAGCAACGTCATTTGAGCGCATATTACCACCTGCACCAGGAACATGAAGACCATTGCTGCATTATATAGCTTAAGGAAGAATAGCTAAGATATATAACAATACACTAAGTAAATGAGGTAATATTAAGTCATGTATAAAAGTACAATAGGTACATACGCAACACTCATGGAGCGGGGATATCAACAGGTCACATTAGGTACAAGAAACGTAAGTCCCATAAAGAAAATACACCAATATTTCTTAATACAGACAAAGCGCGCACAAAGCCGCTTTAAAGTCTTCAAACGACGGAGAGTCTTATTGATTGATTATAGGTTTAACGCGCCGACGCAACGCAGGCGATGAGGCGCGCCGTTGAGGAGAGCTCCGGATTAATTTTGACCGCCCCACTTGCAGGGGATCTTTAGCGTGCGCCGACATCTCGTACACACGGGCGTTTTTACTATTCGCCTCCATCGGAAAAGCGGCCACCGCGGCCGGGAATTGAACCCCTCGACCTCGTGCTCAGCTGCGCAACGCCTTAGCCACTGAGCCACCGCGGTGGGTATACAGGGAGTCTAGGATTCCGGTTAGAACCTGTGGGATTTACAGTGATAAGAGTGGGTAGGTACTTTCCCATGTAATACCAAAACCGGCGACGAGAGACATAAATCAGCCTTTTGTCTTCTTGTATCGCCCAGCTAGCAAGCCATCTCCCATCCCGCGACTGCGCGCTGTACCGAGCCATCCGCGGCGGGCCGTGGCTCGACGGAACAAAGGAAGCGACAAGTTTCCCCTCGTTTACATTTATTACTGAATAATAAACATACAAAGAGCATGCAGGCTAGTCGGTTGAGAGCGAGGATCTATTTTCTCGCCCAGGGGAATATAATGGAATCGAGAGGTTCGGCTCACCGCGACAACAGTCATCTCTGGGGCGTCTCAGCGCGCTCGCGTTTGCCTCGCCGGACGCCAATGGCGGCTATTGTCACATTCCTCTTTTTCCCGATCCTCGAAGGAAGGAGGTCACCAGGCGCATAGAGTTTCATACAAATTGTATGAAACTATGGCCAGGCGAGCCCTGTCGCTTCTCTTCCCGAACGCCAACCTCCGCTGCTCGCGTCCCGCGCGCTCTCGCCACCCTCCCTCTTTCCACTCTCCCTCCCTCTTTCCACACCCTCCCTCTTTCCACAAGGCACTTCGTCGGCGAGGAGGTAGGTCTCCCTCGCCGACGTCTTGTCAAGCAAGTTCCAGCGACGAGCAAGCAATGCGGCAAAGCCGAACACAAGGGAACGTACTAAGGGCGCGTTCCCACAAATCTTATGTTCATTAAGAAAAAAGCGAGCGAGGAATAAGCATAGAGTTTTTTTTTTCGAAATGGAAAACCTACTTTCTTCAAAAGATATATGCGTTGTAACTTTTGTTTCCGTTGTCTCCTTTCAGTGAAGATGCATTGAGCAAGCTTGGTCAGGAGCAATTGATCTACGTTGAGAATTCCATATTTCTCAAAAAAAGGTCTCGTGCTATCATCATATAGCAGGTTTTCCATCAATCTTATTGCTCTCCTCTGCCCAACGAACAGTTTCTGTAGATTATAGTACGTGTTGCCCTTCCCCCATACCAACGGACAGGTATTTAGGTGTGACTGTATCACGGAATAATATATTTTAACCGAAATTTGTCCGGAGTTTCATTTCGTAGTTTCCACAATACACCAATCACTTTTGGCAACATTAATTTTAAGTTACCTACATGCTTATACGCGTAAACCGCGCTGCTATCCGCCGAACCCGTATACGGACGGTTCAACTAGTACACAAAATGAAATACTGAGAAGTAATTTTCCATGCACCATATAAGTGGTCTGATAGAAGTGTAGCAAGGCTCGAGGGCCTGTTATCAAATACTTCATACGGCCCTTTCTATCCCTATGAAACGCCTTAGATGGGGCTTTCTTAAAGTCGGCTTCCCCGCTCAGTAGTAATGCAATGCTAGAAAGTATTTTTAGGGCCAAATTAAGGGCTCCCTCTGGTATTGCGCTGAGTATAACTACGATGAAAGTGTACAAGAGGACGAGATGAGACTTCTGTCCTAGCGCACTTCCCGGCACAAGTACAGATGATGCAGCACGAAGTAGCAGCCCCTTTTATCGTGCTTTTGAGCACTATAAAAATTCCGGTAATAGCATTAATAGCCCTAGCTAGCTCCTTTTATTAATTACTGTCATAAAATACAACACCCAGAATCCTTAAAACTCGGCCTCACTGTGTTACACAGATATATTGCTCGAAATACGTCTTTTATTGGGTGATATAAGCGGTCTTGTATGAAAATATAAAGGCTCCAGCGTCTTTTCTTAAAACGATGCTCTTATGCGCAAAAAAAGGAAGTCACACACCAACCGTTACTGACGCACTGGCGGGGTCCTTCGTTGAGTCCACGTAGAAATACTTAACATCAATGATGAGGATGAATAACGTTTATAGGTCGGAGTCAAGATGCTGGCACTACGGCACCCACCGGGTGAGAGGCGTCTTTTTTCCGAGATGCCTTGGATCATGCTGGCCCTCCTTGCCCTCTCCCCCAGTCGTCGCTGGCTTGCGAGGTCGGAACTGGTCAGCAACTGCTCATGATTGGATTGAGATTAGGGATAACCATTGTGGATGGCTGGCCCTCCAACGCCAGGTGGTGGGAAAAAAAAAAAACTACTGAACTCATTTTGCGTATGCACGACTCAAGCCATTCGTCATTATTTATTACAAGAAACTGTTTGCAACATCGCTCTGGCGGTATATACAGCCTACGCTGAACCATCGATACTGGGCGGAGTAGAAGCAATTAAAAAAATAGTAGAAGCAAAAGCACGAGCGCTCAACAATGCGAGAAAAAAATCAAGGTTGATCGCGTGCTTCGTGATTGAATTTTACAGCTTGAAACTACACGCGCGCCAGTACAGCGTACGCTATCCGAGACACTTCGTAGCTATGTGACAGTTTGACATTGAGGCTTTGTAATTATTGAACTATACGGATGAGTACATTTGTACGCGTTTGCGTCGTCATGTACTTTTTCTTTCACTGTTTGCTGGTTTGGAAGCCTGTTCTTCCTCGGCCCCATTCTCTCAACTTTTTTAGTTAACCTTATTTAGAGTTTTGTTTCTTGCATTTCATTGCATGTGTTTTTTGTAAATTTACTTTTGTTTTCTTTCTCAAACTATATTGTCTACACAACCTCCCACATCTACCACACTGCATTGTAATCATGCCCATCTGGCGTAGCAAGCCCTGGCGCTACCACAGCTTCCTTCTCCGGTTCACATTAAAGAGTTCCCTCTCTACATCTTGTCGCAAATCACCGCCCACCGCATATGGAGTTTGTCGAGCCGTGGTGCTGGAAAGCCTTGCTTGTGTGCTTGCCATGCAAAGTGTAAAGGGGCCAAACAGGGCGTACCCTAATGCATCAGGTTAGTGCATTCCTCCCCCTCTCTCCTTTTGTTCGATACTGGTTTCGCTACACGCCCCCCCCCTCCCCCCACCCTCCTCTCGTCCCCTTAACTCGAGCCAGTACCGCGAAACGATAACGACACGTCAGTGGCGGGCACTGTTGCGCGCATGATAAATGAGCGAGGCGGCGCACAGCAGACGGTGACAGCTCCAATAAAAGGCGTTGTGCTCGGCCTCGGAGTCATACGCAGGGACAATGGGAAGACCGACGTTGACAGTGGGGCGAGCTGCAGCTAACCGCAGCGATAACACCGCTCGCAATATGGGAGACGTGCCGACGCTGATAAGGTCGCACTCAAGTAGCGTGTCGAGGGACTCAACACGCAGCAGGCCTATTAAACTGGAGTAACAAGTTAAGAAGAACGTTATTCCGTATACTGTATCACTCCGCCGAAACGTCGGACCCGGATGTCAACGCGTTTTGAAATTAGATGGCGCTTAATGCGTAACATCGTCTGCTTTCTCTCTCCTTGCTCTTTTTTTTTGTCGTACCTGCGGTAATTTATAAGCACATAAAGTGCGATAAAGCAAGGAAGCGACTCGTGTCCCGTTCAAAATTATGGGAGTAAGACACTTCTTGCGTCGCGCGGAGGAACAGCCTGCTGCGGTGATGATGCGCAGAGGCAACTTCCGTTGTCGTCGTTAAGGATGTAATTCTTTGGAGGGCCAGATTGCGTGCCCGGCGGCGATGAAAGAAACAAGGCTTCCTCGGCACCGCGAGGCTGTTCGTAGGTCGTGCTCTCCGCAATGAGTTTAATTACACCTACTGAGTATGATAGGCAGTGCTTTGCGGCGGACCTCCCCGCTCTGGTGGCGTAAAGCGGCTGCAAAGTGCTTCGGGTTTAGCTGTCGGGACTGGCACAAGCACAAGCTGCATGCCGAAAAATCGAGTTACGGAGCACGAGATATCCGAGAGATTTTAACAGCAGAGCTGTTTTACAAGGCGTAAGTTTGCCGTTGCAGAAAAAAATACCAAAAAAATTACACCATCTTCCCCATAGGGGAACCATGAGTAGGATGCGAAGCAGCATGGGGGTTCACTCAATTTCCCATATGTGGGTGCCGTTGGTTCGGGGCTGTTGGTTCCATCCGAACTCATCCTACAGCACAGGAGAACAACCGGCGCAGGCAGTGCCTCGGAGCAGACTCAACGCCGCACAGCGCGCGCACCTGCTTTTATACAGCTGGGGAGAGGAGAATGGAGGAGAGGCGCGCATGCGCAGTGGAGTGCGGACGGAGCACGCAGGACATAGCCCCGACCATGAGATGCTTCGCATCTAAAACTGCCGAGTGCTCCTGAGCGCCTGCCTCGCGGCGACCGCCGAGCGTCCTCGGCACACGCAGTGGCTTTAGCGAAAAAAAAAAAATGAAAAAAAGAAACTGGTAAAAATCTCGAGGACGGGGAAAATATCGTGAGCGCCTGCTCGTGAGCGCCTGCTCTCGCGGCGACCGCCGAGTCCCCTGCTCGCGCAGTGGCTTCAGCAAAAAAAAAAAAAAAACACCTCCAGCGCTAATGATGCTAACGTTGAAAAGAGACCCTGCTTAGGAGAGGTCACGCGGCCGCCGCATGGATAATTGGAGACTTGGCTACGAGTGTGCCAATCCTTCCCGAGACGACTTCCAGATCCCGCAACCGCTGCCTCGAGTCGACGACGATAGTGGTGATGGAAGTGGACAATGCTGAGGGGGAATTTGCATCCACCACTCGCCGCGAAGAAGATGACAACCTCTTCGATGCGTATGACGACGATTACTAGCACCGCAACTACACAAATAAACAATGATACTGAACTTAACTATATGTCCAAGAATGCTCCCTTACAACAGCCTCCCATTCAAGTCTTCCGCGTGAGTGCACGCGTATTCCCTGAATTTTTTATTTGTGGCCTGTCGGCTCAACTCGCCGGATATATAGGTAGGGCTGTGCACCTTAAGACTAGAATCTGTTTCCCACAGTCATAGTTTGTGCGGCGTTGCTTTAAAGGCATCCTACATAGTCGTACATGCGCAATCGTTTTCTCGGGAGTGAAATGTGCACCCGCATCCCTGGCGTATACAGCTGGTGGCAGCTGTCGTAGAATATTCTTCACCGCAAATATACTCTGCATGCAGTGGTGCACGCTTCACAGGCAACGTGTGTGGTCGCGCATGTGCAGCCGTTTTGGCGGTGTCAACTGTGGGCCAGGTTCCTTGCTTATACTTAAGTGCTACGAAAATAAATGAGTCTTAAAAACCCTTGTTTTATAAAGAGCGTCTCACGCATAGTACTCCACATTACCCGCTAAAAACACTATATTATTATGCTGAGTCTCTTCTACTCGCGAAAATTAGTTCGAGGTGAACTTGTAAGCGTTAAAGAATTCCCGACTGCTGTCCCTCCATGGTCGCCTACGGTAGGGAAACGGGCAGCACCTGGTTTGTCTGATTGGATAAAACTCTAGCCATTCACTAAACAGTCCCAAAGTAATAACCACTGCAGTTACCAAACACGGAGAAAAATAAATTGTCTCTAATCCACGCTGTGAAGGTTTTTGGACTGCGAAGCTGTAAGCGACACCCACAACGATTACACACGCACCGTCACTTGAATTCGCACACCTGGCTCTACAAATAGTAAGACCAGAGACACTGCCAGCCGTCACCCGGGATTCGCGGAGGCGGGTTCCCGAACGCAGCAGCGTCGGCAGAAAGAAAACGGAAAGAAGCGTCCTTCGAAGGATGAGGAGGAGGGCGGCACCCGCGGTTATGGCGCCATCTCTCTCACTGCCTCCCCCTCACTTTTGTTTCATGTGTCGCTTCCAAAAAACACCCTCCTGCTCCTCAGACGCTGAATCCAAACCACCGCCTGTCTCCCCGGCTCCACGTGTGGGCGTAGTTGAGTCGCTAAGACGATGGGCTCTTGCTCCGCTTCTCTTCGGACCCATGTGCGATCCCTGGCGGTGGCAGTAGTTTGCTTGGGCGTAGCCAGTATCCAGTAGTAGCCTGGGATGTTTGTTTGTGTAGTCAGTAGAAGCCTGGGAGTTTTCTGCTGACGCGGACACGAAAATTTTCTTGGTTAGTTAGAGGTATACTGCTTCGCAGTAAGAAATGCGTGTGCATCCCCTAACCACGTATCTGATGTCTATTTTAAACACCTTCGTTGGTCATTTACTTTCGCAGAGTGGGATGGCTCCTAATTTTTCAAACACGATAGTCTTCCTTGGGGTCTTTCTTGGGAAAGACGATAGTCTTTCACAGACCAAACCGAAAAGTTTGGTCTGTGTCTGTCCGTCCGTCGATTCAGCTGCCCTGTCAAATGTTGACAGAATTCTGAAACGCGAAGTTTTTACAGGCAAAACTCCTCTTCCAGTCTACTACACCTGGTTACATTACTTATACTTTTCAACATTGTTCAGAAAATAGAATACATTAGGCATATTTGAGGCAAACGCATAACTGGTACTAGGCAGCGCTCTTTTAATTGAAAATAGATCTGCGCTTTGCTATGACAAAAATAAAAATACGCGCCGTAAACAGTTATTTGACCCAAAAATACAAAAGCGCTCGCGCCCGAGCCTATAGATTTCGAGGCGGCCTTAAGACTATAATAGATGGCGCGGGAGGAGTGAAACGCTGGAAAATAGAATTGACTTGAGCAGACCAACGCCGTGTTTATCTTGGGAGGAGCGAGGCGGGACGGGGAGAGCATGACGGGGGCGGGAATGGAAGAGAGGCATTTACGTGCCAGCAGCGCACACATCCATCGTATTGCGACATTTGCAGCGAAGTGAGCGGATAGGCGGCCAATTTTTTGTTCGCAAATCAGAAAAGTACACGACACCCTAGCCTACAACAGATTTGCTTCAAAATGGCAGTGAAGAGGCTGCTAGAACGAGTCGGAAAAACCAGCACAGAAATACCATGCGCTCCGAAACAGTTAGTTAGTGAGTTTAGTTAGTTAGTTAGTTAGTTATTTAGTTAGTTTAGTTAGTTTAGTTTAGTTAGTTAGTTTAGTTAGTTAGTTCAGTTAGTTAGTTTACTTAGTTTAGCTAGTTAGTTAGTTTAGTTAGTTAGTTTAGTTTTAGTTAGTTTAGTTAGTAAGTTAGTTTACTTAGTTTAGTTAGTTAGTTTAGTTAGTTAGTTTAGCTAGTTATTTAGTTAGTTTTGTTAGTTAGTTCGTTTAGTTAGTTTAGTTAGTTTAGTTAGTTAGTCAGTTAGTTAGTTAGCTTAGTTAGTTAGTTAGTTAGTTAGTTTAGTTAGTTTGTTTAGTTAGTTTAGTTTAGTTTAGTTAGTTAGTTTAGTTAGTTAGTTCGTTAGTTTAGTTAGTTTGTTAGTTTAGTTAGTTAGTTTAGTTAGTTTAGTTTTGTTAGTTAGTTAGTTTAGCTAGTTAGTTTAGTTAGTTAGTTAGCTTAGTTAGTTAGTTAGTTAGTTTAGTTAGTTAGTTTGTTTAGTTAGTTTAGTTTAGTTAGTTAGTTAGTTAGTTAGTTAGTTCGTTAGTTTAGTTAGTTTGTTAGTTTAGTTAGTTAGTTTAGTTAGTTTAGTTAGTTAGTTTAGTTAGTTAGTTTAATAGTTAGTTTAGTTAGTTAGTTAGTTAGTTAGTTAGCTAGTTAGTTTAGTTAGTTAGTTTTAGTTAGTTAGTTTAGTTTAGTTAGTTAGTCAGTTAGTTAGTTAGTTTAGTTAGTAGTTAGTTTAGTTAGTTAGTTTAGTTAGTTAGTTTAGTTAGTTAGTTGAGTGGTTAGTTTACTTAGTTAGTTAGCTAGTTTAGTTAGTTTAGTCGTTAGTTAGTTTAGTTAGTTAGTTAGTTTAGTTAGTTAGTTAGTTTAGTTAGTTAGTTTATATAGTTAGTTTAGTTTAGTTAGTTAGTTAGCTACTTTAGTTAGTAAGTTAGTTTAGTTAGTTTAGTTTGTTAGTTTAGTTAGTAAGTTAGTTTAGTTAGTTAGTTAGTTAGTTTAGTTAGTTAGTTTAGGTAGTTTAGTTAGTTAGTTTAGTTATTTAGTTAGTTAGTTAGTTAGTTTAGTTTCGTTAGTACTTAGTTAGTTAGTTAGTTAGTTTGTTAGTTTAGTTAGTTAGTTTAGTTAGTTAGTTTAGTAAGTTAGTTTAGTTATTTAGTTTAGCTAGTTTAGTTAGTTAGTTAGTTTAGTTAGTTAGTTAGTTGGTTTAGTTAGTTAGTTAGTTAGTTTAGTTAGTAAGTTTAGTTAGTATAGTTAGTTAGTTTAGTTAGTTAGTTAGTTTAGTTAGTCAGTTAGTTAGTTAGTTTAGTTAGTTAGTTTAGTTAGTTAGTAGTTAGTTAGTTAGTTTGGTTAGTTAGTTTAGTTAGTTAGTTGGTTTAGTTAGTTTGTTTATTTAGTTAGTTAGTTTAGTTAGTTAGTTTAGCTAGTTATTTAGTTAGTTTAGTTAGTTAGTTTAGTTAGTTAGTTTAGTTAGTTAATCAGTTAGTTAGTTTAGTTAGTATAGTTAGTTTGGTTAGTTAGTTTAGTTAGTTAGTTTAGTTAGTTAGTTAGTTAGTTAGTCGGTTAGCTTTTAGTCTGACGAGCTTCGGGCGCCGATGGTTGGGCGCCCTCCCGGTGGGGGCCTTCCCTAGTCGGGGAAGCCCTCGCTGTCTGCCCGGCTCCCCTCCACGAGGCGACGCTCGACTGAGAGGTCGGTGCTGGCCAGCTGAGCCGCCCACTGTTGGTATGTTGGGTGAGGGTTGGGGGAAATGGATGGGGTTCTCTGGGACTCCCACACTATGTCGTCCACGCTGCCACGAACAGGGCGCCAGATAAATGGCAGTGCGGAACATCCGTTGTTCGCGGCGACATTGGGAGAGTAGATAGCCATAAACATTTATTGACTAAGTTTGAAAGTAGGGGCATGTGTCTAACCTGGTTAGTCCAGGAGACCGCTTGTGCGTGCTGCTTCCAGGGCTCTTTTCACGGGGAGCTGCTGCTGCACCGGCGATGATGATTTGCGCAGCGCCGTCTCCCACTGCTCAACGGTGGGGTTTAGCGAAGTACGTGGGCAAGAGTGTTGGGCAGTGAGGGGAAGGCTACACTGCTGCCTTGATGGGTTGCAGAGGAAGGGGGACATGTGGGTGAGGATCGTGTGCTCGGAATGGGTGCTGCCTTTGGACTCTGGGCTGCACGCAAGCCTCGTAGGTGGATAGGGAAGAGGGAAGGGGAGGGTATCACATCCTGGAATGCACGTGGTGGCCGAGGCTGGCGCTATATATGGGTGCAGAGGGAAGAGAGGAGAAAGGTAGAAACCCTGGTTAGGCCGTTCTGATGGGAGCGCCTGGTAGCTTGGCAATTAATGTCCGTATATGTCTCAGGAAGGGATGTTGAAAACTGCGTGCTTTGGACCTCTTGAAAAACGGTTAGGCGTATATCAACGCGGGCAGCGGCGTGTTCCGCCTCCTTTTCCTTTAAGCACTCGTGACCGGTAGTATATCCAGACAATGTCTATTTCTGTGAATGTGCGAGCGTCTTGTAGAGGGGTGACGCCCTCCGGGGATATGCGGCCTAGCAAGAAGTTGCGGCAGGCGGATTGACAGTCGGTCAATGCAGAGAGGTGTCTGTTCTCAGTGAAGGTCTTCAAGGTGGTGGCGAGCTCTTCTGGTGCCTCGAGAGACGTCTTTGGCGTCGGCGTCGGTGACGCTTACGGCATTGCGCTGGTGGTTGGGGTATGGGGAAGCGCCCGCGTACCGAGTAGTGGAAGAGTTGGGAAACTCTTTCGTGAAAGCTCCCGTCCGCGCTTCTCGGCGTGCCTTGTTAAGCATGGGGTGCATATTTCACGGGGCGGGTGCGACTTTGATGTAGTGTCGGATGGCCATGAGGATGCGTTCCATCTGATCGCATTTAGGTGTAAGCGGTTCCGATCCAGCTGAGCGTAGCCCTGCCTGTCAGCGTAAACTGGAGCCGCGTGAATTGTGAGATTTCATGACTTTCGGTTGTTCAGAAAATGTAGTTCCTTTAATAAAATAGATGCAGGAAGCTCTTTCCATTTTTTAAGAACGCCGAGATGTATGAGTGTTTGTAAAATATAAATCGCGTATGCTTGCCATTCTCTGCAGAAAAGCGCGGCCACTGGGGCAGAGCGACGCTGACAGGCCGCCAAAGCCGGTCTAAACGAGTAGAGGCCCTATAACCGCCAGGCCTTTGTCTACAGAATACACTGCAAATTCTTCTTAGTCGATCGACCAGATTTAGGGGAAATTCGCAAGGTAGAGTAAATTTCCGCGAAGGAAAATTTGACATCTACCTGAAATGCAGCCATACATCAGAAAGAAAGCTGTAAAGCTTTCTCAGAAACATCGCAATTGAAAGTTCTTCCTAGTCCAGGATGCGAACTCATGACCATCACCTATTTATTGCAGTAACTCTACCAACTGAGCTAATCAGGCGGCATGCTGTTTGTAGCGTGAGAGCCAATTTATCAGCAACTCTAAGTGATTGATGGACGTTAATCGACAAGATTTACGGAAAGTCCCCAAGGTGGACTAAAAATTTGACACGTACCTGTATTGTGCTCCATTTTCCTTGTCCTGTGCTTGAAACTGCGCACGCTAACGTAGAAGAAGCAGTAACTCCCGCGCTGGCCTATATGGTAGTCACCGAAAATGTGTTCCGATAGACATTTTCTACTACGACAACTACAGTCTTGCTGGGGTGATTTTACATTGGTAATGTAACTCGAATGAATTTTGCTAGTCTCAAATATTGCGCACTGGTAGGCACAAAATGTTGCCGCGAACCATACCTCCTGTTTTGTGTACTTGTGTGTTTTGCTGCCGTACAGCGTCTGGCCGCGCCAGGCTGCGTTACGTTTTCCAAGCGAAACGTGCGTTCCCCTTTGTTTTTTTTTATGCCACACAGACTGCCTTATTTGATAGCGAGCGTGCTTCGCCTCGTCGTCACTAAACTAGAATGCTCGTCATTGATGGCCGTTGTTCTCGATCTAACTCGGCGCTTCCAGAAAAACTTACACCGAAGGTTAAATATTCGCAGGACACACGCCGCAGCATTCGCTTCACCAACACCCGACTGCTCTGTCGTCGCTTGTATACATTCTTTGACTTCTTAATGGAGCGCAAGTTCACTCTAATAAACTTTTATTCCTTGAAAAAACCTGCCTTGTCTTTGTCAACGTGGCAATATACCCTGCTACCATTGCCTTGGTCACGGGAGGGCGAAAAAGCTGTGCGATGATTATTCCATAAGTTAAAGGTTTCTACGACGACAGCAGTTAGTTCGAAAGGTTATTGCCTTCACAAACGTGCGCACTTAACTACCTTCCCCGGGTGCTCGCCAGCACTTTTGTCGGAATTCCAGCATGCTGGAGTCTTTTTACGATTGTGGGCGTCCCCGAGGAGTGCCCTAAAGTATCGACAACGTCTGTGTACGCTGTGAAAAGTGTCTCCACAGCCGTCGCCGTGTTTTTATTACCTCCACACACCGTTGTAAATCCGCGCAGATTTCCATATTTTCCTTGCTTAGAGTTACAACAGTGAAACGTTGTGCGCTTAGACTATCGAATGCGAATGGGTGGGAAAATTAGAAAGACTGAAGCGTCATAACAAACGTGCTACATGCGCAATTGTCAATTGCACTCCGCCCATTTTCCGAGGAATATGCGCACGCAGGGCATTTTCCCTAGCATTTTCTGGCCTTTAGAACCTACCTCGCTGATGCTCTGCTCGTAGGACAGAACAGGTCGTATTGCTCCGCAGGGAATAAACCAGCACTGTTCATACGTGCGCCCATTTGCTACGTCCCCACTTCCCGAATGTTTGAATTCCCGGTGCATTCCGTGCCCACGTAAACTCATTGCAACTGTTTTAATACGGGAAACTCCCGCCGTCTATAGGTGGCTGACATGCCTCTCTTCCCCTACCTAATGCATAGCTCGAGTTTGTAACTGGTGCGTGCATGTCGTAGCGTTACGCGTGCGTAGTGTTGGCATGTAGTGTGCAGACCTGTCTGTGTTATGGTTCATCCCAAATCAATCAAGCAATCAATCAATCAATCAATCAATCAATCAATCCAATCAATCATATCATCATCAATCAATCAAAATCAATCAATCAATCAATCAAATCAATCAATATATTTAGGCTCTTTGTTGCACTGCAGAATGCACGCAAAATACTGCTTGTTCCTCGTTCTTCTTGTGTGTGCAGTAGACAGGACATGTCAGCAAAATTTTGCGCCCTCGATCCGTAGAGAGAGCATCAGGAGAACAGAGAACCAAAAGGAGCGCGTGCCGATAGGGGTGACGTCTCGCCGAGCCCCGAGACGGCGGCAGCATTGACTGCGGTGGCGCTGCGGTTCGGTGCCCCACGAGCGCCGTCTCTGCTTGTGCACGCTGTAAAACGGAGTGAGAAGAGAATGCGGCGCCAAGTAAGCGCCGAAGAGGATGGAGTGAGAATGGCGGCGGCGAAACGTTGATACTGGTAAACAACGTACGGAATCTAGCATCAATTTTGTTTACGTCATCACTTAAGAGACAAAAGTGCATTCGTTGGCTTTTGTTAATTACATTTAGTACCTCCGTTGCACCTTCAGCAGTGGTTGAGTGGCTCAGGAATTGTGCTGCTGTGCCCCAGGACGCGGGTTCGATCCAGGCTGTGCCCGCCGCTTTTCATATGCAGGCGAAAAGCGGAAACGTGTGTACGTGGGGATTCGGACGTTAAAGATCCCCAGGTGATCAACATTAATCCGGAACCCCCCACGACGGTGCGCCTCATAGTCGAGGTGTAGCTCGAGCACGTTAAAGCCCAAGAATTTGAATTTTGCCTTTCGTCGTTGTTTCCGCCCTGTCTCCTTCCGCTTTCTTCTCCAACATCCAATCATTCCGACACGCATGCACAGTAAACGGCTGTGGTGAATACACATTTCCATTCACGCCCGCGCTGCAGACGGAATGTTGCACCACGCCGCTTCAGGTGGATCCTCTGCCTCCTCGGAATCATCGTTCGACAGAACATCCGTCAGAGCAAGTAAGCCGCCTGCAAGTCTGCTTGCAACACACGTGCAACCAGCCTGCGTGTCCCTACCGCACTGAGTGAACCAGTTCCGCTGCCTCACAACGAGACAGAAGAAGAGGAAATCTCTGGCCCCACAGCCAGAGTGACGCCATACGCTATGGGAAAAACTGCTAGAAATAGTTCTTTGCATTGCGAACACTCAGTTCCCGTATGCAATGCAAGGCTCGTGCAAGGCGAGAACTCCCTGGATTACATCAATCCTGTGGCATCGAGCAGCGCATCCACAAAGGCGAGGCAGATGTTCTGAATCAATAATGCTAAATCTATGTGGTAGAGCTCCTTCCCCTTCTGTGCCATCCTTAATTCTTTCTTTTTTCTTGCTCCGCAGATGGGACAAAGTGTGCAAATGCGTCTTTGTGGAGGAATTGAGGCAGAAGCCCTTTGCGATGACATTACTCTGCTTGCGACAGGAGGCTCTCCAGAGTCATGATCATGCTCGTCATGTAGGCAGGGAACAGCCTCACAGGCGAAACCAAACCGAACCAAACCTAGCGAAAGCGAACCTAGAATCGCTCCTGAGACCGCGAACAGGCGGGAACTCACTGACGTGGTATTCCGTAAGGACCAAGACATCCTGCAGTAAATAAGGAACCCCTTTCATGTGATGAAGTGACAAATAATGTGACAAAACATTATTATGACAGAGCTTCAAGTCCTTCACACTGCTTTTAGCAATATTACTAGGGTAGCGCTTATCATCAGTAAGTTTCGGGCCCGACATGCGAGGGCACGGTCTGCAGCGCACAACCCGATAAGGAACCCCTTTCATGTGATGAAGTGACGAAATAATGTGACAAAACATTATTATGAACGCGATCCGAGCCCGCTTGAAGCCTTGAGGCGCCACCGGACCACCTGGGGATCTTTATTAGCAATATTAGAAAAGCTAGGGTAGCGCTTAGCAGCATCACGGTGTGTTTCGGGCCCGAAGAACGCCGTGAAAAAAGAAATGCTCTGCATTTAAAAACCTTCTGCATGGTAGCAAGTACAGTTAACTTTTCCCTAACGTGTCGGTCATACTGAAAGGTTGTATCATGATAACCACTTCTGCCGAGCGAACAAGCAATTGATGCTGTGCTGCGCCTACATAGGCAGCATATGAGCAGAAAGATGACCTTCATTTAAGAGAGCAGTATTTACGTAGGTCCTAATGTGGGGAACGAAGACGCATACCCCGACACAGACATCAAGCCGTTAAAACATCAAGTAATACTCTCAAAGTAAGAAAATAAAACGTACTCACGGAGCTACAGGTGCAACTAAACCTTACAGGTAAATCTGGAGATCGGTAAACAGACCCTGCGACACGTTTGTTTACTTGGTTCTAAATACTAGATGCTTTCAGAACGTAGTCAGCAAACATATCCTGTACTTAGAAGGTGGTCGCAAAGTACCTCAGCGAAAATTACTGCTATATGGCCATAAGATAACTTAGAAACTTGCGCAAAAGATTTTTCTCTCTTTCCAGGTCCTGGCACTGTTCGAGCGCTCGAATTACGTCCTTACAGCGATGTGGAAGCTGTTGGCCGGCTTTTCTTCAGTTTCAGCCATGAACGCGTTCGATAGCCACTCTAAAAAGAAAGCCACAAACGCGAAGCAGAAACGGAAAGATTGTCTGCTGCGACGAGCAAATCACTCGGTGCCGCTCCGTGCTGGCGATAACTATTCACAGTGCTTCCAGACGTGAAGGAAAGAGTGAAAGCGTTTATCAGAGGTGTTGCAGAGTCTCTACAGTATAAATCAGGGAAGTGCGCTTGTTTTCACAGCCTGCCTTAATCAGCGGGAGAAAGATTCGATTGGCTACAACCACAGACAAGACAGTGGATTTTGATGCCCACATTTGGTCGGTCGCAGCGCAAGAAACGTTTCCCCAATGCAACAACAACAACGAAATTGTAACAAATGCGGTCATTCAAACTCTACGGTAGAATTTATATTTTAATTCAAGCAATGAGGACACGAGCTCCAACTGCCTTGTCAAAATACACAAGCGTATGAGGTGGATTGAGCTTAGTATCGACAACACGCACTCATCTAACTAGACCAAACAAGAATACAAAGAACACCAAAATGAGTTTCAAGCAAGCTCAGCAAACATGGTTCGGTATGGGCATCCGGTGCTGATCATCGTCCGCATTGACGTAGCGGTTGGGCCTCTTTCTGTGTGCGCTGCAAAGAAGCGAAGTTTTCGTCGACAGTTGACGCGTCGATCTCGGCATTGTTCACCGGGGCGTCGACGCCTCCGCTGCACGGCGCCGCGCGGGCCGAATGGTTTGCCTGTCTACCTTGAGGAGCACAATATAACGGCTAATGTACGTGAACAGCAAAACAAGGGCCAATCAATACTCCCATCGGGCCTCGTTTTCTATGGGATAAGACTGTTCTCGAAAGATCAGTGCTTCGTTGTCGCAAGACATGAATTGCGTTTTCCCTCGTCGCGATTCGTTTAGACAAAGGCGCCGCCACGCAGCCTCCTTCAGGCTACCGCTGACGCGCCGGAAAGTGACAGCCGCTCACGGCGGAGCTTACGCCAGCTCTTTTAGGGGCGAAGCACCTTAGGACCTCGCTTTGTCCGGGGCTTGGCGCCCGTGTACACAGCGTTGCGCATGCGCGAGGAGCATTGGATTGGATTGGATTGGATTGGATTGGATTAAATGGGTTGGATTGGATTGGGTTGGATTAAATTGAATTGTATTGGATTGGATTGGATTGGAATTTTATTTCTGTACACACGCGTTGTCACTCATTTACATGCGCGAGTGGGCAATGCCACGGGTGATTTACGGTAAGAATGATCCTCAGTGCTTCGCCCACTCGTCATGACTCACTTCGTGGAGATGCGTGAATTTTTTTCACGTTTTGTTTCCTGCCGTGTAAGGATTACGCGTTTGTAAGAACCCTTTGCCCAAACAGTGACATCTCGCGCTTGCGCTAGCTCTGGCTTTTGACCCTTGTTTTTAAGATCAATACGCATTATTTGCGTCACTTCAAGCACTGAGCAGAAGCGCGCGATAAACGGGCTAAGAGAGCACGCCCCGGCTTGTCAATCGACTGACTATGCTAAAATAGCGTTCCATTGCGGACACCAATTCAGTGCCCTGCCTCCTCCTTCATAACACCATATTTTCCATTTGAATTAGCCCTAAACCTGATAGAGAATTGACATTAGGTTGAGTCGTGTTGTGTGCCTGTTCGCGCTTTCATACCGGTACACGCCCCTATGTGGGTCCCCTTCACTGCAGCCAGGGCCCCCTTACTGCCGCACTTGCCATCTCACTCACCGCGGCCACCCATCACCACATAAATATCATCATCATCATAATCATCAGCTTATCTACGCCCACTGCAGGGCAATGACCTCTCCCATTAATCTCCAATTACCCCGGTCCTGTGCTAACGGCGACCAATTTATCCCCGCAAACTTCCTGATCTTATCTGCCCATCTAACTTTCTGCCGCCCCCTGCCACGCTTGCCTTCTCTATGCATCCACTCTGTTACCCTTAATGACCAACGGTTACTTTCCTTCGGATTATATGCCCTGCCCACGTCCATTTCTTCTTCTTAATTTCTACTAATATGCCCTTAACACGCGTTTGTTCCCTGATCCACTCCGCTCTATTTCCCAGACATAAATATATGTCTGGGAAAAGGGGGGGGGGGGGGGGGTTGCTGACTCGGTGACTGACGTCTGATGGCTTGTGGGGCGCCCGCGTTCGAGCATCTTACGCCTGCCAGAACGCGGCTGTAGTAAACACGCTCCAATATAAAAAAATATTCAGTTACCGGTCCCCCACCCCGGAATGCTGACCGGTTTATATAGAGCCTATCATCCCGTAATATGGACAGATATTTGGGGGAGGTAACCGATAAATGCCAGCAGCTGTATTCTTCATACGGGTACGGGCCAGGAAAAAAGGTTGGCCCATGCAGCTTGCAGTAGTGGTACAAGGCTTGAGAAACAACGGATCTGGGGGTCGACCTATCTTCTTCCGGTTTTGCTAAATTTTGTTAGGTTTTGCTAGGCTTTGCTAGGCTTTGTTAGGTTTCGCGATGTTCTTGCTAGGCTATGCTAAGTGTTGGAGGGAGAGGCCAAGTTTAGCCGCATTTTCAAGCCTGTTCCGGTCGGCCGCCCATGCTGACAGCGGATCCCAGGGGGGTGGAAGCTAGGTCAAGCTGCAAGCTGCGCCATGTTTTTTTTTTTTTTTGCGTTTTAGTAGCCCAAGAAAGACTACCATCTTAAAAAGGGTGTAGTAAGGGTGCACATACGCAAATGCACCTTGTGCTTCAATTCAAGCAGTCGCGGAAGCTCGCTTCACTGCTATATTGCTCTATCTGCGGTGGTGCACCCTTTACAGACGGGGCAGCCTTTTCTCTTGGTATTTTTTTGCTAACGCCACCGGACCAAGCTCAAGCTTAATCAGCTCCGCTGTTATAACACAAAAAAGATGAGTGAACCCTACAGTAGACGTGGCAACGGCAATGGTTTTCGGAAAACCCGGTAGTCTCTTCTTTTTCGTTTGTTTTTTCCCCTTCTTACTCTGTACATGGGTCCTCCACCCATCCTCCAAAGATGAATCGGATAAATGAACTGCAGAGCACATTCCCAGAACTCCCCATCGTTGGTTGGCGCTCTTAAGATGAAGTGGGGAGCCAATCAACCTCGAAGAGTAGGAACACGGACATGCACTCAGAGTAGCCGGTGTGTAGCTTCCTTTTACGGCACCAAAAATAGGGCGCGAAGCCTACAAGTGCTCACTCACATCTCGCTATCGCTGGTTGAAGTACGGCCACTCGATCAAAGACCTGTGCAACGCCGAGTGATCGGGATTGGAGAAGCCACGCTTCAGTTTTGTTTTTCGCACGCTTTCTTTCTTTCTTGTTGCTTCTTCAGTTCCTAGGAAGGAGTTACATTACGGGCGAAGTATGTCGAGGTACGGAGGCGTCTCTATTGAAGAGGGCTGGCTGTACCGACGAAAGTGCGCCGACATCTCCGACGACGGCCTACGTCTAGGTGTGAAAAGTGATCTATAGACGCATTTTCAGAGAAATTGAGGCTTCACGCAATTAATAGTTGTTTTATTTACGTGAAGCAAACATTGCCTCACGTATGAGCGTTTATAATGTCTTTACGACGCTCGCTATGTTAATCACTGTCTTCGTTATTGAGAAGCCGGCAGATAGTGTAAAAAAAATGTTTATGAAAAACCGCAACCTGCGATCTCAGGCAACTTCACCTAGCAGATAACGAGGCGCCAGGAGTCGCGGTCGGTCAGCTGCTCTGCCGTTACCTACGCGGACGAGGTGGCGTTCGTTTGAAGCATTTGGATATTCTGTTCTCTTTAAAAGTTCCTGGACGACAACGTACTTGAGGGTTACAGTGGTTCCCACTGTCGTTGCTGCAAAACAAGACGGTGCAGCGGACCTGTGGCCGCGACTCTGATGGTCATGCTTGCAGTCAGAATGCTTTCGAATTTTCCTCTCTCGGGCCATTTCAGTCTATAGTGCACTGCGTGGCCATGGATGAAGCCTTCCAGCTTGGGTTCCGATCACGGTGACGTCACGGCTGTTACGGCGACGTTGCAGCTAAGAGAGAGAGAGAGAGAGAGAGAGAGAGAGAGAGAGAGAGAGAGAGATTTAGGAGAATGGAGACCACAGACACTTCGGACTGATCTAGAGCTCTGGCCGAAAACACAGACACTTCGGTCTGATCGCATAGGCTCTGGCCTGCTACACTGGGTGAGAGAGGGGGAAGGAGGAAAACAGAATAGATAGAGGTGACACTTATGATGATAGAGATTGAGTGGTATCAGGTTCAGGTGGTGGTGGTGGTGCTGGTAGTCGTAGTAGTAGTAGTAGTAGTAGTAGTAGTAGTAGTAGTAGTAGTAGTAGTAGTAGTAGTAGTAGTAGTAGTAGTAGTAGTAGTAATAGTAGTGGTGGTGGTGGTCGTCGTCGTCGTAGTAGTAGTAGTAGTAGTAGTAGTAGTAGTAGTAGTAACAAACAGGTTCTGGTCTGCGTAAATTTAAAACCAGCAGTTTATTATCCTCTTCATATAAACAGCTGCCTTGCAGGCGCACGGCGCTGAAAGGTAAAAAAACTTGAACCTCAAGCGCGAATGATTTTACGACAGTAAGAATGAAAGGAACTGTCTCCAGCTTCCTGGCATAAAACGTTTACGTCTCACTCAAGAGGTAAACTTGCATTTTGAATTATTCGTTGCCTGCTAAATCTTGCATTCGCCTAGGCTTTTTTGACAAAGATTCTGCCTTTTGAATCGACGGTGTCACCGTTTAGTCTCGAGCCCTTCAAGAAATGCCAATGCCTTGCAGGGTTCACCAAAATAGTGCCTGTCGATCGCTACAAGTGATTGTGTTGTTTGGTGAAGACTTGTTAGCCCAGACCGATCTGCCCACTGTTTCCGCCGCCCGGGCAAAGGAGAAGGCCGCACAGGAGAGACATGTATAGGGGTCGTTTGGTGAAGGAAGCGTGGGCCCTTAGAAGCCATGCCTGAATCGAACTCCTCTAAAGAAAGCCGTCGCTTTACCGATTGTACCCGCTTTGACTACCTCCCCGAAACGCGTGCTTTCCTAAAGAAGAGGAGGGGGGGAGGGGGGGTTAAGCTATCGATTTAACCCTACTGCACGTCGTGCACCAGCCGAGAATGAGAGGGTAAACGCCGGCAAAGAAGGTGCGCATTTTGCTTCTAGAAACCGCACGGAGACACAATTTTCTCAATACTGCTTAGCCCTATCACCCGTACTGATCGCATTAACAGTCGTAAGCGGCTCTCATCATAGTGAACTTATGATATTGTAAGGGCCTTGGGTACTCAGTGAAGTAGGGCGTTTATTTTACGACACAGCCGTCTCCGAACAACGGTCCAAGAACAACGATGATGATCATCAGTCCAGAAGTAGACGAAGCGTTCCTCGAAGTGTTTGATGATGGGGATAATGTGCAAATGAAATAAATGATTTCCTACGCTTCGGAGCTTCGCGCTAGCAATATAATAGTTCCCGCTCGCCCGCACCACCCGCTTAGAAATCTGGCCACTAGGAGCCTGTGTAAGATTTACCACAAGCAGTGGATCGCACAGATTAGGAAACAAATCTCTTTATCTTTCTATGGGAGGCTTCCGACACGCCATGCTTGTGGCCGTACGGGGCCCAAAGGGTATCATTTATTTCATGTTAACTGCGTTGGGTTAACGATGTTCGCTACTTGGTTAAGCTTTCTTCGAACCAGAAAAGGAGCGCATTATTTCCTGCTTCTGTGGAATGTAGTGCAACACCGCTTAATTCACAGAATGGCGCGATATAAGTCTTTTCTGTCGTTAACGTAGCGTGACGTGGGTCATCATTCACGTCAATGTTATTTCGTCCATACAGTTATGCACGTTGTACCATGGGACTCATTTGAGGATTCTCCTTCGCAACGGCGAGCAGACAGAATACGAGTGCACGTAATGACGCTTCCGTGAATGCGCACGCAAAAATGGGGCGACACCATGAACAGAAGACAAGGAGGCACGGTGGAGTCACATAATGGCCTTTTCGTTTATATTTTACTACAGGTACACCCCACGTTGCCCGATTTCTAACCTCATTCTTAGAATCTCGGTGTTCCGATGCGTTCTTTTGACAGTTTGTGGAGCAAAAAATGGCTGCGGCTTAGCTGAGCTACCCCTGGATACGCAGATCTCAAGCTTTCCCTAGCCTGGTCCGCTTCCGGTGTTTTGCGAGCCGAACGGCTCTTCCGTCCTTCTGTACTCTCTCCTGTGAAGCAGCTCGCTGAGTGATATCCGCCAAACGCCGCTTGCCGGTGGCGGCTCAAAGCGCCCTGCGCAACAGTCAGACAAGGCGGCGCGACCTCGCTCTCATCCGTGGCCAAGCTCTCACGTGGTCAGGCGGCGACCCAGCTGCGGAGAGCGCATGCGCCAAGCCTTGCGCGGCGGCAGCGGCGACGGATCTCGCCGTGGCGAGTCACGTGATCCGTTGCCGAGGCTCGGCTCGACCAGGTTAGTAAGCTTTGCTTTTTTAAAAAAAGGATGGTTGTGCAAATTTCGCTCTCGGAGTCCTCAGGGCCTGCTTTAAAGCCTGTGTCATATTGCTTGACGCTTTCGAGAAACTCCATGCATTTGTTTGCTGTCCCCATGGAGGAAGCTGTCCCTGCGTTTATAGTAACTGCCAGATCAGGATTGACTACAGTTGGGTGCCTTATACCGGCTGTGCCATCGTCGCTGTTCTGTAGCAGGATTCGACTGCCTGTTTTCAGTGGCGTGCCAGTATATAAACAGCGTGCTGTTACTCAGTACGCGAAGTCATTTGCGGTGGCAGCTCCACAGGCATCCTTCTGCTTGTGGGCGGGTTTTGTTTTGTCTATACGTCTGTTGTCTTCTTTTTTACAATACGTAGCTCAACAGGAGAAAAAATTGCCACGACTGCACCCGGGCACGGGCGTAGACGGTACGATGGTTCTGTCGCCGTGCATCCAGTCACTCCGTCTATATATGAACGGGATTGCGGAGTCTTGAAATTTCTTACAGTAGCCCCTCCCCTATCCCCCCCCCCCCACCCCTCAAAAAAAAAAAAAGACAGATGTACCCCAACTTAAACTACAATATGATATTACCGTTCCACAAGGGCTGTCTGGTAAGCCCAGAACAAGCAAATCTGCCATTAAATAAACCAATCAGAATGCGACTAGTTGCTTACCTTGCGAAGTCTCTGGTATACCAGCAGGTTTTCCCTGGAATGGCACGCGCGCCCACAGTGGTTGATGCTGTTGACAAACTTTATTGACAGGACCTTTTAAGTCTGAGGGTCTCAACAAAAACTTTTAGAAGAGGTGGTTTCGTGGGTTGCTCGAGAGATTCGAGGCGTATGTTTGTTCAATCGCGGAGAGTTACCCAGCGTGGGTGATATCTTGTGCCCTTTGATAAACCAAGCCCGCATGATATGACTAGTACTAGTTTACTTTCACAAGCTTCAAATTACGTCGAAGCAACCTTTAACAAGCGACTGCATACGCAGGGGAAGGCAGAAAACATTTAACCTGGAGAACGATTAAAGTAAACGACGCGTGGCATGTGTTTCGTTCTGTTTTTCGAGCTCTTCCGCTGCTTGAGAATGTTGACACAGGTTTCATTTGTGATACATAATGTTGAGATGTAGGAATGATGCGAGCGGTGCTAGTAGTTGGGGAAATTAATACACCCCCGGCTCGTTGACAATTCTTTAGCTGCATTGTTCTTTTGGGACGGAACGGTTTCAGTGAGCTGATATACGCTTAGAAAAACCGACGCAAAAAAGAAAAAGAAAACCTGCCGTGGTTTCCTCTTCACTTGATTCGCATATAAAACACGAGTTAGGGACAACACGAATGTGGCTGCCAAGCTCGTTCTCTTCAGCGGTGCAAGCCAGTCTCGGGAAGTAGACGGAGGGGGGCGAAGTTCAGATGGATGGACAGTGATGGCTATACATTGAAGCAACGCACTTCTCTCCCTTGCTCGTTCTTGGGGAAGGTAAACATCCGCACTTCCTGTCCTTAATAGCAGTTGGCGTTGCAAGCGAGGAACGGAGAATCGCAAAGACTCTAACTTCTAACGTCTGCAGCGGCGCGCTGTGAAGCGAAGAACCGCGTGGTTTTCCAGCCGCCGACGCAACCGATCCGTGCAGGGCCGCCGCATCCGAGGCATCCCAGCACGGTGGCAGCTTCCCTTGGTGCTCGCTGACGGCCCGTGAGCTGTAAAATAGCAACAGTCCTTAACGGATGGTGAACTAGACCTACCAGTATTCTTGTCTTGAAACCATCTTTCGGCGGCCTGCATGGCTCCACCCCCCGCACGATGCGAAGGGGCGGGGTAGGCATGTCACTGCGCATGAGCGCAAAAGTGCGTTTGAATCTCGCGCCAAATCGTTTCTAGGGTAAACAGCAGCCCCTCGCACGCACAACCAGTATTCAAAGTCACCGAATTATTTTTGTGACACACTTCTAAAAAAATCTGTTAAAAGCGTACTGAAAACGCTTTGCTTTGAGGGCAAAAACTTGATTTGCGTTCAACATCACGTTTCCGATGCGATTCTACAAGATTTCAGAGTCATGACGCAACTTTCGTCGGTCAAATTGGAGAAACAACCAAAATATTTCGTCGTTATGTTGCTAAGGCTTAGTATTCAAAGTAAAACATTGGAGAATAAAACATGTTCCTCCTATAACACGGTTCTACTGGGTACTTGACTTGACGCTTAGGCTAATGTTAAGAGGCTAGCTATGCGTGAAAACCCGAATATGTCGCTTTAACTTCATCAAAAAGGGCTTCCACTTTTAATATGACACTAAACGCGTAGTTTATCATATTAACAACCTAAGCTGGAAAGTAGCAGGAAGAGCGCTGTTTTGCAAGCGGTGTATGCACATTAACTGAAAGATGCACGAGCTCAAACGACCATTTCTTATTGCAGTTTCTTGTGCTATCAAATTCGCCAAACGCCTTACACAGCACTCGCAGAGGCCTTGTTTCAAGACTTACTGCATAGCGAAGAGTCCTACGGGGATGGGCGTTGCAGAGAATCGCAGCAGGGCCACGACGGCCGTGGCGCGATTCTAAGGCAAGCCCTGATAGGGCGTAGACGGACTTCACCTTCACGGTACTTATATAATCGCGACTAAACATTCCCACACCCGCTTTACAGCTTTTCACGCACGTAACCAGCTATTGTGCGTCATGCCCAGGCAGGCGTACTAAAACACCCTCCTTGCACCAAGAGTTATACCCAACGATGCCAATAAACAAAAATCACTGCATCGACGGTACAGCAGCGATCATTTGGATAAACCTGTTTTACAAAATCCAGCAGGCATCTTCACGTCTTTGTTCCAGATGTGACTCACGAGAAGACATCCATCATGTTATATGCGTGTGTCCAAAGTACGCCGTGCACAGACAGAAACTCATATTATCTTTGTGCAGGCAGCTTGGTGCGGGACTTGAGCTGAGGGCTGTTTTGGATGCATGGTCGGGTCCCAGTCAGGCTGCGCGTGCAATCAAAGCTCTTTTGGAGTTTCTTCGGAGAACAGAACTGGACAGAGTTTTGTCATTGAAAATTTTGGCCGCATCAAATGACATCTTTTCGTTTTCACATTTTTTTTTTCTCTTTTTTTTTCTTTTTGTTTTTCTTGTCTCATCTGGCGTAGCAAGCCAGCCCAACGGCTCGGCTAACATCTATGGTTTTCATTAAAGTTATTCTTTCCCCTCTCTCTCTGTTTTGCAAGAAGCTCTAAGACGAGTTTCTAGCTTTTTTCGGGCCATGAACAAACGGTTTCACCCCGCAGGTCGCTCGCAAAATGAGGGGGATAATCCACTGCGCGCATTCGTTACCTTCGTACCCAACGCAGACATCCGGACCCCACATCACGGATCGCACTGTTGCCCAACTCTATACCCTTTATCTCTTCCTCCACTCAAAACCCTCTGCACCGCACGGCGTAAGCCAGGAACTTTGAGGAACGGACGTTTAAAACAAGCAAACAAACACAAACACCTGAAATGGCTACGTGGCTACGGACTCTTCGTCTGCGAACTGCCTTTGAAACTATGGCAATGGAATTTCGGCTCGCTGTTTGGAGGCATGTTCTCTTCCCTCTGCAGCATGCGTAGCACGTCCTGCCATGGGCGCAGCCTGAATGCTGGCGATGTTGCAAGACTTGAGAGAATCTGTGGAGGCGCTGGGAAAAAGTGTTTGCCGGGCCGTGCTCTGAATCCTCTCGATACTTTCGTTCCCGAGTTTCTTGAGGATGCCATTTGGGACTGTAGGAGGACTACACGCGGGTACAATTCGTAAATCTAATACGCTACTCCAGATTCGTTGTTTTCTCTCTCTACTTCCTAGGGAGGTTGCGGACGTATCGTATATAGCACCTTTTAACGGGCATCTCTTTAGGTAGATCATCATCATGAGCATAAAAATGGGTCAAAGTTCGTGTGCCCGTTAGAACAGGGGAAAAAAACCCGATGATACTAAAACATTCATTTTCATTATCATCATTTTTTACCCGGTCCTAAAAACCAAAAATGGCTCGTAGCTGGACAGTGCCACCGCCAATGCGCGGTGGCCGAATCTCACTTGTTGCTGGCAACCAAAACAGCCAGCTTTGTTTTAGATGCGAAGCATCTCTTGCTCTGGGGGAGGTTCCGCGTCCGTGTCCCGTCCGCAGCGCCTCTGATGATGATTGGGGCAGGATGCCCCTAGGGATTGGCCAATCAATAAATCCATCCGAGATAGCTTCGCGTTTCACCACCGTCGTCATCTTCCCGTAGGGGACCGCTGAAGAAGGAAGGAAGAAGACAAAGCTGTGAAGAGGAGGGCGTGTACGTTGCTCTCAGCCGGTGCACCAGCGTCAACAACCTTTACCTCACCAACGCTGAGGGAGACTACCGATTCTACCACAGAGACAACATCGACAAGAACATGATGGACGAGTTTCGGCGCCTCGAGAACCACCGCCTACTCACCGTAACACAACAGTACTGGCGTGCCTTTGCCACAGGTGCGGACCCGGACGCGGAATTCCCTCTGGCGCTACTAAACACCAGATCACTCAACATAACGGCAACCCAATGGAACCACACGGAACCCCCATGATGCTTCGCATCCTCATCAGGGTTCCCCACGGGAAGATGGTGTAATTTTTTGCTTCGCCGCTTTCTGCGACGCAGCAGCCATTTGCAATTAGGTGCTGTCATTGTCCGACCTCAGCTTGAATTTTGTGAAGAGCTGGCAGTTGTTCTGAAATGGCGCGTGATTGGAGAGAGGAATGCACCTGTCTCTTGGTTCTGGATACAGAGTAAAAAAATGAAGGAAACTCACACTAACGCGTAAGACCTGAAAGTAGCGAAGCTGTACGCAACTTTCACAACTATTACGAAGGTGTGTAAGTCCATGACTGCAGCGGATTTGCTTATTATTCGATGCCGCAACGACGTTTACTCCATCATTGTTGTTATAAGTGTGAGCTTCCTTCATTTTTGTGGAAATTATAATCATTGGACATCACTTTGGTGGGGCCTACGCTATAACGTGTCTTTCCCGTTCCGAGCAGTGTTGCCACGATTGTGGCGAACGCTGGAGTTTCTTTTTTGGGGAGGGCAATCTTGGCCAATCTCCCTAAGTTGGTATGCTTGGCTTGACAAACGTGCCACGGGGACGCCGGGCGGCCGCCGCGAGGCACGCACACACGAGCGCTCGGCAATTTTGTGTTTGTTTTTAACTGCCAGGCGGTACGTTGCCGCGAGGCCCGCGCTCACATGAGCTCGCATTTTCTTGCTATTTTGTAGCGTAAGCTACACAGGCCGAGACTGAGCAGTCTCGCGTGGGCCTTGAAGGGCCATGCTGCGGAAGCGCAAGGAGCATTTGGATTGAGGAAATACAATCTAATTGGAGTACGGGTGGTGTAAAGAATTGGGTCTCCACATTCGCCAGTCTGCGCATTCCATAGGAGTGACGTCATAGCCGCGGCAGACGCAGCTGGCGCCGGCGCGTGCCCAGCTGATGCGCCTCCTGTTGTGCCAGTAGCCAAGTCTGACGGCTGCGTCGGAAGCCGCTTGATAGCCGTTTCGCGTGGCTCCTGGAGAGCCGTGCTGCGCATGCGGGAGAAGCAGTGACTGGAGTGGACTGAATTTGATTGGATTGGATTAGATTGAAATCGTTTTAGGCAGCAGTAAGCATGTTAATCAGCTAATCCTAGACAACAAGGAAACCTAAGAATTAACCAGGCTGAACTTAGCTCACGCTACGTATATCCTGGCATAGCCGAGCTAAGCCACTGCTAATTTTTAAGCCGACAGACAGCGAAAAATAGGATTTGCTAAACAGCTTCCCTGTTAAAAAAATAGCGCAGCTTGCATACTGGTGCAAGGCTGGAGAAACAGCAAAGCTGGCGGCCCCTCTCCCTTCGTCGGAGACCCGGCTGTTGCACCTCACATGGATTTATGAACTTGCCGCTGAAAGTTCTCCATGACTGGCAGGCTCGGATGGGCTCGTCTGCAGACTTTCACATCTATCCCAAAGGAGACCGCGTTAGCACGCGCTATAAGAAATAAAATATAACCCGCGGCCAATTCCAAGAACAACGCCCGGGCTACAAACCTAAAGGAAATGCTCTGCGCCCAGAATGCGACGATAGCGCAATCGGATAGACGCCGGTTACATAACGCGAAGAACCCATGTTTGATTACGACCACGTGAAGCGTTTTTTTTTCTTTCCAATTGGCTGCACATGTTATCGTTCCCCGCCAGTGCTAACCCCGTACCCCTCGCGCCTTTTACCTATATATGTGTGTGTGTGTCCATGTGTAATAATGACCCTCGGCCGTGCTCTTGTATTTTCCTGACATATCTCTCGCTTCCATGTCGACTGCACCCATATTTATTTGTGCAAATAAAGTTGTCGCTGAAAAAAAGCCTCCTGGGTGGCGCAATGGTTAGGATACAAGTTTCACGGCGTAAAGGTCCGGGGTTCAATTACCGGGACCTCCCTAACCACATTTCTTTTTCTTGAGGCTTCGAGGTATTTTGGTGCGTCCGAAGAACAAAGCTCGGCCTAAACATCTGCGCTGTTAAATGAGCTTTGTCGTAAAGCCGCCAACTGCAGAAAGCCCCTGCGTTAGTGTCCACTGATGCAGCGCCTCACACCGGAGCAGTGCGGTGTCCTGGCCTATATGTGGCAGAGCTCTTGTTGCCTTGGTCATTAGGGCCACCTCCCATGTCAAGAGTGAGGCGATGCCGGTGATGATGGGGTGTGGGCGCTTGGGCTCCGACGACATTGATGGGCATGCCCGTGGGATGTGTTGAAGTGAGGCGGATGAGATGGCACAATATGGACATGAATCACGGTAGAGTTGAGGGTGTATAGCACTAGCTATTCGGAGTGAGGAGGAAATCAGTTTCGTAATGTGCGGTACATGGTGGCCTGGTGGCATGCGAGTGAGGCATGTGGTTGTGGGAAATGTCTGGTGTACCTATCTCGGGCAAGCATGTCCGAATAGGTGAGGATGCCTTCCCTGCTAAACTTGAGAGGGGGATCCTCATTGAGCCCTAGGGCACGGTGTAAGATATACTTTCAGGAGTGGACACAGCGGCCCAAAAAGCTGTCAAATAAAGTTGGTGGCGCCGCGCGTAGACCTTCGATTGAAAGGTCACCTGGTGTCAGAACTTACCTTCGGTTCGTCCTAGGCTTCACGTGGCTTCTTCGACGGCTGTCCGACGCAAGGCTGTTCGCAAGGCACCAGCGGCATGCGTGCAAAGCAACGTTGATTTACAATCCGTCATAAACCAGCAGCGAGAATGTGGGCGTCTCGAGTTCATCTAGACCCGCGCCGAAGCTCCTCCTAACATTGGGAGCCGCCAGCGACTCCTACAACATCGCTTCGTCTCCGCTGCTTCGTGCGCGAACGTATTCGAGCTGTGCAACGTCAGTTGCGACGAACAAACATCAGCGCACTCGTCGCTAGTTTAATCCGTTCCAGCAATTCAACTGCCTTTCTTGTATTTCAGGGCGCTGTTCCGGCAGCAGACGCTTCCTTTTTGCCGCTGGTTGTACTGAGTAGCTTTGGTGCTGCAGCCAACGGTAAAATAGACGGCACTGCATTGTTTGCGAGCGCGCACCTTTTCAACGTTCAGTAGTACTTCCCCTCCAAGCTACGAGATGTACCGTTTCGCAAAGCCGCACTCCCAGAGAAATGCCGCCTGCAAGTGGCATCACTGTCTGCTGGAGATGGCTACCTAGCACGCATTCGTTCGTTTAGGATCGCAGGGAACGTTAAATAATGTCACGTTTTCTAGCCAGCTGCGCGTACCGGCGTTGCGGTACGTCCTCTATAAACCATTTCCACATTTTTTCGTTACGCAACTTTCGTCCTGCGTTTCGTTGCGTCACGTCACTCGTGTGAGTGCTCAACGGCTACCGCTGCACACATTCACTTCGGTTTAGTGTTTTATACCCTCTTTCGATTGTTGCTGACGCAAAACACCTGCCCACAACACGCCAAAACACTGCGGTGAGCGCAAATGCTTTCGCATGGCTTTCTCCAACTTATTGTTTGCTCCATGGGGCGGCGAAACCGGCCCAGCCGCGGCGAGCAGACATCGAGCAGACAATCGGTTACGAAAGCTGCCGAGAAGGCCTCGCAAAGAGCCGAACACACCTCCGAGTGGCTGGCGCTCGGGCAGCTTTTTTTCTCTGCCGCTGGAGGGCGCTGCAGTCAACGGTCTCAGCTTTATTAGAACGAGTAAACGTTTGTTTTGCAGGCTGTGTCCTCACCTAATGGTATATCTCACACCGCGCACTAGGGTGGCTGCAGCTAGGGCCTGCTCATCTGCTCCCGTATTGCCGGTACCTGTGAGTGTGAGTGCAAAGGGGGACTCCGCTGAGCACAAAAGAAGACGAGGGATCAAAACTACGCCAGTCACGGTATGTGCGTGGCTGTGAGCTGTCGTCTGTCCTTTTCTGCGTTAGCAGACCACCTGTACTTTCTTGCGGCTTTTGCCGAAACCTCCTCCGTTATTTTCCTCGGTGAACACCATCACTGGTGGCAGCAACGACACAGGGGGCTCATAATGATGATAGTGCTGACGGAGCCACGGAGAAACCAGCACCAAGAACAAGCACTCCCTGCTCCTCTTTTCTGAAGACATGCTGAAGAGAAAAACAAACCTGGGCACACTTAGAGTTAGCTAAGCACAGGCGCTGTGATTCCAAGCCTTAGAGGACCACCCGCAGCGCGATTCCGCTTAGTGCACAGAAACAGGTTTTCAACGGGAAAAACCACTTACCTGCGTTGGAAGTGGTGTCGTAGCGAGGAACACATCGTGTTTGTCCTGAAACGCGTCTTGAATGGACACTGAAGGGAATTAAGTGCGCGAACTCCTTACCACATGTAGTCCATTCTTGGCTATTTGGCCGACGTTTAGGGCTCAGCTAGTTTACCGGTAATGCGTATGACAATAGAAAGCGCGGTTCGCGGTCGCCTAACGAACCACAGTAATAATGTCATGCTGGTTTATGGCTTCGTTTTGTGTTATCTTAGCTTCCGAATTCTGATCTTCACGTATTCCGTCGCTTCTGCCGTCTTTTTTTTGTTTTGTTTGGCGCGTACTGTAGCCTACGTCAGCCAATCGACAGGAAATATGGAGGCAGGCAAGCGCCCTTTCGGACAGCCCTTCTCTAGTTGAAAGTAGATAAAGCAGCCTAAAGAATTGGGTCAGATTTAACGATTGTACACCTGGTTATAACAGTTGAAAAGTCTCTTTGGCTTGGCTCTGCAGACTATTCACCTTATTTCGTGAAAGTCATGCTTTATTGCAGACAGAGACCGACTGCCGGCGAAGCAACCGTTCAACCCTCGCCTAGTCACGTGGTACCGAACCAGCGAGGCTTCGGGCGAGCGCAGCTCCGACGCCTCTCTGCAGCGAACCACGTGGGTGACGTCGAACCTGTCCCACTTGCGCTCCGGCGGCTCAAGGTCACTGCGACGCGATGAATGACCTCGCAGGACATGGCGCAGTAGAGCTCTTGCTCTATAAAAATCATGATATTACGCTGTAGTCTGGTACGGTACAGCTAGTACACATTTACAAGCTCACTTCAGTATCCCTTTAACACGATGCCGCGTTTTTCGAAAGAGCCGAACGTGAATTGGGATGGAGACAAGAAGCAATAAAACACAAAACACTCGTTTTCGTATTGTTTAGATTTGCAATGTTTATTCAACGCAAAACAGTTTTTTATTCAAGAAGAAGGCAGCAGTAGCATCAGAAGAAGCAGCAGTAGTAATAGCATAGCATTAAGAGCGCTAGTTGAAATATTTTACACAAGTAAGACCATGAAGCGCAGAGCAGTGAACGGAAAACGAACGACACACAGGAAATGGCAGAGGAGGATAGAGCGAGACACGTAAGGGAGAAACATTAGGAAAAAAAAAACGCACACCAGCTTTTTTCCAAGGGACACACAAAAGCTCTAACGAAAACAGAGTAGCTGGTGTTTATGTCGGCCGTGCAAACGGAAGCAGAAAAATCAGAACCGAATACAGATTCTCACGGCAGGCGGCACAGGTCAGAACTCCCAAGGATTTTTTTTTACTGAGTTTATTTCCAGAAAGCGTTATTGTTCTTTCTTGCTGGAGCGACGCGCTTCTAAGCGTACTTTCAAAACTTACGTTCGCGAAACAAGCCGGAATTGGCGCTTTAAAAGGCCGGACAAGGCCATTTACGGGCTCTTGATGAGAGCTATTGCGCCAATTTCGTACAAGGAAAGTACACAAAAGCCTTTATAATCTGAGCACTTTCACTGGTAGAGCATAAATGTATTTACAAGGTCGGAATGTGCAAATAGAATCTGTTTCTTTGAAATTCATGTGCCCAAAATGGAATGTGAATGTTGCAGAGTATATATGAAGGGTGGCGCACTGTCCGAAAAAAAAAAAAAAAGCTGTTCAAATCTAATACGCCTCGTTCCGCTATTTCTAGCTTGAGATATCAGAGTCGCTGTATTGTCAGTAACAATGCGAGTTCAACCTACATCGCTACGCGATGAGCTCTAGTGGGCTTAATTCAGCGGCCACGAGGCTGAAGCCGTTAATACACTGCTGACGTGGGCTTCCTATGACTCACTTTGCTGTTGCCTAAACGTTTCTTTTATTGTAACTGCTACGACGAAATTCGCCTAGTCTAACAGCGGCGGGAACGCCTTAGGTCAGCTTCGCTATTCAATGTAAAATTTGCACGTTAGGACTTTAATCCCTAGCGCGAGCTGTTATGTACAAAGCTGAAACAGCGCAAGCAAATAAAAATTGTAAACAAGGCTCGCAAACGGCTAAATGTTGTTATGAAAACACGTAACGAGTTTTTGTTTTCACATTACGTGCAAGTAAAAAGTTAAATCCAAATATTGTAACGCTCAAACTCCGATCGTTGAGACATTACGATAAAATGATCTTTTTTTACATTACTAGCGGCACATTTGTCAAAGCCTACTCCCGACCACGTGACTCGCTTTCGTCATGACCATATCGACGAATCACAATTATCGCGTCCGGCTCCCTCCGGCGGTTTCTCTGCCCTACGATCTCCTTAAGGTAATCGCCTTAAAATAGAAACAAACAGCAGCATAAGGCGAGTGCATCGCCAACTGTCCTGGCCTAAGTGCGCCTTGGATTCACTGGTATACGTGAATACAGCCCACCGCAACCATCTCCTGACCTAAAAACGGCGCAAACGAAAAGAGAGCCTCAGAGCCTGCTCAAGTTCGCGTGAATCATGTTCTAAAGAATAAGCGATGTCAAAGTTTATGATTGGGACACCCCTCTTTATACACAAAGGCGCCGTAGAACTCAAGGTATGGCGCAGATTCTCACGTCTACTAAGGAGATAGGTCTGAATCGAAGAAAAGCGATGTACAGCCAGCTGGTGACGTCACAGGGCGAATACTGGTGCTCGAAGGATATCCGGTAAACACAATGAACACAGTGAGAGTTCCAAAAATATTCCGCCGCTCGGATATATTTACACAATCAACAGACACGGAGTCAGAGAAAGGCGAGCTACACAAACAACGCCTAATAACAGCGAAGGAGCCCGCTACACGACTGCTAGAGTGTAAGAGGGATAAATAGCGACGTCTTCTCGAATTCTAGACAACGTCAGCTAGAACGTACAGCAAACTATTTCTTATGTACAGAAGTGGTTAAAAGAGGCCCCACCTCGGGTTCTCCCTCTAGCAGCCCCTGCATCACGCCTAACCGCACTCCCAAATATTCGAGCTGAAAAAACAGTCTCAACCACCGAACTCTGCCACACCGGCCCCGACGTTAAGCTAGATAGTATATATTATCACAATCACGCATAGCACAATGCAAGAGCGCTGCCCTGTTCCTTCGTCGGAGTAGTGGACAAATATGCGACGCCTGAGATAGAAGAAAATGAGAAAATGTTTTAAGGTGAATAAAAAACTGAAATTGTGTGCCTTCGTAAACTCGGGTAGAGTGAAATACCTCGGCGCATTATGAGACTGCCCAAATACTGCCGATTAACGTTACCTCCAAGAGGATTTAGCCGAATTTTTCTACAACTTTCCACACAGGTTGTGCAGATTTCTGCCCACCAAACGATAGTTAAAACTTTGGGCAGAGGCAGGTACGGCGGTTTTTAACCGGACTGCAAACCCAGAAATAATTTTATGATTTAATTACCCGCTAGATCCGACGAAAAAAAAAAATTGAAAAGTTCGTGCCACGGTACAGTAAGCCGTTTCTTCTCAGATTATGACATATGAATGAAGGGTCACGGCTGGGTAAAGACGGCGTAACAAAAATGATATTACAAGAAAACCATATTAAAGATCAAATGAGGCGATTACAAACTTGTGCGTTCTTTCTTACAACAGCATCGCGCTCCAACTTTACATTAAAGTGCTTTAGAAGACAACACACACTTACAATGGAAACGCAGCGAAGAGTTGTGAGCAGAGCGATATAGTGTTTACGGTCTCCTCGGGTGGGGGCGTAACAAGCGTTGATTAGCTAAACACCAATTCAGTACGCACCTAGAGCCAAAGTCGCGACACGGCGCTGGAGGCTACCACGTCTACACCCCTGCGGGGGGAAATAACGGGAGAGAGCGACGAAAGTCGCACGTACGCACACAACACTTTACAGGAACGACGTCACGACCGTGAGGGGAAAGAAGACGCGACACGCTAAAGCAGAAAAGAAACCTACGGTAGTAGTCCTAACGCGTCCCAACCCACGTCACCTCTGTATATGATACGTCCGTCATTGCAATTGAAGGATCGCGCCCCGGCCACCGGGACCCGGAAGTGACGTCACGCCGAGGATGCCGTCGCATTTCCGGGTTGCTGACGCTTCGCGAGCCACGGGTTAACATACGAGACGAAGTTGTGGCAGCAGCAGCACCCGAGGCAACAGCAGCGGCGTTGGTGACAGGTTCGAGACGATGCAGTCTCCTCGGAAAAAACGTGCCGCTTACAAAGCACGGGTGAGGCAAAAAGTCACGCTTATAAGCGGATAGCGCGTGTGTCGGGCTCGAGGCGAAACGCCCTCGCTGAGCGACAGGAGCGAGAGTGTCACGCTTGAACGTGACTGTTCGAAGGAGGGACAGACGATTAGTGTCACACCTAGACGACACACACACACATACGATGCTTGATGTAGCCGTCTGGGCAAACGACACCGGAGCGACGTACTCCACGTTTCTCAGCGTCACATTTCGCCCCGAGTTCTTCGGAATGATCGAGCTTGGCGCGAGAGTGCGCTCGGAACGGCGCCTCTTGATCGTTCGAAAACTTGGCGGTCGGGTTTTTTTTTTTTCCTCTACCCGCCCTCTGCGTCGCACAACGCAGTTCGTTGATCTTATCACAGGTCTGTCTCCGTGGAAATCACTTATCGATATCACGCGGGGAAGCGCATCGCTGAAACAATGGAAAACTGACCAGCCTCCCTAGGGTAGGGCAACCATGCTCTTCAGTTCGTTTCGTGCGTCTTTGTGTTTTCCGGCTGTTTTTTTTTTACATGTTCCTTGTCCACCTGTACGAAACAACTGCCCTCAACACGCTGGGGCAAAGTTCCACTTCTCAGTTTCCATCCACTTTTGTGCGAAAGTTTTTTGTTTGTGTGTACGGGGGAATATGTTTGCGGCAAAGTTTGTCGATAGTGGCGCCAGAAGTGGCGACAAGTTGACTGGCAAGATGACTGCAACGCCGCTTTCGTTTGCGTCCAGAAAGCCTGAGGCATAACCCCTGTCGCATGCTGACGCCCACGGCCACCGGGTTTTGCTACAAAATTTGGCCGCTCATCATTTTGACGCTACGTGCCACGTCCGCAAGGTCTTGGAAGTATTGTGATGGCTTAACAACAGGCGGAGTTTGTCGAATGCTGAGCGCACAAGGTTACGTAGCGACTTAGCAGTACGCCAGAAATCGTGAACGCACTTCGAGTAGACAAATGATATGTTCGCCACCTGACACCGCTTAGCGCCATCTAGCGCTCCCATCGCAAACTCTGCACAGTACTCGAAATTCTTGGGTATATATGTTCGCCGAAGTCGTGCCAGGCGGCGCTACGCGAGACGTCGTTGCAAGCGGCGCAGATAGAAAGCCTTCGGCGCTGCGATCGATTCTGGGGAGCACCTGCACCGAAATGGGCTAGCCCAAGACTGCGCCACTTTTGACGAGTTGCGCCGGGCACCGAACGGATCTGTATAACCTTCACAACGGATCTGCTAGCGCGCAGGAACCACAAGTGCGTTTAAACTTCCCGCCTTTGCTTTCTCCTTTTTGTTTCGCCCTTCCAAAACGTTATACATGATCATCAAAAAGGTTTATCCTACGCCAGGCGTGAACGGCATTCAAGGCGAATGCAAAATTAAGAAAAGGAGCAAATTTGAAGAACTTGGTCGGAGAAGGGTAGTCAGTGAGGTGAGGGTATTCTATTACGAATTCACCAGACGGCTGCTGCCCTTTCTCTGGGAGATCGCGTTCTTGTAATTGTGTCTTAGTTTTGTTTTTATGCCGATAATTAATTTTTTTGCTCTCGGCCTACGTTTCATGCGACACAGGTCTAGCAAATGTAACGTCGCCAAGACGAAACTCGCCCGACGGCGAGGCGAGATGCGTTACGACTCAAGTTAACCTACACAGAGCTCTGGGATTAATCCGCAGCAATAACCAGCTCGCTATTCCCAAAAAGTTACACAAACAATGGCAGCAAAGTTCTAGGAATCTGAAGGTCCGTATCCACTCGGTCGTTTGCTGGCATTACTACGCCAAATTAACGGAGATCCGTCCGGGCGCAACACGTCGATACAGCAATCGGAACTCGCGCCAAATCCAGGGTGTCCGGCGTCTCCAGACGCCGAGGCGTAGGGCTTTCCAGCGGCGCCGCGGCGCAGTCCTAAATGCCTTAAGCAGGCCTGCCTGCAGATGCAGCCGCCCAAAAAGCCGTAGCAGCCAATCGTCCTCCCCGAGTGACCTCTTTGCTAGGATCACAAGAGAACGAACGTGATACATCAGCTGCTACCTCAAAGGCTTCAAGGGAGGGCGCCAAAAGCTGATCTGAAGCTGTAGAGTGCGCGGCTTTAGAAAGAAACCGAAATGTCTATTGAGTGCCGCCGAGTATAACCGGCCGCACGTTTCTTTCGAATGAAACAGCAAGGGCGCAGATACTGGGAGGCAGAACAAAAGGAGTGGATTAAGTGCACTTATTCAAAAACCGGCACGTGTCACGGGAAATCCGCTGGAACTAGGACACGTGCAGGGAGATAATAAACGCATGCTCATAGCACCGCTTGTCGTTTGGGGGCCGTTGCCCTTAAGGATAGGAAAGGATGCTCTGTCTGCCGACGAAAGCACGTGTTCGCAAGGCTTAGAATTCGTTGTGGTCATTATACGGTTGCGTTTAGAGGGGATTATTATCACTTCTACACGAAGTTGTGGTTTAAATACTCACACGTGGCTTTGGAAAACAATATCGTACAACGTTGCATAATTGAGCAATCTCTCACCGCCCATGGCGACGGTACAGGATCTTGGTATACAGAGCCAGATAACACGGTGAACAATTTTTACCGTCGAATAAAAAAATAACCTGGTTTAAAAGAAAAAACAAGACTAGGTGCCCACAGAAGTTTAACTGTTCGCTTAGTTGTGAACACCGATAAAACTAAAGTTCTGGAGTATTGGAGTAAAGCAGGCCCCTGATGTGATACACATCCTGGGACACATTGTGCAATAACGCTAAATACTAGGCCGGAACAGAAACCGACACATAGTGCTACTTCGTTAATGGTTTTGTCTGCCGTTCCGGGGCATTTTGATTAGCTTATTAACGGATTAATAGAGCCACAACCTTGTGAACACTTACATCCGATTTTTTCAGTTTGTTTTTAACGCGAGTATACGTTAGCGTGCGATACCAAGACACCAAACTGACGCGTGGACACCACCACCACGCTTTGCGGAGTATACTACTGACGGACGGGGGACACACAAGACACAAAACAGGGCAACGGCGGCGCCAAGGCGGCCGAGCAAAGCATCAGAAGATGGCATTAACCACACAGCGTCGCCATGGGGCAACGCAACAATGGCGGCAATAACGGCGTAGTCGCGGGCAGCGCCCTCTTGGCAGCAGACTTCGGCACTCTGCGTCTCCACCATGCACCGGGAAACACCACCATCGCCGCCAGGTGCCGCTCAGTCCTTAAGCAGCTTGGTGGCGCGCTGATTGGCCACCGAGATGCGCGACTCGTTGGACTGCGCCTGCGCAAACGAGTAAGCATTGGCCCCCAGCGGCGAACGTACGCCGCCGCCAAAATGGCGCCGTCGGCTGCGTCGCAGTCGGGTGTCGTGTGCTGCGGGCCTCCTCCTCCTCCTCCTCCTCTCTCGCAAACGGGGCGCTGCATTTGGGCTTCACTTTAGGAGCTTGGTGGCCCGTTTGTTGGCCTCCTCGATGCGGAGCTTGTTGGACTCCGTCTGCGGGTGTGCGGTGGATTGTATCGGGAAAGACGAGCAGGGGGAGGGGGGGATGGTGGGGAGAGGGTAGGCAGTGTGTGAATGAGTGTCGCAGCTAACGGACCAGGTGAGATATACGAACGGCCAACGTTCAACGCAACGCCCGGCGAGGATTTTGGCGTCGGTGACGTCTTTCCACGCCGAATAATTATTAGTTTGAGCTCCTTCGTACACATACCCGCACACGGAAAACATTACGGCAGAAAGTATTCATCATCATCATCATCATCCTCACCAGCCTATGTACGCCCACTGCAGGGCAAAGGCCTCTCCCATTAATCTCCAATTACCCCGGTCCTGTGCCAACTGTGACCAATTTATCCCCGCAAACTTCTTGATCTCATCTGCCCATCTAAGTTTCTGCCGCCCCCTGCAACACTTGCCTTCGCTAGGGATCCACTCTGTTACCCTTAATGACAACCGGTTATCTTGCCTTCGCATTACATGCCCTGCCCACGTCCATTTCTTCTTAATCTCTACTAATATGTCCTTAACACGCGTTTGTTCCCTGACCCACTCCGCTCTCTTCTTGTCCCTGAATGTCACACCTATCATTTTCGGCTCCATTGTACGCTGAGTCGTTCTCAATTTAAGTTGAACCCTCTTAGTGAGCCTCCAAGTTTCTGCCGCGTAGGTGAGTACCGGTAAGATGCAGCTGTCATACACTTTCTTCTTCAGGGACAATCGTAGGCTGCCATTAATTATTTAAAAAAGGTATTAGTAGAACCTTAATTCGCACAGGCTGCGTGCGGCGTCAACCCTAGCGCTAGCGTCCCGACAAACACATTTTAGTCATGATTTACCAGCGCAAATTAAACGGGACGAGAGAGGAGTACACAACATGAGCGCTACTAACAACTGAAGGTTTATTGAAAAGAAGGAAAACATATAAAGAGTTGAGCCTGCGCATTAACCACAACCGTGACGTAGACCACGCGCGATACACACTATTCACAGCCAAGATAGCTGAAGCTCAAGTACTGTTGAGATAAGCAACTTCACTATCCAGCAGTGACACCGACGGCGAGCTAATGCACGAGTCAAAATTCTTTTTTATCAAGAAGGCTTCCCAAATTTCTCTCGTGCGTGTGTCATTGTGTGTAAACAGAACGCTTGTGAGGTTAAACTTGGGGTAACAACCATGCTTAGAGCAATGCGACGCAAGATATAACTTGGGTGTGCCCTTTAGTGTATTGCGATGTTCCCGCAAGCGCTCATTAATGCACCGCCCCGCGTCTGTCCAATATATATCTTTTTACACGACAAGGGAATGCAGTACACAACTTTGGTTTTGCATTCAACAAACTGTGACTGGTGTTTCAAACCACAGCCCTTTTTGTGCGAAGACCCACTTGTTTTGCTATTTAACTTCCTGTCGATCGCAGGACAATGCCGTTTAATTTGCGCTGGTAAATCATGAATGTATACCAACTAGCCCAGTTCTCGACCTTGCACATTTTAGTCATAGCAACGATCTTCATCCCCCACGTGACGTCCAGCTACATGTCACGCAATCGAATTACACGAATACTTCGCATGGTGTCGAAGACAGTAGCGAACTGGACACGCGCAGTAGAGGCTGGTTACACTTTATTCGCACTGTTTATCGCGCTGCGCTCACGCCAAGGCACCTAAAAAAACTAACTTGCTTGCCCGGACAAGCGAGGTGGAGTAGCGTTTCACCTCTCACGAGGCATCGCGCAGCGAAAATTCTGAGCAAATTACGCATTCTAGAGAAAATAACCACGCCGATTAGTAGGACTCATGCAACAGCAAAGCGTTAGAAGTAGTTCCCCGTTATGTCGCTCTACTTGCGCGAGTAATAGAGGGGACATTGTTTGAAACGAACCTTTTTGCAAAGGCATCGCCCACACGGCGTTGCTGGTGCCCGACCACTTAGGCTCCGCATTTTTGCCGAATAACCTCGGCATCTTTCCGACGACGGTCGGTGTACACGTAGATTGCGCGGCGCCAATCGTTACGTCTAACTAAACATAACGCGAACGCAGCCACTCACGCGACTACGAACTCGCGACCACGTCCGGATTTGTTCGGGACTGGTTGAGTGCCAACTCTGCGCATAAAGCATTGCCCTGCTCTCAGCATCTCGCCTGGCATTCTCATTCGTTGGCTCCGCGCCAGCTAGATGGCCGCATAGAAACCGACCACGGGTTTCAGAGTTCGCATGAGCGTTATACTGCCACGGATAAAAAAAAAATAGACACGTAAAGCCAGCTTCTAAATCTAACTTCGCGGCTGCCAAAATTCCCTCATAAAGCGGCGGCACGGCCGAGTCGACACTTGGGCCCACGCAGTCGTATGCGCGCAATTTCTCATCCAGGCTACCCAAGTGAAACGTTCCGTATGTACAGAATCGCGGGAATTATTACTCACCCAGGCCTAACGTGGATAATGTTTCCAAAAAAAAAAAAAAATCACGATTTCTCAAAATAGAAACGCTTGACACAGTTTGAGTGTTGCTTTCTTAAAGCACGAATAACGGAATCTAATGTTTCCCGTTCACTCCGTATATACGGAATTCGTACGGACCATGATTTGGCGTTTCTCGCGGTCGCACTGAGATAAAACCGGTGTAAATATTTTTACCACAGGTTGCGGACACGTATCCCCGTTTTTATTTTGCTGGTAGGTCAGCAAAGGTAAAAATTTCATATTCACATTATTCTGTATATTAGAAATTTCAGGAGGGATACTGTGCGAAGATACTGCCCGCTGATCTTCGCCGAAGCTTGTGACGGCAGTTGATTGAGCACGCTCTGCCGGTGTCATCTCAGCCGCGCGTAGCTGTTTCGCAACGGATTTAACTCTGCGAAGCCCCCTTTCTTCAGAGGCGGGGAGATTTTAAATGCGTACATTTTTCAGGGGTATGACAGCTAGCACCATATTCTTGCTCTGCTGTCTGAAACAGCCCCTTGTAATAGCTACACGCACAAAAACCGATTTGCAACGTGAAAGCGACGCGCTTATGAGAAGAAGGTTGACCGTCCCTGCCGTAACAAAGGCTAGCGTATAACTCCATACGGGATAAGAAATCTTCAATCACGACGTCGAAGCAGATGCTCCCCGGCTTTGTCCCGTCGGGGTGGCGTTGAAACAGTGGCCAGGCGGTAGAAATGATGTGAGAAAAATAAACAATGCCGAACAATGGGAAGTGTTCACAGTCGGTGCAGCTACAAAAGGATGCAAGCTTTAATGGGTGATGACAACCAAAGGGCAACAATGAAATGCGCCACACGAGGCAAAAATTATGAGTAAACGAAAAAAGAAATTCCGAGCCGTAGCAGTAAGTTGCGTTCAGAGGGGTGTGGGAGATGAAAAAAAAAAAAAAAGAGAGAGAAATCGGTGATAGAAGCGAAAGACATCAGAGGTTGATGCCTACACGCAAAAAAAAAAATTAAAAGAAAAAAACACACCGTTCGCTATAACTTAAAATAACATCCAGCAGAGCAGAAACGAGAAGAAAAAAAATATGCGACACTAGAAAAGCCAGAAAACCTGGACACAAAATAACATAAGAAAACAAAAGAATTGGGGGTTAGCAAAACATTTTAATCACATCAAAAAGTAGGCTAGAAATAAGACCCGGCTGGTATAAATTTTTTTTCTCCATGTTAGCGCCACACACCAAATCACCAGACGCATGGCAAGAAACAAGATTGTTCAGCCAATCAACAGCCAAAAACGCCGGTGACAAGGTTCGTCTTGTAACAACACGACGACAAAAAAGGAAAATATCGCAAGTGCCGTGTCCAGTAGTCAATACCGCCGAGCAATGAACAAATAGGTGCGATCGATAAAAACAAAATCCCAGCCGGACAACTATCACTGATAATTGCAACCCAAAGCAAACACCGCAATAAAATCGATGCCACCACACTGGCGCAAAGGTTCGCTGCAAAAATACACATGCCGAAACTGAGAGTCGATAAAATAGTTTTTTCCCTCCTTCGCTGAAAAGCGAAACAAAACAGTTTTAACGCAAACACTGCGGCAAGCCAGCATCATGCTCAAACCCAATACGGCGGAACAAGCACGTCAACAAACACATCCAACTTTACAACAACGTAAACAACATGCTTTACAGAAGGAACGTAACGTCCGCGATATTCGACCGCGAACGAAGCCCTCCGTAGATGGAATGAATTGGTGCGCGCCTGTTTAGGCCCACCCACGGTTTACTCTCTCTCTCGCACTGTACAATAAAGCTCGTCGATGAGATCGGTACAGCGCGACAATCGAACCAGCTGAAACAAAAAACCGTTGCTGAAACAGTCGACGTGGTGCATACATATACGCCGCAGCTCTAGAAGATGGGCGTCAACAAGCTGTGTCGAGCCGCCATTCCGTCACAAACACCGCGTAAACAATGAAGCGTTTACACCTTAGTGTAAGCCACTCTTATACGACTCGTACCGCATTCCATCCCACGCAAGGCCTTCCCTACACTCTGCCGTCCGATTTCCTCAAATGCCGCTTTTGCATCGCCCGCAGCACGCATGCGCAGGGCATGTGGGGTGTTTGCTTTGAGCGATGCACACGTGCGGAGAACGACGCGTCGGACGCTCTTCCCTCTCCGGAAACCGTTGCGGCAGCCCGCAAGGCCGGTTTGGAAAGCGGAAGAGTGTGGAAACGCGTCGTTTACCGCACGTGTGTTTCGCCCTGAGGCTACGCCACTCGACATGCCTCCCCTGTTGCCAGCAGTGGTCAACGCCACAGTTCCAGACAGAGAAAAACTGATCGAATCCGGCACCATTATGGCTTGATCTGAGCAAATCCACGTTGCCTCTGTTCGTTGGAAGCGCGAAGATGCCCTGCTTTAACGCCCTTCGGCCAGGTCCACGACCCTCCGAAACTGGCTTCCTTCTGACCTAAACCTTGATTCTACCGTTACCCTTCATACAACGAGGCTGCCGCGCCCACCATGCCAAAAAAAAAAAAAAAAAAAACAACCTGCATTGCCACTCCCGCCTCTAGTCCCGCTGAAAAACGCAATTCAATATGCCTTAGCTCGTAACTATACCACACTAAGAGTCCAAAGTCGTTGCCTCTACAATCGCCGAGGCCGCGTCGCATCAGCAGTCCCGACACGCACACTTTGAACAAGGTAGGAATGCATTGTCTCTTATCTCTAACACAACTAGTTAACAGCCCACGGCTACACATACCCGATTCGATTTACAAGGCTTCGTCAGTTGCAGTTGGCTAAAGGGTTGGCGACTACGAAGGTTGCTGAGACATCGATCGAGGGTTAATTCTACACTAGCGATGCGGCGTAACGGAGAGAGGAGAAAAGAACAAAATTCACGCTTAGTGCAGTCTAAAAAAGTTAGTTACCAAAGAGAAAATGCAACGTCCATTCGCGGAAGGCCCAAAATGCTGCGGGTTGTATCTCTTCCGAGAACGAGGCTGTCCAACGCTCGCGCCCGAAATATTCGGGAAAACAAACAGGGCGCAGTATATAAGAAAATCACGAATAAGTGAGACGAGAATTAATTTACCCGAAAAAAAAAATTATAGCGCAAATCAAGCGGATGAAATAGGAGGCACGTCGTGGCCTCAGAACAAGAATATCACGCGAACCGGTCAGCGCACTGCAAGGGGCCGAATAAAGTATCGGGACATGCTTGCTGGTGACCCTAATAACTACAGAGCACGAACATTTCAAAAGACGATCAGCATGCGGATTCCTTACATTACACAGATCTGAAATCAGGTTCAGTGTGTTGAGCCTCGCACTCTCACCATTGAAACACGAGACGAGTAAAGAAAGCAAACGTTGGGGGGGATTCGAAAATAAAATTGACTACGCAGGGGCCAGTGGGAGCTACACGTGTAGAGACCGTAGCCAGCAGAGCCCGTTATCCTCCAGAACCTTGATATGTGGTGATTAAGTACACAACGCAATAGGAGCCTACGGGCTACAACGTAGTACAACTACTGCTCAAAGACGCGTAAAATAGACCGAAGAAGAAAACGAGACATAACCTGGAATTTGGAGAATTGGGGTCGCGCCCCAGCAGTGTTGAAAAAAGGGAAGCGGGAACTAAAGTAACCAATGAGAAGTGAACGTGCGGCACGTGAACAGAATCGCGAAGCAAGCACTTTTAACGATAGCTTTTAAACGATAGCTTTTAAACGATAAAGAAAAGAAGAGGCATAGGGAAGAGGATGCTATTGAGATACCCTAAGGGCAGCATTAAAATAAAATAACCAGAAAGAAGAGCAAAACACAAAACACTCGTATTCGTTACTAAACACAGTTATTAAAAAAAATGCACCCGCTGAATTTCCGAGAAGGGGGAGAAAAGATTACATTAGAGGGTTACTAGGACTCGCATAAACGCGAAGTAAAGGGGGTGAACGAAGATGCGTAGCTGGAAGGATAGAAAGGGAAGGATTGGCGTCGGCCTGACCCATTTTATTTTTTTTTCCTTGGCTATTCGTATCTTTAACCAATCTGCAACTTCTCGGGGAGTGACGACCCCTGGCATTACGGGGAGGTCGGCTGGGAGAATTACCGCGTGCCGTCACGTCCAGTCTAGATTCGAGAAGATCCGAGAGCGCTGATCTGTACGGCGCGAGAGCGTAGCTGAAAAAAGGAATGAGGCCAAACAAGAACGAAGAACAACAACAACGAAAAAAAAAAAAGCCACGACAAACGAGAACGAAAGGAAGTATTGGAGAGAGAGAGAGAGAGAGGACGAAAAATGCGGAAAAGCCCGAATGTCTGCGGAGCTTCAGAGCAGAATTTAGGGTCAATTTTCTTGAGTGCTGCTCGGCATTAAAAAGAAAAAAAGGAGAGAGAGAGAAAAAGGCAGGCAGTTGCAGAAAAATGCGTTAAACGCGTGGGAAGTTGGCAGGTTTTGTGCACGGCCATGAAATTATTTTTTTTACATCTTTTAAAGTACAACGCAAATATAGAAGGCCGGCTAGAAAGGGTACCCAGAAGAGGGTAAGATATGGTTTTAATCTACTCGCCCAAAGGGGGGGGGGGGGGGGCGTTATTAATCATCGCAGTATAAAGCGATCATCCGAACGCGTATGAAGGCAACGATGATGCTTCGGCGACCAATATAAAAATGGCGTTATGGACGCCCGTATTTGATTTTTTTTCTTTATTCCCTTTTTTCTTCCCTTGCTTCTTCTGTGATCTCAAGGGCAAGGTCGGTTGGAGAAAGAAGAGAACGTTTTCTTGACCGAAAATATGACGGCAGCAAAATGTGATGGTTCATTTTGACGGGCTTTCGCAAAGGCTCAAGACGCATCTCTCATTGTTCGGGGGGCAGTCAATTTTGCCTGGCCGAATACGTCGGAAATAACTACAAAAGAAAAAAAAGTTCCTCCTTTCTCTCCGAGAATGTTAAAAAAGAGAAAGAAACGCTACTTCACAATCGGTAAAATCTGCAATGGCCGGAATACACTGTTTTAGGCTGGCATTAATGACTACGCTTTGATAATGGTACAAAGAAAAGGTTTCTCTTTTTAAAAATTTTACCGTAGTAGAAACGGTGCGAGTGTTTAAAGCTGAAAAATGTCGCGACAAAACAGCGTAGAACCGAAACCAAGCGTGCGAAGCGGTTGGCGCTCCTGACAAAAGCAAACAAAAATATGAAAGACCGCAGAAGCATTAAAATCATTAATCCAAGAAGACACACAAGAAAAAGAAAACAGTACAACACAAACTCAAAGGCGGTAACAAGGCAAGGCAAAACCCAAGCAAAATGAAAATATAGACAATTTAGTGTGCACACCAAAATGTTTCAAAGAAACGGTATAAAAAAAAATATGTTAAAAATACAAGAACCGCCCAAGTGCGGGACATGAATTCCTCAATAAATCACAGCAAAACAACAAAAAAACACACCGAAACGCGGTAAACACAAACAACGCACGCCACCCAACCAATTATCGCCGGTCCTTCCAACAGGAAGGCGTTACAATTACGTTCTACGCTTGGTGTTTAGTTCGTACGCGCAATGCTCCCCATAAAGAGCAACTGGCACACTGTAAAGGTCACAATACACAACGCTACGCTAACGGTGTATTTTTGCCTGTTTTTACAATGTTTTTACGGTGCGAAGAATAAACATGAATCGACTTTCATTCGCACGTCTTATCTTCGTAAACCTTTAACGGTTGGACCGTGTATAAGTGCGAACGAACGCGAAAACGCGCGCTACAGCAGTGTGTTTTCGTTCCCGTAAAGCAAATAACAGTAGTTATAACCGACGGAGAACGAGTTCCGGTATGACGCCTGCTACACGGTCGGCGTAGAGGCGCGAGCGCACAACCGGTACTGCCACTCTCTGCGCATGCGCGGTGGCACCGGTTGCAAACAGTGTGCCGTACCAGGACTGGCTCTCCGCTCCGCTATAACATTCTAATATCTGTTTACATCGGAAGTGGGAACAGCGCGGTGCCGTCCTCTATTTTCGCAGACAAGCACACACACACACACACACGCACACTCCCACACAAAAATAAAAACCGGCCCGCTTCCTAGGTGTTTTTTTTCTTGTCCTCTTCGCTGTCAGGTTAGTGCCGAATCACAAAATCGCGTTATAGCTTCAGAATTCTCTCTCGCTAACAGACAAGACTACGGACTACACTCTTGCTACCACAAACTGTGCAACTACGAGTTGAAGACAACGTTCGACGACACAGCTTCCTCCTAACCCTATCTAACAACTTCCAGAAACAAACGAGGGTGCGTCAAAATTTCACTTCTTCTTCTTCCCCTCTCGCATCAACCACACACACACTCACACAGGACGCGCACGAACACACAAAAAGGGCGGCTTTCTCAAAGCTCTTCCTCCCTCACCCCTTATCACACGTAAATTCACAGTGTACAGGAATAATTTGTTTTCCCATCTCAAAACACGGTGCAGTTAGTTACCCCGATAGGCGTGCTCCACAGTGCGCGGTCGTGCAGGTGCATTTCGCTAATAACAGGGTTTAAACGAGCGTCACTAGTGACTCAAGGTTAAACACAGCCAACCGTCGTCTCCGTGCAGGGGCCTCATCAGGCGTCGCCGCGCAAATCGCGCACCCCAAACATGACAGTTCATTCGATCTAAGGGGACGACGGCGGTGTCCGAAGAAGTTCGGCCCCCTCGCCTTTTCTTTCATTTTTTTTTCTTCTGTTCTCAGTTCACGATGCGTCGGCGCGCAGCTGGTAGAAGCGAAGAATCAACTTTCCGTGGCCAACACGTTCTCTCTTGTATGTGAGGCGGTCGAAGAGGAGGAGGGAAAAAAAAAAAAAACCACGCCGGCTGTGTGCAGCACACGTGGCGGAAGTGGTGGAGGAAGTGGGTAAAAGAAACAAAGAAAAAAAGGAGGTAAAAGAAAGCTCCGCCTCCCGGTCGACCATGGGCGTTCAACTCTTGATGAGCTTGGCCGCACGCTCTTGGGCCCCTTTGACGCGGACGACGTTGGAGGCCCCCTGTTCACGGAAAGAAAGAAAAAGAAAGAAAACAAAAAGAGGGGGAGAGAACAAAACATAAGCAAACAAAAGCGAAAAACAAAGCGAGACGAAACGTAAAACAAACGCTAACTCTACGCTCTCCACTTTCTCCACACAGATGCCTCTGGTTTCCGCCTCGAACGCTGTCAGCACCAGCGTTTGGAAACGGTGAAAACAACCCCCCCCCCCCCCTTTTATTTTTTTTTCAGGGGTTGCTACGTTTGCAGATCGGGTTAGGTGTCTAACCGCGGCGTCTTTTGCCATCTAACGTCACCCGAACTACCATTGAATACCAACAGTGGTCGTCCGCGTTCTTTAACCCGATACGCAACGATAGTTGAGTCGGCCGACGTGCAGGCCGCTAAACCTGTCGCTTAACTATGAGTTGACGGTCGACAACTAAGTTCCTTTGGGACAACCAATACCCGACTGAACTCACTCCGGAAAAAGAAAAATTGAGAAGACACTGAAAACGCTGATCGCCGTCGTTATTATTGCATCGTGTCTCTGAACCGATTCCACACTCTTCGCAAAAGCAGCACGCAGGACGAATGAAGGAAACAAAAAGCGCTGTTGTGGATTGCAACCGTGCCCTGAAAACTGTTTCTAGTCAGGCTGCCGTCGCGCCGTGCACGGAAATTAACTTTCAGTGCGGTGGCTGATCAAACTGAACGCGAGAGTGGAAAGTAAATGAAGGCCGGCCAAAATAACAAGCTATGCATTTTAACACGAAAAACGCGGCCGCATAACAAAACATAAGGTTTTGACAGCCGACCAAACCTTTACTCGGCGAGTAACGACTCGTTCAAATACCGAAAATCTTTGGCAAGATAAAAAAAAGAAGCCGCAACAGTTGCCACTTCAGTGGCAGTTTTGTGCCGCATTTCCAAACTTCGCGCTTCTACATTGAGTGTTGTAACACCCAGCCAGTTTACAACGTTCGTACAGATGCGGACACCAGAGGCGCCTGTTCTTGAAAAGGCGACAAAAAGCAAGTATTGCTAGAACAAAATCACCCGCCTCGAGAGAGCTCAAATAACAAGCGACCACAAGAAGAAAAATTACACAAAAAGAGAGAAAAAAGGACCCGAAACTCTCGCGACGACGGGCAACTGTTTTCAAAACCTACACTAAGAGATACTGAAACTGAAGCACTGTACACTACAACTACAAAAGCCACGAACCAGCATCCCATCTACTTACCGCATTTCCAGCTTTGCTAGCTTTACTATACATCACTAGAGCGTAAAAATTTTAGCTACTACACTCAGCCAGGAACGGGTCCCTGGGTATGCCATTAAAGGAGCCATGAAGAGAAAATACAACTTCGTTTAATTTGAAAGACGTTAAAAGACCTCGTTTAATTTGAAAAATTCAGTATCTCACTCAGCTCCATTACAGCCACAAAAGATTTTTTTAACAAAAAAAAGCAAAAAGTATTTAAAAACTTTCCAATATTGCGCCACAGTGACGTGTTATGAGCAAGAATGACGTCATACGGGCCAAAAATAAAACAATTTTCAGTGCGTTAACTGCACGTAAGCATTCAAGTGATGCGGTCAAATAGAACTAGGGGCCCCATTACAGACGTGCAGTCATGTGTCGTCGCGACAGGTCAGTTAGGCGGCCGCCAATCGCACAAACAAGGTTCCGTGACGTCATAGGAAAGTTGCGGGAAATGGGCTAGGGGGTCGCGACTGCTTCAGACGTTTTATTTAATATCTCCGTTATTTGTTCGAAGATTGCGATGATATTGGTATCATTGTTATCGGGACTAAGCAGTCTTTCTAATAAACCCAACTTGTATTTTGTCCTCATGGCTCCTCTAAACGGCATACCCACGGGCCCAGGAAGACGTTCGGGTACACGTCCACTAAAACTAGTCAACTGCAGCTAGTCTACTACGACTAGTGACCGCATTTAGAGTGCTACTAGTGACTACCGGCTCGCATGCGTCTAGTGAAGGAACTAATAACGAACGGCATGCTGCCTAGGTTAACAAAACTCTAAGACCGTTTGGAGAGGTGAAAAAATGTCTAATATATGCCAATTTCAGAAAAGGGGGACTCGCGGTCCGGGCGGAAAAATGATTGCTACATATGCACAAAACAAACTAAACAAGCAAAATGCAGTCATACAAAAAGAGCGAAGGAGATAGAGACGTTGCAGAATAAATAGAAATGGGGGAGAAGCAGTTAAAAAGTCGTCAACAACAAGATAGAATTGTTCAAATCAAAAGAAAATAAAATACCCCAACGTATACTTAAAATAAAACGCGCCAGGACTCGTGAATCGAGTGCCAGTGGGTGTAGACTGGTCCAGGAACGAAGCCCAGCCTACTTCGTTAAAGTGAATGTCTTCTTTTTAAATAAATTTCTTTAATTCTGACGTATCCCGGTTTGACTCCTAATTATCTTCTCAATGGGCCGCATTTATGATACGTAATTTATAATGCGTTTATGATAAATTTTTGATAAGTAGTTGCTACGCTCGGCTTTACCATAGCGCCTCCACTTATTTAGTCTCGTGAAGCCACTCAAAATGAAAAAGAAATTATAAAGGAAGGAAGGAAGGCGGGAGTAGATGGGTAGGTGTATATTATACAGTAACGCGTTCAGTAAAAAGACCAAGGAATGGGGAATGACGCGCCATTTCATTGTTCTCCACTACGTCACGCGCCTCTCGTCGCAAGGCGCGATAGGAGAAAACGCTGGGGCCAATCAGTGACCGCGTTCGCAAAGCCCTTGGTGCTGACGCAGTCCGAAACGTAGCTCCTGAACACGCGATGTATGACGCAGGGCCATTACATGTACAGCATATTGCACACGCTACGCCCGACTGATACGACGGAGGTCACCAGTGCAGCGCGCTTATCGCCAGAATCAGCGAACTCGAAGTACTACTACACAGTTAATAACTACACTGACAAACTACAGTTAAAAGCACACTATACATACAGCGGTGGGAAGGGGCGAAACATTTCGTAAATCGGAAATTTAATTTCGGTATGTGAGAAACGCATGAAGGGGCACACGTAGACGCGTTTGCACAACATAACGGTTCCATGGACCAACGCGAACTCCCGACTGGAGCGCATGTTAAAAGTGAATCCGCTGACCTGGACATGGTTCCAGGGACTGAGGCCAAGTTGAATAAACAGCAAACTTGAACCAGAGTCCTTCAATGCCTTTCTGGTCATGAAAGTTCGCCGTCACGCTATGGGAGAGCTTCGTACGCTGCCGCACCGCGGCGCTGGTGTTGATCGGAGGGGAACAGGGGGGCGTGGTCAGAGCGCGTTTGGCAGGGAACGGACCACGGAGTACGATAAAACAGACGCTCGTCGCCTTATCAGCAGTGCGCTTTCGCTTTACGTGTCGTGCACCGCTCAAACGGACTGATCATTCTGTGAGTGGCGAAAAAATTTGGTACGAACAAGCATGCTGCTACTGCGTTCCTGCCTGCCGGTCTGGCTACAACAGAGCAGCGGCGGCCGCCCGATGCCCTCCAATTGAGTTCCTGTATATCGCTTAGCGCAAGAGTTGCGCGTCTGATTGCCACATGCCGCGGGTTCCACTTCGATAGGAAAGCCCGCTTTCAGTGCTGCGCACAAGACCCTGTTTTGAGTCAGTTCTGCTCCACTGAGTATCCGCGGTTGCAGAAGCGGCGGCCGCGGCGGCCGGTCAGCTGATAAGCAGCCGACTACCGCGCGCCTTCTTGCCCGTGCCGCTCCTCCCCATTCCTCCTCCCCGCTGCCGCTGGCGTGGTGGCCCGGCGGCAGCTCGTACATGCCAGACGGGTGGCTTTCCCGCACGACCTGGAACTCAAGATGGCGGATGGACGCGCAACTCTGCTCCCCTAGGTGAGCTATATACAGGAACTCTACTCCAATAGAGTTCCTGTATATAGAGTATATATAGAGTATATAGAGTTCCAATAGAGTTCCAATAGAGGGCAATATATATTCCAATAGAGTTCCAATATATTCCAATAGAGGGCAATATATTCCAATAGAGGGCAATATATAGAGTTCCAATATATATAGAGTTCCAATATATAGAGTTCCAATAGAGTTCCGCTTAGCTCCCCTAGGGGAGCTGTATACAGGAACTCTACCCTCCAACCTTCGGTAGCGCCACTCGCGGTAGCCTTTGTCCCCGAACGAAACTTGGCCGGGAGTTTCATGACCAGAGAAGCACTGAAGGACTCTGCTTGAACGCAGGCTAAAGCGAAAGTACGCGAGCAAAAAAGGTGGCAGATGTCGCAAAACAAGCGACACACTACACGCTTTTCCCGCCGACTCGGCGGGCAAACAGAAGGGGACGGGCCGGGGGTATAAATAAATCGCTACACTGGCGCGCGGAATCTTAGAGGCAGAAGGACACGTGGGTCACCTAAAAAAGTCGACAATTTCATTTCGCCCGACGGTTCCGAAGTCGCCCGGGCGTTCGCTTGCTTTTTTTTACCTCCCCGTCCCGGGCGGCGATGTTTACCTTCGCTGTTTGCTCGATCGATTTCCTCCGAGCCGTACAAGCGTGAAATGAAATAGTGTAGACAGAGTGAAAAGAACGGGAAAGCTGTTTGGAAGCTTCTCGTACCGTGGTAAACTGCGTATCGCCTTACACAGCGACGAGCAAATCCAGACTACAGCATAGCGCAGGACAGCCAGCACAGCGCCCCTCAAACAGCAGGATATATCTGCTCTACCGGTCGCTACATTTCATTCAGGCGAAAATGTCCTCAGAGGCATCTCGACCGACTCAGGACAAGATGTCGTACGGGAATAAAAAAAAATTACCCGCGTTTTTCTGGGGAGTTATAAGGCAGGAGTGGCAGATGGCTACACCGTGTTTATCTTAACGCAAAAAACATTGCCCTAGAGTCCCTCCCGCCAAAGCTGGGTTTGTGTCTCGCAGACCTACCGCTGGCGTCACAGTGATTGCGTAAATAATGGTATACGACCTAAACTGGCTCACACCGCACCCTTCATTATGCAAGATAATTTCGAGATTCACAGCTGCCTGTGCGACTGTCCCGATTAAAATTTCAATTTCCGTTTCCTGTCGTGCGATGCCGTAAAAGACTGCAACGGTTCGTACAGCCTGCCTGCGTGTTCCCATCCCTTTGCGCTCGCTACACAAATATGAACAGCTTTACACTCGTCCAATCAACAGAGCAACTTAATTAGATTAGCAGGACTTCGGAACACTGCCGCATCAAGGACTACGAATAAACAAGACGGTTTATCGTCTCCTAGATTGAAAAAAGAAGTACAAATGCGGCTTCGCGTTTATGGCCCCTCCGCTTAACGGCCTCCAGCAAGCGGTCCGTGTGGCGCCCACGCGAGCTTTCAGGCAGCGTAAACAGTATTACGGAACGTACCCACGCTTGCGTAGGCGATAGACGCACGGCACCGCACTGCGTCTGCGCAGTACCGCCCCAGGAGAGCGCGCTGGTGATCCGCGGCTTTATTAAGTGCGAGTCCCTTCCTTGGTCACGCCACGCTAAAACTCCTGAATACATAATGATAAGAAACCCTAAATACAAAGGCGCGACTTCGCCACGCTGGAAACACACTCACGCAGCCAAATTACGATGGCTACGAACGAACGGAAGCAAAAAAAAAAAGCACCAGCAAGATGGGATGACGTCAGCTAAGCGTAACTTGCCCCGAGAACCCGACGGCGTAAAATAAAAAATAAAAAGAAAAAAACTGGCTGATTCCTCTGTCATAGGAGTCAGTAAAACACGAAAGTGAAATGTGCAGCGAAATCTGCGGCTGAGCATGATTCGCGGGTCGGCGGCTATACTGAGGGTGTGCCAATTGGCGAGCGACGTCCTGCTGGCGGGCCTACTAGCGTGAAATATTGGGGTATCGCGGCATAAAACAGTTTCGTGTTAAAATATAAAACCCGAAAACGAACAACCGTAAGTATAACGTACTCTTTAGTAATAAAGGTTGCTTTCCCGCAAGGAGTCCCTGTGTGCAGGGGTGCACCCTTTACAGGCCGCTTGCTTCGTTGTACTGGCGTTACTTCCGTGACGGATCTGACGCCAACGAAATCTTCGTGTATCCGGGATTAAAACTCTTTTGTGTTAAAAAAAAGGGGGTGCGGGGTGCGGGGTGGGGGGTACGCACTGGCAATTACTCGCGCAACTTTCCGGGACGCCGACGAGGAAGTTTTTAACATCGAAAAAAAAGGCGCAAGCAGCATAAAAAAAAAACAAGAATCTCGCGTAAAACGTGAACAAAAGTAACATAGGCCAAGGAAGGAATGAATCGATGCATCGAACGTCGGACATTCCAAGATGTGCGGCGTGTGTATACGGTTCCCGACCAAGGAGCGCACTTAAACGATTTTCAAGACGCCACCGGGAAGCTTAGAAAACCTTCGAGTGCGCAAGAGAGCGTGTACTTAAGCGGCCGAAGACAATATCGCCTGGTTTAATCTTGGCGCTGTCACAAGGCATGCACGTTCACACGCCAGTCCTTAAAATGACGACGTGTCGGCTATTGCGAGGCTGTTCGCGTCAACGCCCTCTTTTTAGACAATACGCTACGCCTGCATTGACAGCCCGCCTACTCAGATATGAGTGGCGTCAAAAGCGCTGTCAGCCGAGAACACGAAGAAACTTCGATCGCGCGATATTTTTAGCGCCCGTACTTTGCCTTATAGGACGGAGCGCTGTCACACGTTGTGACACGTTGGCGTATAATACGAAAATACGCGTAATGGAAGTTCCGCAAGATGACATTCTCGTAAGAAGCACATTCGCGCAACGAGAACACGAAACGGTCTTCGGGCGAGCCACAAGTTTTTTTTTTCGTCCACAAGCAGTTGAACATCTAGCGGGACGCAATATTTTTTGCGTCTTTCCTGCACAGTAAGTTAAACTTCGGCGCTGTCGGAATTTCCCGTTCATAATTCGGGCGACTCGAAGTATGTGCACGTAGAGTCTAGACTAGCCTCGTTGAATAATTATCATACGAGGGACGAAGGGTCTTCGCTGAAATACCGATAGGACGCGAGTAAAGGGCAATGGAAACACTATTTGGTGTTTAAATTTCGGCGGTTCATGTCGATTGCAGCGTGGCGAGTGTGACACTGGTGGAACTTGCGCACTGCTTATGCCCTGTGCACCCAATAATCCGAGGAACTACTATTTAATGAAACTATCGATTCGGTGCAGTTAAACTGCCGCTTCGTAGGTCTAAATAAAAATGTATAGTTTAAACGCATTCATTATTAGTGGCGATGATTTGCGAGACTGCGAGAGTGGTTCCGGTGGATATGGACGACACTTTTCATGCGTCCTGTACTACGTCTAAGCAAGCGAGCGCCATAACAATATAGAAAAGTAGACACACTAAAGCGCCAGGAGTTTACGTTGCAATAGAACAATGTGAAAGGAATAAGCTCATTTGAACGGCACGAAGATGTTTTGAAGGAGAGTCGAAGCCCTGGCTTTGGGAGCTTTTTAAAACGACATAAGGCTCACTATAACAAAACAAAACAAAAGCAGGTCCGCGCGATCCTACTCCCAACTCATGTGGACCTAACTACCGAAAGATGGAAATGAAGGGTCCAACGAAACACTCAATATAAAGCGATAATAGCGCCACCTACGTTCACCCCGTCTGCCCCTCATCTCTCCGTACCCACTTTCGTCTTTATAATCTCGCTTTGGGCGCTCAGCGACACTCCTTTATCTGCGTCTCGTCTAGTTTCGCCTTTGTGCAGCTCACTTCGATTCTGCCTGCCTAAGCCCCTTCCAATAAGCTGAGACTTTTAAGGACACAGTTCCGAAATTCGTCGGGTATTCGCGCCAAGGGCCGCTATATTGGGGGTCAGCTCGAGTTAAGGACGGGTCAGGGAAAAGTGCAGACATGCTCCATTCGAAGGGGACGGAAGCGAAAATTTCATTTTGGATGAAAAGCCTGGCACTTGGCAGGCGAAGCTAAGGCGCGAAAAAGCAAAAGAAGAAAATAAAAAAACGAATAACGAAAGGGAACTGGCGGAGCAGGGTCTTGAGGCTTTCTACTCCTTTCATCGCATGAGAACGCCACCGGTGCACATTTTCCGTTAATTTAATTCTTCCAATTAACGGGCAGCCTCACGGAAGCAACAACAAGGGCATAGCCAGGGCAGACTGCCTGCTACCGCATAATTTATTTTTCGCTGAATGCGTTCCGGCAAGTTAACGAGCAGACGTGCCGATGCAAATAAGCAGCGGGATCTCCAGCATACGCTCGACAGACCTCTTTTGTGGGGACCTGCCTTGTCATACCCTCAAACAGAGGCTTCGAAAAGGCCACAGTTTCCCTAACGTCGCGAAGCCCATGTCAATCCCACTAGGCCACACAGGCACAGGTTCCTCCTATGCAAAGTGTTGTTGGGTGCGATCTTCGCGCTGCGCCGTTGCGGCGGAAGCTGCCGTTGCTAGGCTGAAAATAAGTGCACTATTATAACAAGCAAAAAACAAAATCATAAACTACCGCATTAATTGATCCCAAATTAAGCTAATCTAAACTGAATCTAGTGTCTCTTTTATACGCATTTTCAAAGGCTGCGGCGCCCTCTCGTGACTACTTGCGGTATCAACGCGAGGCTGGCACTGAAACTTGCCAAGAGAGGGCGCCACTGCACCTCTACCGAAGCACTTCTCCGCACTTGACCCATTCAGGTTGAGTGAAACTGCTTTAATTTTTGGAATATGCATTAGAGTTCCCTGCTTCGTTCTCGCTTGCATTGGTAGAGATTTTTAGAGCCCCGTACCCCCGAATAATACTTTATGTGCCGCGGTTGTTCGAAGGTTTAAATTTACCTCGTGTTCACGACGATTTTGAATGGACGGGGAGCACGCGTGTGATACAACTGTTTATCTGTGTTTGCGCCTCTCTAATTTCAGTTAATGGAGCTAATGTTTTTAAGGCTTTTCAGAAGCAACCGCGCTGACCTTTGTACCTTGGCCACCCTATACGCTTATAAGACAAATGCAAGCACGGTAGGTAAAAAAAAAATGACGTATACCTGATAAGTATTGAAACAGTCGAACAATTAACCGATGTAATAACCCAGTAAAAAAGTAGCACTACGCGAAAAGTGCATTTAAAGGTCAAATAAATACATCCAATTGTGATATATGAATAAGCAACGACAATTACGGACGAGCGTTGCGTAAACTCGCCCGCAGCGCCGCGCGACACGCCCGGCGGCCATCGGCTGGGCGGCCCGACAAGTTCGACGCTAGTGTGCATTTAGCTTTACGTATAACACTAACTGGCCACATTTTTTTATTTATCTTCAAAGAAGCCTTGCTATTTTTATGTTCTGGAAATACAGATTGGAAGTTGCTAGAGTAGTTTAGCGTGTTACCGTGTTTAACGTACCGTTTACGTACTTCCCGGACCTGACTGCGCATGTGTACATTTCGTTTCGGTGAGGGTTGGCCCGCATCACCGTGCCCGCGCGCGCATGCGCAGTCGGGTCCCGTACAACCGAAACGGTACGGTAACCCGCTAAGCTAAAACTCTCTATCCTGAAGCCACGATAAATTGAGGGAACGACTACATCACAGCATGCGGTCGTTACGACACTAAATGATAAGCGCTCGATCAACGCTCGATGATCTATAGTCGCGCCAAAGAGGCTCGTCGATCGGAATCAAGTCAACGGTAACTGAACCGGATTGTAACTTTGATCATTTGAGTGCAATCGTCGCAGGATCGCCCGGCCGCTGTCCGCAATGACAATCGTGCACGGGCAGACAACCACAATCTACAGTCAGCCGCAAATAAAATGCGAACAGATAAAGTAGAATGCAGAGATGTCGCTGATATGGTTGATTATCGTCAGCAACAGGCTCAGCTCGAACGCAAATACAAAATTCGACTACTCTTTACTCCTTCCGCCCTTCACTACCCCCCCAACTTTTTTCTTCTTTCCTGTCAGCACCACAGCCCCATTACTTTAACGCGTGGCGTTAACGGCCCCGTGTCTGAGAAAAGCCGGCGTCGTCGTCGGCATTGCCGTGAGCGAAAAATCCCTTAGCGCCACGTTGCAGCCCCCACTCGGATCCCGCGGGATCGTAAGACACATCGCGAACATATGGCGTGCGAGCGGAGCGGAAAGTTTTCATCCTTCGCACGCGCCGTGTGTGTGACTGAAGAGCATGGCAAGCGAATCATAATGCGATGCGAACGGGGCCCTATATCGCCACCGCGTTCTCACGCGTAACGGAAAAGGGTAAGCGTCTTCGAAAATTTTTCGCCTCGAATCAGTAAAACCTCGAAATACGTGTTTTCGGCCTCGCATAACTTTCTGTTCGCGTTTCATTCGCGGCTGACTGTTACGAAAACAGTGATGGCAGAACAAAACGAGGGAAGTAGAGAGAGAAAAAAGAAGATGGGGAGTGAAAGGTGAGGGAGGATGATTGGGAAAGGGTGATGCGGCCGAAGAGGAGGTGCGAAATAAGTGCACAACGGCGGACTGGGGCGTGAGAGAGAGGAAGAAAGAGAGAGTGAGTGAGTGTGGGTGAGTGTCGGTTAGTGTGTGAGCAGACGAGACACCACCGGTGAGTAGTAGGAGGAAGAGGAGGAGGAGGAGGCACACGGGTGCAGACGACCACCACCACGGCACATCCACCTTGACACCAGCGGCACCAGCACGAGCAGGTAGAAGAGAGAGAGAGAGAGAGAGAAGAGAGAGGGGGAAGGGGAGAGAAGAGAGGGAAAACAAACACGGCAACGACAAACACCGACAGACAACACCACAACCACTGGCACTAACAGGCACTGGACGTGTCGCCGCAGCGGCGACGACAGAGCAAGAGACAGAGAAAGATAGAGAGAGCACTTATGAAGCAACGGCGCGGATCACGGCGCAGCGTATTGTGTCGCAACAGAACGCTAGAAAAAAATAGGGCTTTGTGTCGCGGAAACGCGCAAGAAGCTCAGTGTGCGTGTGGCAATGAGCGCTGTCAAAGACAGCTAAAACTACCAACTAGCTTCTACACGCCGCTATGTAAGACAAGTTTGAGATCGTGTACACAAGACCCCAGCTTGCCTTATGCCTACAATTCATCATAATCTTCGTGATTACGGTCACCAGGCACTTCAGTAAATTATTTTGCACTTGTTTCACACGACACCTCGTAATTACTTTTAGCATACGGCGATGTGCCTGGCATTTGAAGTTAGTGGACGCAACGGGAGTTGCTACACGCTCGAAGTGCAACATAAAAATAACGAGAGGACTATTAATTCTGTTCCGCTCCAGTACAAACAACAGTAGCTCGATAATAAATCGGTAATCAAGAAAGTCCGGCGAGAAGCCGGAGTGAGGGTTCGGTTGCTATTTGTCCTGTCTCGAATAAACTCTGTATCGCAGCAGCGAAGGCCAAACATTGCGGCAAGCCGACCGAGCGGAGGTCAGCGCACAAAACATGCTTTACCCGTTCCGACTCGTATTTGCTCTTTGGCGGTCACATATCCCCAATGCCTGAACGCAGCCCAGGCTCGCAGAAAAAAAAAAAAAAAAAAGGAATACAAAGAAAAGAAGCAAGGCTGCTGCTGCGTGAACGGTCAGTAACATGAGCCTGTGTTCAGTGACCGCGTTCTATTGCAAGGCCGCCAACATCCCATTATTATTTATAGTGCCGAGCAGAACTGCTTGATAAAAAATGCAGTTGTGTAAACGCTGCTACTAGTGTTACCCCAAGAAAATAACAAAGATAAGAATAAAAAATACGGTGGAATCAACAAGCAACAGCTTATTCTCGCTTCGCTACTGCTCGAAATATTATTGTGCCGAAAGCCTCCCCATCTTTTTGCGATGCAACAGAGGTACTGCTACTGTATTCAGCTGAACAAAAGTCGAAGTATTAAAGCAGATAATTTCTTTGGAACGAAATCCCCCCGAGTGTGCCATTTATCCGAAAAAAGAAAAAAATACGCTGGAGCCCGAAACCTCAGCCTAATCCAGTGGGCGTCGACATTAGTATAAATGAAACATGAAGTCGAAATGTCTTGCTCTGTAAAACACCTACACCGATATTTCGTTTCCCAAGCACCGCAAGTTCGTGCAGAGTTTGTTTGCACTGAATATTGCCACAGAAAATTACGCAGAGGAGAGGGGGAAAATGTAAAACCAAAGAGAGTGTAAAACAAAGCGTAAAAGAAAGTGTAAAACAAAATAGAATAGCGCAGCCGTGACCGTGTTCCTAGTAACACCAATCACTATTACTGTGCTCTCGGTTTTGACCAATATTACCGTCAGTTTGTCGGATTTTTTGGGAGTGACTAGCGCAATCCTACTACAATATACAGGTAGAGCGCGAACGTCAGTCGACCCCTTAAATTCAGAACCTACCAGTAATACTGATAGAATACAGAGAATGACGGCGTACCGCTAACGCAATCAGAAGCGAAAGGAAGACAAGACAAGGCTTTAGTTCAAAACTCAGTGCGTTCCAGCATCCGGCAACACAAATGCTACGTGCAACATCAACGACCCCTTATAACCCGTTGTCATCCGTCACTGCGCTGAGACCTTCAGTTACCCAAGCAAACGGTGTCGCCGTCTCTTTTCACTGTAATACGTTACGCACGCGAATCTCTTTTTATTAAAGTACGTGGTCTCAATGAACGGCAACTGACGGGTAAACCAAGTTTGCAAGCGTCGAGAGAAGCCTGATAAGACGTGGTCTATTAGAAGTCTACATTGCGTGGTCACGATTACAGGTTATGCACTTTATAGGAGGAAAAGCGCCTACCGACAGTATGTAGAAAAAAAGGGTCGCAAGAGCATTGGCTATGCGTTAACAGACGTGGAGCTGACGCCGTACCAAAAGTGTCCATCTCGTTTGCCGCAGTGAACGCGAGAACTCTAACACTTAACACTAGAAGGCCATTCCAGGTCCCGAAACACGGCCGAGATGTCCGACGCCATTCCCCGAATTAGCGAACAAATTCCGATACCCTCCCTCAGGGGGAGTCTTCCCTCGTGTAATGCTTTCTTTCCATTTTTACGGAGGTTGCGATTTAATAAAGTAACTAGCATGACCCCGTGACATTGTCGAAATCGAGGTTAAATTAATTTCAAGCCGGTTATTTTCTTAATTTTCCTTCGTTGAAAACACTCAACGCAGTCTTAGAACACAAAAAAATGCGCTATGCAAGGGTAACGCCCTAAACCTCACTAGACGAAGCCGAAATAAATAAAATTAGACATCAGCTAAAAATCAAAGGAATGAGTTCCAGTACTTCCCACGTAGAAAAAAAAAGATCAAAACGAAGGAACAGCGAGGTTAACAACGCGCAAAGAGAAAGAGATGGTACTATTTACTGCTTTCTGACCTACGACTAAAACCCATCTGCCAAGCCAAGGAAAAGTAATCGTTTCTCCGAGACGAGTTAATGCTGTAATTGAACCAAGCCTGCAAGAAGGCCTCGACGTGATGAACGCGAGCACTTATAGCGGATGATCGCTGTATATGCGAGAGCTTTCTTTCCCGGTCTATCTCAGCCCCCTTTCTCTCCGCGCATGCGCCGCGAACTCAGAAAGAGGGCAGCCTGTCTTGATTTTAACCCAACCGGCCAAACCGCTACAGCTCGCTGACTAACCAACAGTCATAGTTAATTATTTCCACGTCTGGACAAAACCCCGGTCGAAACGACTGATAGTAATTAATATTAAAAACACCCCGGCTACGAGTGAGCCGTGCGCTGTTTATTCTGTCGGGTAATAAATAATCAAGACAGAGTGCTCTCGCGCAAGCGGCGCGGCGCATGCGCACAGAGCCGCGAGGGTGCGATCAAGCGAATAAAACTTCTCGCATCCTTCCCGCTATAAATCACCGTAAAGCCTAGGCGCAGGATTCGCGAACAACGAGCTCATCTGGCCCCCAAAGCACTTGATTACGGGGATGGGCTCGACGCCAGACACTGCGGGTCCGCTAATCCTAAACGGCACATATGGGTAACGCGACGACTAAGGAAAAAAATAATTATTCTGTGAAATGACGCCGGTCAGACTAACTCGATCCCTAGGTCAGAAAAAATTAATTGTCTGTCACCGATGTGACCTTTATTAACGCGAATGGATCTTCACCTACTTAGTCTACCTGACGCCAGGAACGAGCTTCGGCGGTTCTTTTTTTGCGTTTGTTCCCAGAGTCGCTCCTTCTTACGCTCACACGTCGACTACGAGCCGTTCATTATGTCACCCCGTACTTCACTGTTGATTCATTAATATTCACTTCGCTTTTTTTTTTTTCTCGGCGCAAGGAGTTAACCAAATGGCCGCCCAGCAAACAATCAGAGATGTCCTTGGTTGGTTTTGTTGACTTGATTCTGACGCGGTGCTCCGTTCTAATTTGCGCTTCACCTGTCACTCGGTTTCATTTCCGACACTCTTGTTTTTCGTTTCTTCTGCGAGTTTTCTCTTTCATTTCTTGCTTTCTCGTTCTTTTCCCCTAAAGTTATGACGGCTTACCCGAAAATTATTTTCCGCGTCGTATCGTTCGTTCTCCATTTTCATACATTTCATTAACGCTTTTAAAAGGAAAGGGCCCATTTCATTGTTTGGAAGAAATATAGCTCGTGCCAGTGGCCGCCAACTTTCAACGTACAATAAGGCGGGGGTGGGGGCGATTATTAAGGAGTTTAACAGAGTGGAAAAGCGGTACCAGAATAACAACCCGTAGGTCTTTTTTTCGCTAAAGACATGTGTTCAAGTAACAGCCTACAACCCTACTTTCTGCCTTCCCAGTAGTAAGAACGAGTCCCATTACCCGTATCGTTCCAGTCATGTATGCAAAAATGACCGGTTCCGCCCGCCAAATGAAGATAGCGGTATGTTTTACTACTAAATATAGTCGACAGTTAGCATCGACGGCCACGCAGCGGCGAAACTACCCAGAGTCAAGCTGAACAAAGAAAAAAAAAAAAAATCCAGGCAGCCTCACCAATGAAACTCGCACGCTGCTCGCCATTCTGGTACCAACAATTTTTTGTGCGTATCCCACAACGGGAGTGGTTAGCTAATTTTTTAAATAATTTATTCCGGAAGAAACGTGGCAGATTCCTAGGGACGGAGAGCCTTTGAAAAATAGCCACTTCCGCTGCTTCAATTAGGATACGTTTCGAGAGGACTATAAAATAGGGACAGCTACGAAAAAAAAGAAAAAAAAAAAAAAAGCTGCGACTAAAGTCGTGTCGCCCGTACCGAGCTTAATCAAATTCTGCTCGGTTTCCTTCGGAATATTCTTAGCCGACGAACGTGATCTAATTCGTTTTAGACCAGGCGGCCATTAGTACGAGAGTTACGGCTCCCTCGCAGCGACGCGTTTCCTTTTGAAGGCAATCTGTTACAAAGCACGTTTTCGGCATTTGCTTAAAAAACTGCGACAGTTAGCTCCCTCGTCTGTCTAAAAAAAAAAAGCAGAGAAGCTTGTAACTACCGTAAACTAATCGCGCAGGCGACACGCATACTCTAATTTCTTTACCTCACGATCCCTAGAATGGCTGCTCGGAAAAACGAGGAGAATAGCTGAGTTAGGTTTAAAAAAGTCCACGGCTAGAACAGCTACGGAGAAAACGAAGCACTAAACGGCAATAAGATTTCGATTGGAGTAGTTGCCATTAAAACAATTGGCCACGTATCCGCTGCCTTCGCTGCAAATGAGAAAAAAAACGGCACTGTTTCGGCCGCCTCTTCTCCGTAACGGCTTCCCCCTCATTTCTCTTCGCTATTCCCCTTTACTGTCTCCGATTCAATCCTACCTTTCCCGAGCTTGCCTCGTCTCCTTCCTTTCGATCCTCCCCCTCTTACTTTCCCTACTCCTCCTGAATTACCCTTCCGCGTTCCGGCGCTGCTGCCCGCATTCCCTTAACTTCTGCCTCACCCTTCCGTTCATTCTACCTCCGGCACATGTTTGGTCGCGTTCAACCCTCTACCTCCCCCACCACGTTTCTCCCCGTCATGTGTCTCCATCCTCTTCATTTCCCTTGAGTGTTCCATTGCTCCTCCCTCTTTTTCTATTCCCCTCATCCTTTTTAGCCTTGTTGCTCTTCCTATCTGCCTTCTCACCATCTCTCCCTTTCGCATATCCTCCTCTCTCAAATTACTTTCTCCACCACATACCCCTCATATTCACCACTCAGCGGCTTCCCTCAAGTCACCTCGAATCCCCCTCTGCCTCCCTCCCTCATACTTTCCCTGCCCTGATTTTCCTTCCCAACCACAATTATCAGCACTCTCCCTCCTCCACTGCTCCTCGCATTTTCTATTTATCCTACTCCACCACCTCACCGTTTCCCTCGCATTTATCCCTCACCGACCCCCTCCTCCCGCTACGCTTTCCTTCATCCTCCAAGTCATCTTCTTCCAACTCCAACTCTTCCGTCCCCTGCTTCTCCTCTCCTTCCCAATACCATCACGCTTTCCCCTCTTACCTCTCCTCGTCTTTATATCTCCCCCCTCCGATCGCCCTCCCTCTAAGCCTAACGAGGTGCGATTCCGTATTCGTACCAGCGCTACTCCTACACCTCAGCATCTCAAACTGCTGCGTACGGGAGCCGCAGCGGCAATCTTCCGCGGGCCAAATTGCCCTTGAACACAAGAGCTACGATGGAGGGGCTAAGCGGTTCTCATATCGGCCCACTATTTGCCGCTGCGTTCTACGCACCGTAAAATAACGAAAAGAGCTTCGCGCGATATCCGCAAATGGTATTTGACTGCGCACGGCAGCAATACTGCGTCTACCCATGCATAAACCGGAAAGCGAACGCGATCACAACGCCGCTCGTTCCGTGCGTAATAACGAGCTCAAAAACAAGCGAGAGATGGCAACGTAACGAGGCTGACTATGCAAGCCTAAGAACCACTGATCGACACCGGTATTTCTTCCCCGTTAACTCTACTTTGAAGACGGCGGGCGACCAAACCAACTCAAGGACTGGCCCGGAATCATCGTTAGCGAATAAAGTAGGCCTCGTTAATTCTCCCCGCCGAAGGGGCAGCCCTGCAAATCACTTCCGCCTCCACCGGCGCTTGATGGCTGCAAGGCCATTCACAAAACGCCCGCACCCTGGAAATGGGAACTGCAGCCACGTGAATTGCGGGACGGTTAAATATTTACCGATTAGAACAGCGCGCGGCTTAGCCCGTGTGGACAACAAACGGGCGGTAGGGTCGTTACGTGGCGCCCAGGAACGTCGTTAGGCTTCACTCGAGTCACGTGCTACAGCGGCCGAGTGTAGTTCGAGCGCCGAATTAAAGTGCGCTGCTCCACATTCACGGCTCCCCTGCTCCCGGGTACCCTCGCAATAAATATTCCGGAAAGAAACAGAAACGTGCAGAGCATATGGTTTGCTTCGCTGCAAATAACACGACAGCGCTTGTGCCGTTGCCAGACGGTTGTCCCTATTCATTATTCGGTTGCCCATTTCGCATATGCAAGACTAATCAAGATTTCTAATTTAATTACAACTTGCTGCCTTCGGTGGACAAAAGTGTGATAGTCCTGCCACAGCCGCGACGGATTCGGGAAGGTACAGGCGCCGTAGTGCAAGGTATGCTTGCATTCTGTACGGCGTTCACCACTGACTAACGAGCGAGGACGCACCAACCCGCGCTTCCTGAAGAAACAGGGGAGTTTTTTTTTTTTTTTGCATGAACGATGTTCAGTTTTAAGGAAGCATTATTTGATCGAACTTTTGATAACCCGCATTGTGAAATTTAGAAGTGAAAAAAATCCTCGTCCCCTTTGGTCGCTCATTTACACGACAGACGCACAAACACTGGACATATCGATCTTTCCGACATCCGTTAATTGTCGTTGTTGTTGTTCTATCAGGAAAATTGAGCCTTTAATAGAATGCCCACGCTCGTTGCTGGCGCTAATCCCGTATAGCCTACAGGACATACGATATGTCGAGCAAAACCGAAATCACTGCTCTTCATTCGTTATTTCTGTAAAGCTATTGCTGTGAAATCAGTTTACACGCACGAAGGCAGCTGCGAAATACGAGGAGCTTTGTTCTTTCCTGGGATAGGAGGCAGACCTGTAATCGTGACCACTAAATAGCGACGTCTGTAAAAGACGTCGAAACCGTTAGCTGGAACGAGGTAGCTAAGGTTTAATTCTTCGGCGGTGCTGAGCCTAACGGGTCGACGTAACGTTTGCGATCGATGTAAGTTTGGGTAAAGGGCATAAACAGGCATCACCCGTATCGAGGGAAAAAAAGTTTAAGGAAATCGATTAAACATGTCTGTGCGTTCACGGCACGTCTCTAGCGTTTCTCGCGAATGTTTAAGTAGTCAACACGGCAACCCACATTGTTACGAAGGAAGCACGGGTTTGCTTAAAAATCACCCAAATAAAGAAGCAAATATTAATTCGATCGATGATACAAATTATCTTTTGCAACCCTCCTAGTTTCGAGAGGACACCCTAGTACCACCCATTAACGAACGCGCTATCTATAGTCCTCGCACTCGTGAGAGCGGCATTTCGTAAAGCGTCTCCATTTATTCGGGAGTGTCGTCATGAGTGGCATAAATGCTGTGGACGTACAACATTTTGAATGGCCCGAACGTTTACGAAAGAAAAAAAAAACTGTGGAGAAAGTGCATGTGTGTGTCTGTTTGGCATGCACGCAACAGGCGAACGTTTTTAGACCACAGTAAAAAACGTCGTCTCAAATGTACTCCGCCTCACTGATTCTTCGCAGAGCCATTCCACGGAACACAGGAAATACTAGGTCGGATAATTATTGCTCCCCGCTTGCTAATAAAGTCACCCCGCAATCGCAGCGCCGATGCTTTCCCTAACCGGGTAACCCATGCGAAATAGACGCGCGACTACAGCGGGAGAAACGTTAACAGCGGAAAATGCGGCATCCGTATGATAATCACCGTTACCACCATTTGCCTATTTATACCCACTCTCCCTGCGAGACCACTGCGCCCTCTATCTGCGGGTCTGGGAACCTGCCTCTATCCCCGCGTGACGCATGACCGTCAGCAGACGGACGAAAAGGCTCGACCTACAACAGCTGCGCTGTTAAAAGAAAGACAAAGAGGAAGAAAAAAGTAGGGGGCCCCGCACTCATTTTCACCGGCGAATGATGATAAAACACCCAGATTTCCCGGATCGTCCCAACACTGACGACAAACAAAAGCTTTTTTTTTTTGCTTTTACAAGAAACTGCCCTACCCAAGAATTTCTGCCCGCACTCCCTTGAATGCTCTTCTGAATTAACTACGCTTAACTTCCAGCGAGAAAGCGGCGTTTGTACCCGGCGTTTGTACACGGCGTTTGTACCCGGCGCTCGCAACAACTGAGCCGTGTTTCTCAGCTGACCGGGCGGAATGCGCGGCGGATTGGAAAAATGCTCCGGGGCTATTTTTGACCGTCCACCGGAGTTCCGTAACGTGCATTTGACCACGAGGGGCGTATTCCGTTTGTTTTCTTTTTCCTTTTTCGCCTTCACCGCGAAAAATGACAGAAGAGTGCGAATGAGTGTTGTCCGCTATGCCGGGTGATGAAGATGCGGCGAGAACAAATGACAACAATTAAGAACTGACTCTGACCATGAAAGTTTATAAAAACGCAAGTTTTGTTTCCCGTACGCGAGGCTCCTTCAGAACCCAGTGAGGCGGAGTAGGCGGTGGTCCGCAAAATGCCGTGGCATGCGATGTGTACGTTTGCTGTGCAGAGACTAACGATGCGAGTGTCGAGTAGTAACAGGTGTTGCGCGCGTGTACGCGTGTGTTGTGAGGAAGCGCGAACGAGAAAAGCAGAGAGAGAGAGAGGGATAAAAAGGGGCGAGGATGGGCCCCTGCAATAACCACGTACCTTCTGGTTGATCCTGTCGATCTGCCGATTTTGCGACTCAATCTCGCTGCCCATGTCGATAGCCATGTTACGCAGGTTCCCGATCATGGTGGACACTTGTACCATGTTATCCTCCATCTCCGTCTCACGGTCGTCGTTTGTTATCCTGCACAGGGAAAGCATAAGAGGGGGAGGAGGAGTTGAAGATGACACATTTCCTTGCAAAAGAAAAAAAAAAAATTATAGACACTCCCGTATCCATGACATGGCGGACCAGCGAAGCTATGGGTTTAGCGCGCAACACGCGACATTTACGTGCCTTCCGCGCTCATTTTACTCTATTTTTGGCCGGAAGGTCCCCTACTTCCAATCATCCTTCCTTATCACTGAACTCAACTGTCACCCAGGAAAGGTGACGCGAATGGAAAGGGATGTGACGTCACTTTCGGGTCGTGATCTCGAGCAAACCCTTAGAAACTCGACTAAGCCGTCCAGCCCCCTAGCAAACACGTTCTTGACCGGTGACCCTAGAAAGGATTGTCGAAATAGTCTTAGGTTAACGTCAATGTCAAGGTTAACGTTAACGCTAACCTTGTACGGCCCACTGCCACATGATCAGAAAAGCACCCCTTATATACTTCCCGACAGCAGTCTCTGTGAAAGGATAGTAAGCGCGAGTAATTTGCGCCCAGTCTATAGCGAAACGAGAGGCGATATGACAGAGACCAAGCAGCCAATCGAAATCCGACAAAATTTAGCATTAAGTAAGGAGCATTCAAAGCTTTGTCCCTCTCGGCGTTACTTCACCAACCTCTAGAAAGGGCAGCGAATGCCAGCGACCTGGCATGCAACGCTGCCCAGCTTTTACGTAGCAACCTCTTGGACGTCCACATTGTTCGGACGTCGATAATGCGCGGCGCCCTTTATACATACGAACGACGTCTGAACAGTGCAGCCCAAAATACGCCCCCGCACTGCGTGCCGGAACTGGCGCCGAATAAAGCTCCCGGCCGGTGCGCGTACGGTAATCGTTACGGCGACCCGAAGACCAGCGCGTGTGACCGGTGCACGCACGACACGCCTCCCGATCGAAGCGGCGAGGATTGTGCGAGACCGAATGCGGTCCGAATGGGCGTAAGACGGGTGGCGGCGGTGGCGTAATTATAGCGCCGCGAAGGATCACCAAGGCCGTTCGATTCAGTGCGGGCTACGGATTCGCTCCATGCAGGGCAGCGATTTTCTTTTTCCGTCTTGGATAAAGAGGACGCTTCTCTAAGGTGCATTTTACAGGCCATGACTAGTTCTGACGACAATGTTTTTAATAAAGGAATTGAAGTATTAAAAGCTCATAACAAGGTCGGCGTCACTGACAAAGTCCGTTATTGGACGGAGTTGGAAGTTTCCGTTCCCATATGCGATCGGCGATCACAATGAGGCCAGGCCAAGACGTCGTCGTGGTTTTCAAGCTTTCAAAATGTGTCGTAACGATCGTGCGTAGATGCCGGGAATGTTGTCCCCTGTCCCTGTTGATGGTGCCTGGTGTCGTTCGCATGACAAGCGATTGCACGAGAAGCCTGGTTGTCGTATTTCTTTCTTGTGCTACGATTGTGGCACTGTCCCAGTCAGCTGTTGTGATTGTGAGCTTTACGAGTTCGGGTCGAGCTGCATTCGCGGCGACGTCTCTTACGACCTGACCAGACGGACTAACGTCCAACCCTGGACTTGGTATTAAGAGCAAAGAAGAAACACGCACGCACGCACAATTTATCTTCGTGACAATTGTACCACCTTGCGGGTTTCCCCTAAATTCCACTACCCCCGCTTCGAGTCATCCATTAATGTGCGTCGGCATTATGGAGGATCAAGCACGGAAAGCAGGACCCAGACGTCTGGTTCTCGTGGTGGTCACGGAACGCCTCAAGTTCGAGCACGCCAGCGGGCCTATCTTCTTTCATTGATCGTGCCAACGCCCCCCCTTCCCCTTCCATCCCCCCCCCCCCCCCCTTTCCTTCGCTCGTGTCACCAGCCCATTCCACATTTTCTTTCTAACAGCGCATCCTCGTACACGTTACCGCACTGCCACTTTCACCCCTACGGAGTCACCAGCGGCCGGCAGTCGACCATAGAGTTAATAGAGTTAATCGACACCCCGAACGTCTCAAAGACATGAAAGCGGCTCTGTGTGTGTGTGATTCAGAGTACAGCGAGATCGAGTCGCGTGAGTTCCTTGCGTTTTACCGACTCGCGCTGTTTTGCAGCTGGGAAAATGAAGTGAGAATGACACTTTTGAAGGCAGCTGGTCCAGGCCCCCACGGGTCCTGCCCTGACGCCATCAGCAGAGACGACCCGGTCGCTCCTGCTTCCGTCCTGCGGCTTAATTGCTGCAACGTGGGAGCCCGCCTGCACCAGCAGGGCGGCCGGGCGTCCCCCACCTGCGCCGACTGCCCAGAGCCCGATACGCTGGAGCACTTACTGTGCTCTTACCGCCAACACGACACCGCGAGGGCGGAACTCCGGGCCGCACTCCAGCGACTCGGAGCCCCAAGCCACAAGTTGGAAGACTCCCTGTTCCCCACGGGACCGGACGCCATCCAACGGGAGGTCTTCCAGCACCTACTCAACTTCCTGGTTGTGACAGGACTAGCGCTGCGATTGTAGCCATTGAGTCATGGACGAAACGAACGCGACCTAGACTGTTCCCCACACTCCTACCGCTCTTTTCTTCCCCTCTCTCTTGAAACCGCACTCCCCTCCCCTGGACTGGGTTGTATGAGGGTGAACTCCCCCCGTTGAGTTCAACAATATCCCCAGTTCTTTTCTCTTCCCTCCTTTGTTAATAAATGACCACCACCCACCCCAGGCGCTACCAATAAATACGAAGCATATGTAAGTGGCGGCAAAGCCCCGTGAAACGCGTTGCGACAGCCTGTAAAACGCCGTGTGAAGCGAGACGTCGACAGGCCGCGGCGCACGTCCCACGAGTGGCGTCACCGTGACGCCTTTCACAACTGCAGCTGTAGGGGGTCAACGTCGCGCAATCGAGGGGAAAAAGAAGCGACCACTACGAAACATGTTTTTACAGATCCACTGCTAGCGCGGCAACATGCATACAGTCAGTCAGCTTGGTGGATAAAAGGGATTTTACTTGCCTTAAGCTAGTGCGAGTTGCAGCCGGTTTGCGGGATTATATTGATCTCACAGAAGCCCCAAATGAGCGGCTGCCTGTCATTTATGCGACAACAGATTAATTGAAAGCGTGCAGGAAGCGCGCTAGTGCGAGCAGCGCCTCACAGAAGCCCCAAATGAGCCTGAAATTCAAGCTTCTGAACCCGTTTTATAACAGGGATAACCAAGTCGACGCCGAATGCAATAACACTTGGTGTACGACGGAGGGTTGCACGGACTTCATTTACGTAACCATGTTTGTGAGAGAACAGTTTTCCAAGCGTAGTCAGGAGATCGGCTTGATAACTGCGCTCTAAAATGCGGGAATGTGAAGGAGGAGGGGAGACTGCCCTCACATTTATGCGACACACATTAAACTTAGAATATTGGAAGCGTACGGCGAGCGCGCACGGCCGGCCCATAATCACGCGGAAAGGCAAGCGTAACTTAATTGCCGCACTTTTATGGACAACCTTCGATTGGAAGTGTCGCGAAAATCGTTTTCCAAATTGTTGTGCAGCATATTAAACTCGAACTCAAATTCAAACTCGAATTCAAAACCCAAACTACTCGAATTCAAATTGTGTGGGTTTCACCCGCGAAATGTACACTGGACTATGAGGCGCGCCGTAGCGGAGGGCTCGGGATTAATTTTGACCACCTGCAGGGGACCTTTAACGTAGCGCCGAAATCTCGAACACACGGGACTTTTCACTTTTTGCCTCCATCGGAAAAGCCGCCGCTGCGGCCGGGAATCGAACCCGCATCTCTGGGCTCAGAAGCAGAGTCTTGGCCACTGAGTCACCGCGGCGGGCGCCCCGTATTAAACTAAGCATTACGAAAGCATGTGGCGTGAACGAACGCAGGCAGCGGGCACGTCTTGCGTCGTCCGATATGCGCGGATCCCAGACACGCAAGCGTGTATCCTCCCCCTCTTATCGACGACGCACGAGTGGCTGCAGCCCCTACATCGGCACGCAAGTTCGCGGACGCATCGAGAGCTGGGCCGCACCAAATTAGCCGCCAGGGTTCGATTGGGCTGGCGGCATAGGCACGCAACGTACGAACAAGGCCACAGTGCTATTTTTATGCACGACCGTTGCCGTCAAGGCCAGAGCTTCCAAAACAATTCGCCGGCATAAGGGACGAAGATACGGGAGACCGCATTGACGTATTCCCATCCCGTACAGTGCTTCGGTACCGGTCGCTTAGTGATGGTGCTATGAGCTTCTGAAGTCGCGCGCTCTTAGAGGGGCGATGCAAACAAAATATAACTTTGTTCTATTTGATAGAGGTAGACTTCACATCAGCTCCATTTCAGCCCCAAAAAGGTTTTTGTAAGCGAAAAAACGGAAAGAGCATTAAAAAACTACCAAATTTCGCGCTACAATAGCGCGTTATGGGCAGGAGTGACGTCATATGATAAGGGTAAGCACTAAAAACATAATTATCAGTCTGTTAACGACACGTTAGCATTCAAGTGATGCGATCAGACGGAACTACAGGCCCCAGTACGATTTAAGCGGTCGCCAATCGCACAAACAAGATTCTGTGACGTCATAGAGGAATCGCCGGAAAGTGGTCGAGGAGTCGGCGTTCGGTTCATCATGTTTTCTTGAATATTTCGGTTATCTTGTTCGAAGTTTGCCATCAAATTAATAGCGTCGTTAACAGGACAAAGCAGCCTGTTCAAAGAACCGAATATGCATTTTGTCCTCATGGCTCCTTTAACATGAGCAGGACATGGCCTAAGTTCACTAACCTTCCTCGGATTGAGCTGACAGTTACGCCAGTGCCAGCGCAAACCGCGTTAAAAAATTACGGGGTTTAACGCGCAGAAGCTACGCCTGAGATATGATGCGCGCCGTAGTGGAGCGCTCCGGATTAATTGCGGAACGACCGTTGCGAGCGCTAATGCTTCAAGTGTACAACAGTAACGTTGCGGCGCAATTCACGATTCCTTTAAAATATTGCACAGTAATAATGCAACAATTAATCAACTTAATGAGCAATATTAATTATCTATCGAATTAACCACGACGCTGTATCGGCGGATTGTTGCTGATTCGCATCGCGTCACGTCCATCAGAAATACAGCCTTCGTTGCCCCATTGATTTCGTCGGTGAACTTCTCCGCATCATGTGTGGGCGCGCAGTGAAGCCCGCTTGGGGCTTACACGGTGCGCGATTGGGGCGTACGCTTGAGCACTCAGCCGCGGAGTGCATCGGCGCAGAATGCCCTCACGCGAAAGCACGCCAAGTCGTCCGGCAAAGGTGGTGTAAAACTCGTACGAATAGCGAGGAAGTTACCAAAGGACCGTACCGGCCGCTGTAGAGCTGGCGCATTGGGGGAAAACGCCCCTCGCACCGACAATGCAACACGACGAGCCCTGATGAGGCGAGTAAGAGCAAAACCGCAAATGGTGCGAAGCCCAAAGAGTGCTGTGCGTTCCGGTGCATACTCGAAACGCCAAGACAGTAGGCAGTGCTCCAACGACGCGCACGACCAAAAGCTTTCTATGCGCGGCAAATTTGAACATCTGAGAGCTCTGGCTACACGGCACCGCGCCGCCGCATATCGGTCCAGCGACGCGACCGATACATCCCGGAATACATCACGTGATCTTTACGCACACCTTCGGTAACAACAGATGCAAGAAAAAGTATTCGCGAAGAGCAAGTTTTCGCACGAAGGAAGCTTAAAATATACCCTTAAATTTTATTCCCTCGTGTCAACGGAGTTCTCGACTGCTCTAAAAATCGCCACTTGGCCTAACGACCACTCGGACCACACGTGCGTTAAGAAGCGAAAATAATAACAAGAAAACAGACGGTGCTAACGACGCCAGCTACAATACCCCCAAAGAGCGGCATTCTCTCTCTCTCTCACAGAGAGAGAGAGAGAGAGAGAGAGAGAGAGAGAGAGAGGGAGGGAGGGAGGGAGGGAGGGGGGGGGAAGGGGCAACCCAGCATGCCTACACTCCCTTCTTGCGCCAGTTAAGAGGCGCCCAGAAGAACGAAAACTTTCCACGGTGCTCAAAATAATGCAGCGCGCATAAAGTAGCAATTTACGCATTTTCTGCGCCTTCGGCCCAAGTTTGGAAGCTCTCAAAACGGCCCCGCATACGCGCCTACGCCACGCAACCAGGAAGTGGCAAGAGCAGACGCCACACGTCGATGCGCGCAAAGCTCTTCTCTATCGTGTGCGCGCGCCCGGGAGAAACGCAGGAGTGAAATGGGGCCTAACGATTTCCGATCGCGCGGGCTTTGCATCTGAAGAAAAGAACGTATTCTGCGCTTCTCTCACCACTACTATATGCCACCACAAGCGCCATTACGCGCCGGGAACGCCGCCAAAAGCACAAGGCCCCCTGCCTAGCGCGCCCGTTTGTAAAGTTATGAAAGCGGAGTTGTCTTTGTCTCTTCTTCCGCTTTTACGGGGGCTGTTGCTGCTGCTGATACTGCTTTCTTGAGGAGTCACCGAAAAATGATGCAACACACACGGGATGTTAGAAGAAGGCAACAATAACAATACTAATCAAACCAAGAAAACTATTGGTGTTTCCTCCCAATCTATGCAGCGTATACCCAGCATCGACACCTACCCTACGAGAAGGGAAAACGAAAAGGTACCCAGCGTTCTACCAATCGATTGGCCCGCCAATCGCCTCATATTTAGGCCCTCAAATTATGGCGACAACGTCCTTTAAATTTAACCACTCATGGCTGAAGAGAAAAGTACGAGGAATTCGGGATAGCCAGGCCACGGAGTGCCTGTCACCTAATCGATGTAGACGTGCAGTCGCGAAAGCATAGGAGATCGCGCAAGGAGGACAGGAAAGCGGCCGCGAAAAATCGTTTCTCCTCAAACCGACTCCGCGCGATCGAAGGAACGGGAGACTCGGACAGCGTAATTGGACTCCTTATGCTGTTCGTGAAAACGCGGTCCTTTTACCATCGCGATAACAATTCTCCATTCCGCGCCTTCGCAGCATCCACGTTACATCAACCGCGCCGTACTGACGTGCTCCAAGTATGCCGGGCCCAGTCTGCCCTGTTTAGAGTTGCCCACCACCACGCATCGGAGACGTCACTCTTTCTTGCGCGCTGACTGTCAGAGGCGGTGGTGGCTGTCGGGTTTAATCGCGCTGCGGGCCTGCAAGGAACTGATAACGCGCTCTCGCGAGAACTCGCGCCTCTTACGTGTAAGAGGACTGACAGCTTAGCCCAAAGGAAAGCGTCGATTCGCGCAAGGTTCGAGGGAGAGCGACGCTTTTGTTATACGCGATCGAACGGCGGTCGAATGGCGATTGCGCATGCGCACAATGGCCGATCCACTGTGCGCACGGAAAACTGCTTCTTACAATTTCACCGAAACGCCAGGTTACGAAATTACACTGCTGTTGCTATCGTGAGCTACATTTATAGTCCAAGTACGGTGGCTGCAGCTCATGGTGACGCTTTCGGCAATGCGCCGTCAACACAGCGGTGAAGCAAATAAAATTAAAGCCGTTCCACTCAATGTGGAAGCTGTCGGAAGTGCGGAGCAGTGATTTCCCATAATGGGCTAGGCGGCCGTTATCCGCTCACTCTTACCACCCATCACGCTCTTCGCCGCCCTGTCTCATTCCTCTCCTGATGAATTCAACGGAGGTCCGTTCAACGCAATTCAAATTTCCCGCCTTCGCAGTGCTCGCGCGACCCCCTGCCTGACACTGCGCCTGCGGGAGTTCTGTTCTTTTTGTGCTTGCTTTTCCTCCCGCACGTGCAGGCGTTGCACTGCCACTTTTTTTCGCATACTATCGCAAAAACCTAAACCCTCTCATAACTAAATGAACGCGGGCACTGGCGGTTGATTAAGTATATTTTGCCTCAAATGTACCTGCAGTTTTCTTTGCGCTAAACAACGAAGAGATGTAGGACAAGCGCCAGCGGTTAACGAGTTTCGAACGCTGATGACTATATAAACCGCTTGGCTTTCGAAGCATCTCGGTTAAGCCGCGACGACAGCCGCTACGACGGAACGCCGTGCGGCTCTACTTGGGTCCAGCGAGCGAGCTATGACGGCAAGGCAAGCCCCTAAAGTGCTCTGCACTTAAAAAGATACTGTACAGACGACAACGAAGACGCAGCTATTTCTAAAACACAATAGTTGCAAGTACGAGTTGGACGTGAACAGTTCCAGTTAGCTCGAACACGAAAAAAAGAAATTGTTCCGACGAACAAGAAAAATTAGCCACTAACTGACCAAAGAAATTAAGCTCCGCCCTCGTAGAAACAGTAGCTGGCCGGAATCCAAGCCAGGACCTTTTTGCACAAGCGCGAGAACAGCCTTGTTTGACAAGATGATCCGCATCAAGGAAATGAAGAAAACCGCATTACTCCGCGAAGTAATGCACCCAAACAAAACATCAGCCCTTGTCAAGCCGACAAAGGGATGCTATTGGAGGGGAGCTGGGAACGGCCGGAAGCCGCGGGCAATCTCTGTCACGCTCTGCGGCACTCCGCTGGGCCAGTGACTTCCGTGGTCAGTCATTGGACCGGACAGCTCGGTCTCTCGACATTTCCGCTGAGGCCCAGCGGGCCACCCCAGAGCGAGCACCCGAATTAAACAGACCACGAAGGCAAACAGCAACTCTGTTTTGTCTGAAAGGTCGTCCAATCAATACCTGCCCAGAATTCGTGCCCTACTCTAAATGACATTACCCTCAAGGAATAATTAGCGTGTGGGATGACCGTAAATCAAAATGCAAGTTTGCAAAGGTTCCCAGGTCACAATAACGTGGAGGCCAGTTTTAACGCAATCTTGTAATGATATAGCCAGACCACAGGGAAAACAGTGGCGACTGATGAAGCTGGCGATGGCCTTGTGACGGCACAGAAATTATTTAAAGCGGTTTGCGCCCGCCAATAGAAATCTACCGCCAATGAAGATAATTGCGCAGTCGTATTGGTTCCTCTAGTTTCTTTTCATCACGCAGCTTCAAATGGTGGGTACCACACGGAAGGTAGCTGCAGACCAAAACAGTGGTTCTTTCTTAGCCGACAGAGAAAAAGAAACGTGTTCGAAGCGTTTAGTGCAAGACTAATTTTCAATGAGAAACTATGAAAAAAAAAAAAATGATGTACCCCTCCGTCTAACGACGACGGGTGGTTGAATGCAAAGCTTTCTCGTGACGGATTCTTTGGCTGGCCAATCCCACACCGCGAGTGTGTGCTACTCTGGAGGTACGCGCAACTTTTCTACAATACCCACGGCACAACTCTAGGATGTGCACTAAGTGGGCCTAACGTCTGCATTTGGGGTGTACGCCGCAAAGTGGTACCTGCTGCTTGGCGTTCAGTGAGCCATTTTTTTTAGTAGGTGCCGGTTTCAGGTGTTATAAACCCCGAGATATGACGTCAGGCCTCACCTCCTTAACGTCAAAACGGAAGTTAGGAGTAACGCCTTGCGGCTGAACAGCCTCACGGCATGTAGCGCAAAGTCGTTCTCATCGTACGTCGAGCTGTGGGTAACGGCTGTCGATGTCCACCTCACAACACGACGTTTGGCCTATTCAAGCCGCGCTATCGCACGCCCGCGTCCCGTCCTCCCTCTGCTGCACATCAACCTTTAGCGGAGGGGGCGTGTGTAGCTGTAGCTAAGTTTAATTTTGCTGCACTTCACCAACAATAATCACCGCCATCAGAGAAAGGTGGTTCTCCTGGAGGGCGTATTCGCGTTACGGACGCCATCAGTGATAACACTAAAGCTTCGCTTTAAAAAGCCCTACCCGTACGCGGAAAATTTGGGCCAGAGATTGATCCCCACGTTTTGCACTAACGTTAAATTTCAAGTGATACGAGACGGAAACGACTGCTGCGGATGCAGTGCAGTCTCGGTTTTAATTGACTTACACATGATAAACAAAATACTTGAAATCGCTGCGATCCGAAACTTCGGCACCGCAGTGTAGTAGTGCTTTACTTTCAGAACACAGCGTGGAAGACAAAGATTAGGGCTATCCTAAACTCCCATCAGGTGAGAACTGTCGGTTATCCCACGTAAGACGCGAGGTTGCACGCATCCGAAGGCAAGATTATGCACACTCCCCAATGGGCCAAGGCCAAGGCCGAGCCCAGTAGGAAGAAGAGAGTGCGAGCACTCACTTGGCGATGTATCCGCTGGTTGGGCCGGCCCCGTTTCGGTCGTCCATGACCCTGGCAGGCTGACTATTCACCACTTTGCCGTCCTCGTTGGCCTTCCACGTGCTCGCGTCCTCTTTGAACTCCTTGCCCCTGTTCGTTTTCGGTTGACCGGCAGGGCACGTAGAGAGAGGGCGAAGGATGAAGAAGGAGAGGAAAGAGGAGGAGGAAGAAGAGGAGGACGGAGAAAAGTACAGCATAGCGTCAACGAACAGTTGGCACGCAGGACGCCAGGTTACTACTGTGCCCGCTGTTGTCAGAGGTAGTATAGCAAATTAGGTCTCGAAAAGAAGGTCGTCTTTTCGCCACATCGAAACTTCCACCCACTAATATTTTTCATCATCGAAAAGAAATTTCGATTGGATGCACACGCAATATATAGCTTTTTAATCTCTCCCCCTGAAAGTTACAATAGCCGTTAAAAAAATATATCCAGACCCTCTGTACGCTATTCTCAGAGAACATGTTTCAGAATGACAGTGTTAGCTTTATTTTCTCAAAACGCACGAAAGATTGCGGGCTTTCTTAGACGACATCGCCGTTTTCGCCCTTCCGCGGTCCCATTTCATTCATTACGCGTTTCTATGTGCTAGAACTACGTCGCATAACGTGCACAAACTGTTACTATTACAGAAGAATGGTAGTTCAAGCTGCAGAAAATGTGCCATGTGTAGAGCACACTACAGCACCTTTTTCCCTTAAGAACACAAATACTGCTCCCCGCCTCTGACATATAAACCTTTAGGCTACTTTAGAAACAACGCTTTTCTTTATTACTGAAGCTAACCTGCCAAATCCTTCTCCCCTGTAGTAGCACCGATGCCCATTCCCACGGAGCATTGCATTTTTGCGTGCCGAGAGTGTGCGACAGCGAAATGACCTCCTTGCCGGCTAGACCGAATGAATTCAACCGAAATAAGCTGTTGTTTCCATGTTAGACAATTAAAATAATGCGTCCTAAATATACCGTCCAAATAATAAACCAGGCATGGCGCCGTGCCGTGGCTACTTTAACGCTCTCGCAGGGTTAGCAAACGGAGATATTTTGATAAAATTTTAACAAGAATGTGTTCTTTTCGACTATCAATTATTAATAAGCACGTCCCGTGTACTCCATCATGTCAGACGGCGTTGGTGATACATATTTGGTTGAAAATTTAAATCTTTTTTTCCCTGATGCTTTCCGAACTTGATACATATTTTTTGGCGAGAATAAATTGTGTCCATTAGTTCGTTAAATTCCCACTCATTTAAAGTTTAATTCATTAAAACTTTGTTTTGCTGCTGGAAGTACAACGGCCGACGCACCTGCTGTCAAAACTGCGCGCATGGAAATTAGGTGGGGATAATTAACTTAAAAGCGGGGCAGAATACACGACCTAGTGAGGAATTTTTTAACGTGCACACACTCGAGATACTTGGATCAAACGTTCGAGGGCGCACGCTCTTAAGACTAGAAGTACACTCATACACCACGTCAAAAAAATAAAAATACAAAATTAATAAAAACAAAAACGACAGAATCGGAAAGTGTTCTCGGCCTCTCCTGATAAATAAAGGGTCATTACATAGACGCCAGTAAGCAAGAACAGTCCACTCAAGAAACGCAACTTTGAGCCCAACGATTATTAATTTTAATAACGCCGCTTTTCCCTACGCAGAAAGGGAAATATTTTCCTAGGATCCTACGGCCGTTCCTTCCTTTGCTTAATTTAACTGCGATCGCTGCTGTTGGTGGAAGAACCAGAGTGGGCATGGCTTGGGGAGAAACTACATTTTCGGGCAGAAACAAAATTGCAGTGAATGGAATAGCATGAAAAAGGGAAGAAATCCCCCCGCACTCGAACCTGCGCGCATCGCCGTGAACAGAGCCGACAGCGACGTTCTTTGGCAGCGGGGTTTTTTTTTTCTTTCGGCCAACTCGGACGTGTGACACTTTGTTCCTTTCAAAGAACTATACGGCTACACGCAAGATGTGAACCTGGGCCTAACGACAAGATTGGATCTCTAAAAACTTTAAAAAAGACTAGCACAAGAGTAGGCGGGACAGGCCAAATTATCTCTTGTGTGGAAAACTCAAGCCACTGTCGTTAAGGTATTACTAACTGGCCGGGGAGCGAGTTTCTTCCTGACTGAGTGCTCTTGGAGCCATAAGTCAACGTTCTTGCTGTGCTCGCGAATTTAAAACAGGCGTGCGAGAAAGAAAAAAAAAAAAACAGAAAGGGTCATCTTTCAACGAAAAAAAAAAAAAAAACCCTGCCAATAGACGCCACAAAAAAAAACAATTCCAGAAAGTAACCGCAAGCGAAAGACTTGAAACCTGATTAAACATTAAATATACACTCTGACGTCTCTAAATCTTGTTTTCACAATGCTCGGTGTAAAAAAAAAATAAAGAAACGCCATTTTATAAACGCAGGTACTTAAGCTTGTCGCCCGCTTTAGAACTTCGGGGTACAGGGGAGAGTCCAGCAATACAGTTAAGAGAGAAAGACGAAGACCAAAAATGCAAAAATGCAGCTTTAAAAACTAAGCTACACTTCAAACATACTCCCCCCCTTCTAAGAAAATCCATTAGAAGTGACACTAACGTGAAGTGTAACCTTTGTTGTTTAGTTTTGACACTGCAGGTCAGTGTTCGCGACTTCAAAGAACAAAAAAATTCTCGAAAACACTTCGAGGGCACAAGCATCTACTTTGCAGTTCAGTACGTGACAAAGCCTAACGCTTGGAAGAAGAAAGCGCCCACCCGTTTTGTTTAAGCACCTGCACGCGGTGTAATACACTCTACGTTACACTATCTGGAAAACACATTACGCAAGAGCTAAAAAAACAAACACATGCAAACACCCGGCACACACACACACACACAAAAAAAACGCATGCACCGACAGTCACTATACATCCCACACAAAATAAACGCATGCACAAAGAAACGCAGTCGGGGACCCATTATCAAATAACAGCACTGGAAAAAAAGTCTCCCGCGCAGCGCTTATTATGGGCGCCTGCATTAAGGGCGGGTTAGGATAGTGCCCCGAGAACAATGAGAAAACTAATTAGGCTTCTAGAAGGGACCTAGAAAAAAGTAAAAGTGAAAAAAGAACAAAAGCATCACAAAAACTTTGAAAACCTGCACTAGGACGGGATACAAAGGGCGAGACGAGACTGGGCGCTGACGAACAAACGAGTTTATTGCGTTGGTTTCGAAGTTTCACTGTGCCCAATAGCAGGAATTAAGATATTTTTTTAAGGCAACACGACATCCCCTAAGCCTCTACCCTTTACCTCGGGCTTTTCAGTTTGTATAGTTGGTTAAATCCATTCCCCGTCTGCGCTTGTAGCAACAAAAACAACAACGTAAACAAAGAAATACACAAACTCCGGACGTTCAAAATACTGCTAATACCAGTAAATACCATGCGGTAAAGATGCCGTCAATCGGAAGAATGTATTCACCGCCACCAAGAAATAAAAATAAAAACCTTCACCAAGTGCCTCCAAGTCACTCACGTCACAAATTCGCAAGCAGTGATTGGTGACATGAAAATAAAGTTCAAAAGACACGCATGCACCTGCGGTTACCCAAGTCAACACCAACACCAGGCTCACGGCAAAACGGGTGCAGTCAGGGTACCAGCCAACGGTACGCTTGCGGTGAAGCAGCCCCGTAACGACGCGAAAACAAAAAAACGGAGCTTTGAAGAGGGTTATGTTTACGCTTACGGTGCGCTTGGGCCTTGTTCCACTGACAACAGTGCCTAGTCTCCAAGATATGTATATTCTAAAGGAATTCGCTGCCGATCATCCAAAGGATCGGGTGTGACTTACGGCGACAATCTCCATGACGTGCATCAATACAGTTTATAGGGGGAAACCTCGACAGCTTATCACCCAAATGACTTGCATGCGGCAACCCTTGACAAACGGCTAGCGCTATAACGATTGTTCTTCAAGAAAGCGTCATTTCATTTTGTACGCCCTAAAGTGGAAACTCAACTAGACTCCAAGGTGAACGCAATGAACGTTTGGTCAATTCAATTCAATTTTCCCGCGCTCGTAGTACTCACGCGCCATCTGTTGGAGCAACGACTCTTATTTTCGTTTTTCGTCCTGCTTGAAACCGCACGAGCCGACATCTTTTACTTCAGCGGTTGCGTTTATCTCCCCTCTCTTCCAACACCATTTCTTGACACGCACTTACTATTTGCTGTCGCTAAAAAACGAATCCAACACGTGTTTTCTTCATTAAAACAACGCTGGTACTCCTGGTTATGAACTTAACATTTTCCCTAAAACAAACCTGAGGTTTCCCTGGCGCTTAATAATGTGGACATCGACCAGAATTAGGAGATTGTCTGATATCCACAGTTTGATATCCTCAACTTTCCTTTGTAACCGTACGGCTACATTGTGGTGGACGTCAAACTTTCCCTCGCATAATGTGGACATGTATTAATAATGGAAGTAATTTCAGTAGTTTAGAACGGCTTTGCCTATCTATATACACTTCCCGTTCAAGCGTTCTTTTAACTGTTTTCTGCACGGATAGCTGAATCGAATGACAGACAAACAGACCCAAACTTTCCGCGTTTAGGAAGCCGACGAAAGACTACACCGCCTTTAAAAGAAACGCCGTTGTCAGTGGAACAAGTGGGAAAGTCAAGCGCACTGCCCGGAAGGAGGTACTCAACGCCGATTAAGTGCAACAGCAAACACACGGCGCGCCAAGCACACCCCTCAAACACCCCGTGCAAGGTCATTTACGTGAGGGTCATAGCGACTTCTTCGGCCCTAACCAACACCCTGGAAGGAGAACAGAACAAAAAAAGAGAATAGGGCGGATAAAGACATCCGCGAAAGCTAGTAGCACAAAAAAATAATTGAAAACCGCGGCAGTTACTAGAGGTCGGTTAAAAGCAAAACAGGAGGAGAGAGGGGCGGGGATCAGAAGGACGTGTTGGTGGGCGATTTGCATCTTTAACGTAAAGTAAAAAAAAAAAAAAAATGCGCAAACTGAGACGACCCCGAAAAGGAAAGTAAGCAAGCACAGGCGCAGTCACACAAGTCCCTTTAGTACACAAATCTCTTCAGCGCCTGTCCCTTGTGTGCTTTCCTTTTCGTGGTCCTCTCGGTTTGCGCATTTTTTTACTTTACGTTAGAGGGGCGAAGGATGGGGAGAAGTTAAAGGTCTTGGGACAGTGCAGAGGATGGGTAGGAAGGCTTCCAGAGAAAGTTATTAAAAGATGCAGGCGTGCAGAGGTAAGTGTCAAGCCCGACCCAGTCACGAAAGGAGATGCGTGCCAGAAGAGTTGGTGGCGTGAAAGAAAAAGGCGATTATAGCGATATGAGTCACGCTAACCTTGCAGTTAGTCGATGCGGATAAACAAAATATTAGGTGCCGTTATAACGGCATAAAACACGTCCCCGGTCGACGTATCATTGCAGTTGAATGGGCGTTACAAAAAAAGAAAAAAAAACGAATCAGGCCCAACACCCGACACATTAATAGAAAGTGAGTCAACGGGACAGACAGGCCCAACAAAAAATTGTACTGACAACATCCTAGCTGTAAGCTCTCAACCGCGACGAACCGCAGGTTACGAGTTACCCGTCAATACCAACGCCAACCACACGGAACAAACAGATCGTACACGGAACGGCACTTTGATTGCGACAGATCAACAAACAAGTGCGACAACGACAGCGATACAACTGCAGACTACACGAACTGGTGCAGCACCAAAACAAAATACCTTCAATGTACCAGCAAGAAATAATACTCCGTGTCGTGTAGGAGCAAGCAGTAGAGAAACAAAACCGCACCTTCATACTCACCGTATACCACCAACGCTCGTTAAGAGCCTCGGTAAGAGACACGACGTCATCGCCTGCTGTTCGATAACCAACGAACACTCGAGGGCGGACCACGCCGCATGTCCTTACCGCAGAAGCACCGCCATTCGGCCGGAGCCTATACAGAATGCTTTAAGGGGAGGGGTGCTCTCCTGACTACTGCCGCATGTAGGATTAGTAAAGGATGATAGCTTAGGCACAGAAAGCATATGACGCTACACAGGCCGCAAAGCGCGCCATCTGCTAGTCAGGAAAGCCAAGCAGCGAGAAGGGAAAAAAAAAAAACTGATAGTTTCGTGTTTCAGGGTGGATATCGAAAGATAGGACTAGAAGTAGGGAAAGACCGATTACTGGATGCAGGGACAAGATAAAGACATTCGGCGGCAAAGGATGGATTAGGATAGGGCAGGATAGGAAGCAGTTGGAAGACAACGGGAGAAGCGTTCAACCCGCAGTGGAGATAAGCTGGAGACTGATGATGATGATGATGACGAATTTTGTATTCGTTACCGCTACGTTATAACAAGTCGTTGCCGAGGAATAATGGCGTCAATTTACAAAATCAAGGCGCACTTGCTGTGCGAAAAAAAAAGTTTTCCGGATATAATAACAGCGGAGCACCCACACACACACACGAAGTTCGCCTACTAAAATGGCTCCAACCCTTTTTATTAAAGCGAAGCTTCAGTGTTCTCACAGATGCGTCTGTAACACGAAAACGCCCCGCAGAAAAGCCAAGTTTCTCTGACGACGATGATGAATAATCGCGGGTAAAGTGAGAAAAAAAAAAAAAATGAAAGAAAAACGCTTCCCGTGGCCGGAATCGAACCTGGGTCCTCTCGTTGTGAAACCGGCGTCTATGCGAACTGCTCCATTTCGAGCACGGTGCAAGCGGCTTGGAAAAGCTGCCGACGACAACCAAGATTCCGTCACGCGAAAGCATCGCGTTCAAACACCGTCCCTCACTAGTCGGAGGGGTGCATAATTTTTTTTTTTAGCCAAAAGCGATAAGTGTGGATGCCCCGTTATCTGATCTTCCCCAAGATAACAATAGTCGCAAATCATTTCAGTGTCATGAAGAGGGTGCGCGCAAGTTCCGGACAGGACGGATCGGATCGATTGCACGCGCGAACTAGGCCGTAATGGAGTCGACTACAGACACTTACGTAACGTCGCCTCGGTGAACTCAACAGCACAACAGCGGAACGAAAACGAAAGCCGTTATTACGGTTGAGCGAACTCAAAAGCGACAAAACAGAACAGCAGAGGAGAGCCAAAACCTTGACCGACTAACATTGTCAGGATAACGACGGCACAAACGCGCCGAAGAGGATCCAAGCGTTCAGTACTGGCGCAAGGCAGTGACGAAAAGAAAACAACTAAACAGCTACGCAAGGCAGACGAACGCTTACTTTGCCGAGCAGAACTGGTCAAGGCGAACCAAGATCCAACGGAAAGAGTCGCTCGTATCCGCGTTAGAACAGTCTTAAAGACAGTGCTCCTCATAAAAAAAAAAAAAAAAAAAAAAAAAAGAAGAAACGTAGGAGTTGCGGCTAACCTCACGGATAAAAACAGTTTCCGCTGAATCGGAAAAGTCCCCCTCCTCATGTGTTTGTCAATTTAACCCCGACCTAAATCCATGTCCACACCGAAGAAAACTGAAAACGCGTTTGCAGGCTACAAAAGTGCTTGACGGGAACAAGCCAGAGGACAGCCCGCACAAAGGAAACAAAAACAAAACAGAATAAGGTATAGGCCATGAATATTTTACGTACCGCAAATCCCGACTTTCTCGGGGGAAAAAAAACGAGTTCAAGGGGGGCAGATAACGACGCTAAAAGAAGAATAAGTGACATAGTGGCGAATACAAGCAAATAACGCTGTCATCAAATCGAGGTCATCCACACACGACCCACGGTGATAGGCTATACTCCAGTTCAAAAGGGCACAGCCTTAACTGCTCGTGACAGCGATGAACACCCGAGCTCGAACGGCGCCGAAAGAAGCGAAATTCGTCGCTTCGCGAGCTCGAACAGCTCTTGGTCGCGGCCAAGGAAAAATTGAGTGCGGAGCTTTCGGATAACCAAGAGTGTTCATATGTTTCTCCGTTTCGTTGCAGCCAACGCGTCCTTCATCTTAAAAATCTGGCGAGGCAATGTCCGATGCATTTAAGTTAGGATAGAGCACTCTGAAATTCAGCGCGATAAGAGGAGACACGGGGCGAAGAAGAAAAAAAAAGCCCACTCTTTCGCGGTAGGCTCCAAAGGCTCCGCTAGGTTACGAAACTTAGCGCTTAAAAAGTGCATGGGAGACTGAGAGACTGAAAAACTGCAACGAACGATTTGCAAAAAAAGAGAAAGCAAACGAAAGCGAAACTAAACCAGGTCGTGAAAGTCACAAAAGAGAACAAGAGAAGCTTGAAAAAATGACGAAATAAATGAACTAAATGCAAAACTCAAAAGCGAGACCAGACAGAACAAGCACGATTAACCGAAATAGGTAAGAAAAAAAAAAAATAAAAGGAAGAAAAAGAAATGAAAAGCGTCCACCATACTCATCGGGAATACGGAATAACTTTCGCTTTACGCTGCAAAAAGCAGCCAGATTGTATAGGTCGGGAACGTTGATATCACCGCGAAGTACACACTGCAGGCCTCACGCTCTTGAACTTTTCAGATCAATATTCCGGTTTAATCCAAGCAATCTACAGGGGAAGGTTCGGATACACCCGCGAAATGAGATGACGGCCTTTCGATATGAAATATCGCCTATGCCATTATTTGACGTTACACAACCCAGATATTGAAGTTTTTCCGGTGAAACTCTCTTTTGGCAGAGAGCATTCACGTTTAAGTCGGGTTTAGTAAACCTCAATTCGTTTAACCAGCTTACGTTTTGATTCTGTTTACAAAGGAGGGCGCAGGGAAATTGCTTGCCAAGACGTTCCTACAGTGTTTATATCCCGGGATGATTCGGCCGTCTCGTCGATTTCACAAACGATATAGCGAACTCGGTAGATGGTTGTGCGCGGCTGCATCCCGTCTGCGAAGCCGAACAATAACGAGTTACGCAAGCGGCTGCAGTGGTGGCGTCGTTGGAGCGTAAAAAGTTAAGCGACACAAAACCGAATTCGCTTCCCACGTACCAGGGAGGCTGCCGTCCGAAACGAAACTCCCTCGCCAGAAGCGAAAGGTAAAACTGCTCCTCCACCATTAGAGTGGGTCGCCTAGGCATTAGGGGTGAGTGCGACTGAAGGAGAGAATAAAATGGGAGCAAATAAGAAAAAAAAAAGAATTACATGCAAACCGTACACCATGAAACTGGCGCGTGTTTTAAATGACGACCGACGTCACGCGAGCGTCTGAAACAACGAACGGTAATGAACACCCTGACTAACCCGGAAAGTTTGGTAAGAAACTGAAGACGAATGCTTTGTTTCTTCGACCCGCGGTGTTCGAAGAAGCGCGGTAGTTAAGTACAATGCGATCGTAAAATCCGATCGCCGCCGCAGATTATACCTCCGCTTGGATGGACAGCGAGTACCAAAAGAACTGTAAAAAGATGCAGTACAAAGGAAGGAAGGAACAAGTTTCCATTCTGCAAGAGTAGCTGTTACACCGGTACTTTTATTGTTTTTTTTTAGAGAGAAAAGCATACGTGATTTTTCCCATCGGTTTCGCTACGCGGAAAGAAAACTTGGGCGCGGTACGAAAATGCCTCAGTGGCCGTGCCTACAGAGCTCCTAAACGGTGGTGTTCCGCCCCGAGCTGGGGAACTCAGTAGGAGCATGATCATTCCCTTTATGGTGCACGTAAAGGTTCTTCGATTTTTCGCATGACTATACGATCACGAATCCCAAGGGACCGCCGCTAAAACCTTTCTAAGCTTACTAGTGACTGAGCATAACAGAAAAGTTAGGCGACGTTTGGAGTAGTAATCACAGCGGTTAAATGCTCCCAAATATTTATTTCAGCTCCCACGATAATAATTTTCACGTCATCTTCACGACGAACGTGAGTAGACGACTTCGCACGACGAGATAGAACATCAGTATCGAAAGCTTGACAAACTTCATCACGCAACGATTTTCTCTGCGATCATCGGGATGCCCTCACCGCTCCAAGCTCGCGCGTTTGGAGGGACACGTAGCATCTGCTTGTTTGCGGCTGCCCAGTTTATGCTTAAACAGCCGGAGCCTCTAACGCAACTCTTAAAGGAGCACTGACACCAATTTTGGGCGTTAATATTATTGCACAGTTCGCTTCCTTCACTCAACAGAATACCCTGGCGAAATATGAGCGGTCTGCGACGCGAATCTGAGAAAGGGAGCGGCAAGCAAATAAGACATCACCCCGGCACCGTTGGGGCGCGCGGCCCCACCGCCTTCACGGACGTCCGCATAGGTACGCCGCGCCGTAATTTGACGTTACGCAATGTAATAACGGTTGCAATGCGATAAACAGTTCAGAAATGTACCTTTAAGAAAAAAAAAAGCAGTCTCCAAGATTTAAGCGTTAGTTATTTTACGCTTAAACTGAATCCACGTTTCTGCAAGCCCAATTTTTATAAGATGGACGTGCTCGGAAGGCGTTAACCAGTTGTCTCGCGTAATGGCGAGGAAAGAAATGTTCTTGAACGCATTTTTTTTAATGAAATGCGTGTGAATTGACAGAAAAGGCAATTGAAGACCGACTGGAGCATTTTTAAAAATGCGCGAGCCCTCGTTCCACGCCGCGGTCCGGCTTGAGAAGCCCGCGAAAGGGCGTTTCTCGCACGGTCCTCGCACGCCATGCCAACCGTGCTTCGCCTTCTAGCCGACCCGCTCGTTACTTTTGCTCGCTTTGGCAGCGGCATTTATCGCCAGTCGTCCTTCTGTTGTCAATCCCATTCCACCGTCTCTCACATTCTACTCAGTTCTGCACTCGGGGACCACTCTATTTGACTCTGGGGCGCCAGAAGACGTGCGCGTCAGGCAGACAGGAGCCGCCACTGCCCCACCAAGGCCATATGTGCGAACGCAGCGCCCCCGCTGCCAGCTCAGCGTGACGTCCCCTCTCCCCGCACGGTCTCCGTCGTCGTGTCATTTCCTGTCGCTCTCTGTCCACGGATGACGCCGTGAATTTTCACCGACGTGCCCTACCTATACCTCACGCAGTAACAATTGATCGAAATAATATACAGTGGCGTGTTTCAACTAAAAGCCGAAGAAAGCTCCGAGGTACGCAGGCTCATTGCAACAACAAAGGCAGAAGACACGCACGAAGGTCGAGGGCTCACTAACGACCACCGTGCCAGATGATACTCCTCTGCTTTCACAAGTCTTCCTTGCTAATTTATTTCTGAATCACTGCCGATCAACAAGACCTCCGGCAAATAAAAAGTAACCTGTCGCTATTCTGCACTACGTATTCCTTGGTTGATTGACTGCGGGGTTTAGCGCTCCGACGCTCCACAAGCGATGGAGGCGCGCCGTAGTGGAGGGCTCCGCATTAATTTTGACCACCTGGAGATCTTTAACGTGCGCTGAAATCTCGAACACACGGGTGCTTTCACTTACCGCCTGCATCAGAAAAGCGGCCGCCGCGGCCGGGAATCGAGCACGCGACCATGTGCTCAGGAGTACACCACGTATTCCTCTCTAACCAGTGCACTGCCGTCGTCGGACAGTAAAGGTTTGAGAGAGACGTTGAACAAAGATCGACGGTTCACGAGAAGTACACCCGCGGTGAGAGTGGGATTGATAATCAACAAAGCTTCATGACGGCAGAGAAACAGCGAGCTAAGTTGTGAATTAAGCTTTCTTCCAGTGCCGGCGCAGTTCACCCAGGACAGTGGGCATGCCATACACTCTCCGCCCGTCAGAAAAACGAGGCCATTTCCTCCCGCAGAAGGAATTGGAGCCCCGCCAGAGCAATCCCGAGGAGGCGGAAGTGATTTCCCGCTAACGATGACGACGACCACGACTCGGGAGGAAGAGGAGGGCGGGAAAGAACTCCTCGTCGGTTTCAACAGGGCTCCAGGAGAGACTATTAGGGTGACGGGCTTGCGGGAGGGCTTCCTCGGCGGTTTCCTTCCAAACGATCGGACGACGGACCAGCAAAGCAACGCATCAACCTGAAGAGGGGGCAGCTCGGTCTGCCCCGAAGTGCCGACTCTTATCTTCGCTGCGGACGCCATGGATCAACAAACCCAGCGGGGCGGATGCGACGCTGCTAAACGACGCGAATAGCCGAAGAAGACGGAGAGGGAAAAACAAGAGGGCCGTTAACTCGGCGGACAGAGGAAAGACGCAAATGAATCGATTACGTTCGGTTAGAGGAGGTTAGGACAGCATGCAACACGACCGCTGGCACGGAAGAGGAGAGCACCAGAGGAAGCAGAGATGAATTGTCGATGCTTCCCTGTTGTGCTTCCGCTTCCGCTGCGACGTTCTCGGGAGGGAAAAAAATAGCGGGTGATTATACGAAGAAGGCGCAAAACTAACATCGCCGCAGCTTCGACGGGGCAGAATTAGGTTTCATCAGTTCGATTACGTAAGAGCTCTGATGGCTGAAGTAATCGGAAAGGCGGAAAACTCCATTAAAAAAGAAAGGAAGCGTTCAGTTTCGAGACTAACGAACCTCGAGCAGGTCGTCCAAATCAATCCGAAGCCACTTCATCGGGCACGTGAAATTAAATTTACTTTTAAAGATTTACACTTCAGTCACCTGTGCCAGACTGTGAAACTATGCATAGTGATATCAGAGCTCCAGAAGTAGCACGGAGGAAAGAACAGCCAACTTTTTTGCCGGTATCAGACATCGGACAGACGGGAAGGTTACAGCAAATGGGTCAGACAGCGAACCAACCCCAACGTGCACGCACAACCCCCCATGTCCCGACCTGGCTGCTACGAGCATGTAAACGCATTCTACACCGCACACTCTTTAAATTGTAATCGATCCGGGTAAACAAGATAAGGAAGGGTTCCAGTCCGCGGGACTTAGCTCCGGCTAGGGAGGAGCGAGCGCTACCCCCGCGTGAAGTCACTTGATCAAGCATGTGCACTGCGCTCCTCTCTCAGACGCTCTCACGCGACTGCTGTGAAGGCGCCACTTCGAGAGGAGCACGAGGGAGCTGCGGAAGCGGACACCGGTGGCTTTGCCGCGAAGCCTAATCTCGCGAGACTACATGCTCGCAACTTACAACCTCACAACGCCACAACTACCCCAGCTGCAGTACACAAAAAAACTTCTTCGGCAGTAGGGAGTCTGCGCTCATCAGTTCAGCACCGGAGCGACAACAGGCACTGGTGCAACAAGCCCTGGATTCAGTACAGGCCCATGACGTCTTGGACTTAGGAGGCTGACCACTATCCCATTGCCTCGCACTTTTTGCTCAATGAATGAATGAACGGCTACATTTAGAAATAGGCCTGAGGCCCTGGGGGGTTATTGGAAGATGAGGGAAGGGGAGTCGAAAGCCTCAATGAAAGTCATGTACCCTATTAAACACAACCTGTCCGTTTGCAGGCCCTACTAGGGCTGTCAGACCACTCTACACTGCTTTCTTCTTACTCCTCGTTAGTATGGGGCGGAGAAGTTGCAGCATGCTGACCATACTAATTTGGGCCTCATACGGCACTCGGGTATGTGCTGACGTCGGACACATTTTCAGTATAGCTTGCAACATTATTGGATTAACCAAGGCCGGAGATGGAACTCGGGTCCTCGAGCTTTTCTGAACGCTATGGCGCCGCACCATGCGAACTCTCCCCATGCGTGGCGACAAGCCCTGCGGCGTCAAGGGCGACACCAAGGCCGCCTCCCAGCAAGCGAGCACGGCCTTCCATTTCGTGTCGAACTCATCAGCGCTTGTTCAACACCCTCTCGACACACCGTCCACGCACAATGGCGCCTTTTGTCCGCTTTCACGCGCTCGCGTTTAGGCGAACCGTCCATTCACCGTCGATAGAAGATGCCCACGTATATGCTTTCTACAAGCTTGTTTGCTACGCGTCAATGGATGGTTTGCGGGGTCCACTTCCGATACATCGCCACTCAGACCTTTGACACTCGTTACGGCACACGATGCTAACGAGGGGACAACACGGACTGAACGCTGCGCTCTTCACGTCGTGTTGGCGACGGCGCGATGCCTCAGTGCGGCGCCGGCGGCGAATGTCAAAGGGGGAGGCCGCAAAGAGGCGGCAGCTGGAGGAATGTTGGACACACGAGAGCGACGTCCCGAGAAGGCCGCCAGACCCACCGCAGCCGGGCCTAACAGCAAGAAACGCCGGGAAGCAGGACGCCAGCGTCATTAATGAGGGACCCGGCGCAGAGCACAACTTTCGAGGTAATCAACCGAACAAACAAGGGCGCACATTCTTCGGGTGGAACAGCCACCACGTCATTCACTCTGTTGGTCTTCGTCTTTCTGCGCTCTTTGCTTAATGCGGCTGTCGGTGCGCGCGCTCTGGTTCCTAATTGCTCGCGAATGTGTGGCGCGGCGGCTTGGGCGCGCTTTTGTTGTGGGTCGGCAAGACGACACCGGATAGCCATGGGCTGAGGTCGCCGAAGGCCTACGGCTGGCGCAGCGAATGCTTTGGCTGACTGGCTCGGATTTTGTCCGCTCTCTCTATTTGCAGTGCACTGGCGCGGACGACCACTCATCGCTACTGCTCACGCAATGGAACGCCTCGTGCTATGGAACCATCCCAAGGAGCCGTTTCGCTGTTACACACGCTGACGCCGGCTTCAATGGGTCGATTAACGCTTTCGCATTCACACATAGTGCGCGTCTTGTAGCGGGCGCTACTGAACTACACAACACCGTAAGTCCTAAATCCGTGATTACTTTTACCCCCCGTGTCGCAATAAAGCAATAATATCAACCATGCGGTTCCGGCAGTCCACAAATACAGCTTTCAAGCTTGAGAGGACCACGTCGCACGGATAACGTTTTCGCGATCATTTGTGTGTTATAGGCTAATGAGAGGGAAAAAAATGAAGGAAACTTACAATAATGCGTAAGACTTGAAGGTAGCGAAGCTGCACGCAACAGTAGCGTTTTTCCTCTTTTTCGACTCACGGCGTCGTTTAAGCCTCGCCGCTGTACGAGGGACCACAGCTGGATGTTCGTCTTCCGCTATCGCACTCGGTTCTGCGCCGTACGTGGCCTCCTGGCCTTCCTTCGTGGCGCGCGCTTATCGCTGCGCCCTTACAAAAATGATTGTTGAGTTTCATAAGAAATTTTGTTGAATTCACTCAACAAACATTGTTGAGTATCCAAAGAATTTCTGTTGAGATTGTGTTGAGGATTTGTTGAGTTTTTCAGGAAAAGTGGCCACCGTGGTTTCATTGATTTTCCGTTGAATTTCTTACGTCGAATTCCCATTGAGTTTCTGTTGCCTTTCCGTTGAGTCTCCACTGAATTTCGTATTGATATTTTGTCGAGGTTTTTATGAGTGCCCAATGTGTTTCTGTTGATATTTTGTTGAGATTTTTACGAGTGCCGCATGCGTTTCTGTTGATATTTTGTTGAGATTTTTACGAGTGCCCCATGCGTTTCTGTTGATATGTTATTGAGTTTTACACGAATGCTCAATGTGTTTCTGCTGCGATTTCTTTCAAAGGTTTTTGCGATCATTGTAGGTTGAACAAGAATCTACATTTTATCGCACCACCAATACACGAGTTTATGGTGTGGCAGTAGTGCATGTCATGTGACTAAAAATTCTGCCTCATGCAGACATGCAAAAAGAAAAACAAGGTGTTCAGCGTGCACTTTTTACTTTATTTCCCGATTCAAAAGCGATGATAGGTTATTTTTTATGTAACCGGCGCTCACACCTGGAAACTTCTGGCCCGTGTAGCCTGCAAGAGATAGAATGAATTTATGATTTACTATAAAAAATGAAAACGTGTTCTGCAAGTTCGCAGAATTAGTAATAAAAGTGTGCAAAAATAGACACTTTGCCAAAAAACGGGTGATTAGCTACAAGTTGACAAAGATGACAGCTTTGTTCTTGGCATTCTAAATGCAAATCATGTGCACTCACCGACCACAGCCTTCACCCGCACCTGGTCCAACCCTGGCTTTGTAGGAGCGTCGCCCTGGGCTTTGCATTTCCCTCCAAAGAGAGTTTTCCCCTTGAGCTCCTCCGGAGTGAAGACATGGCGCAAAAGAGCCCTGGCAAATTTGCCAGGGCCACTCGCACACGCATGCACCAGCTGATCCAGGTACCCCTTCTCAATTAGCACACCGCCCCCAATGTCAACCTGCGAGCAGAAAATAAAACCGAAACAGTTGAACGAACATGAACTCCAGGATCGAGACAGACAATGAAGAGTTTGAGTACCCATGAACAATTTCTCAGAATATTACGGTAATTCATTTACAGATTTTGGCATTGATCCACTAAAAATTCTTTTCGAATAGATTTAATTTAAATGTATATTTTTAGTTTTTATGGGTGAACATGCATACCTCAACATGCTTTCGGCTTGTTTAAACAAGCGTTTCAAGAATTCATTAAAGTGTTTGCCAAGTGCCCACTGCAGTACACCGTGGGTGTATTGCTTTGTGGTAGAAAGGCCAAAAAAAAACCATTTGGGTGCTGTTAGGTCAACTGGATGAAAGGTTATGTGGCTAAAATAGTCAGATGGCTGTAATGCACACAAAGTAGGCAGTACGATGCCTTGCCCTGACTCATGCAACTATCCATAAAAAACTGACCTTTTTTTAGCACCCGATTCAGCAAAATAAAATGAGCAGACTGTTATTGATTTTTTAAATTATTTAAATTGAAAAGAGTGAACCCTAGTTACAACTAGGCCAATTCGCTCCTTCATTTTTTCATTGGCTAGCAGTGCACGAGGGTCATACGCGAAATGTGGTTTGCGGCGTGGTGCTAGCAGGAACTTTTTGTGTGGCTGGTGTTCTTTCTGCAGGATTGTGGGTTTGCGAATGCCTTGTCGTAAGGAGTACCCAGCATTGTTTTTGGTTCGAAATTTCGCACTGCGCTGTTCACGCCTCCTACAACCACAGACACGAAGCAGGCTGCACGACGAATGCTAGCACAGCGAGTTTTTTTTCTCTTGAAGCAAATGCTAGGGCAGTGCTTGAAGATGGTCTGACTTGGCGTGACAATTGGACAGGTGCGGACAGCGGCTCAGATAAGGTAATTTTGCACTGTCTGTGTCATCTCCGTGCGCTGATTGCCTTATTTTTTTCATTGCTTCAAATGACTGTGGCTCGAATAAGGAAAATTTATGCACTTAAAGCTGCAACGATATTTCATGTGGTGGTGGCGTGTGATAAGAGGCACTGTTTTTACTGTGCCCCCCCAGGCATGCTGTGCACTTCTTGAGGAGTACGAGAGTTTGAGAGGTGCTCTAGTGACAGTGTTCTGGTATGTTGAGCGCACGACCATCCTCCACCTGAGCTTCCAATGCTGAGCGATTTTGCACAGGATCTGGGTGGAAACGACTGCGAGGTAAGAGTGCAATAAAATTACATACAGTGGCGGTGACAGAGATTCCACCTGGGGGACAAAGATTTTCAAGTGTTTTCTTTTCAATGTAGATGAAGCATAAATTATAATTGATTGATTCTCGGGTTTAATGCACCAACGCTACACAGACTGTGAGGTGAGCCATAGTAGAGGGCTCCGTATTAATTTTGACAACCTGCGCATCTTTACATGCGCCGAAATCTCAACCACATGGGCATATTTTGCAGCAGACATGATAGACAAGAATTTCCATCCTGCACTGGGCGCCACCAATTCTTTCGGACTGCGGGGCGAGCAGACGACGCTGAGTCCCACGCTGTTGCTCCGTGCCATGCGTGAATATCAGACGCCCCGAACGGCATCGAAAATCGGTGTCATTTATTTGGCATTTCAGCAGCAAACAGTTTAGCAGTGCCTAAGGAGAACGTTTAATTCTTCCAAAAGGTGTCCCGTTTGCCCATCAATTCTGTTCCTAACCCGCTAAGGTGGCGGGCCAGTCCCCACCACTTTGTCCTGACAGGCATTGCCTGTGAGGCCACGTTTCGTCCTGCCAGCAGGACGCCTGACCTTTTTATCCTCAATTGATGTTTATTTTCGGAATTCTGGGAAAATTGCCGTCATTGCCTTTTACTTGGCGATGTTCAGAAGCTACTTGTCCGGGCAGGCGTGATTACGTCGTTACTGGCTGCACCAACAATCAGCGTAAGCGCAAAGTGCTCATGCAAGAACCGTGCGAAGTGCACCATGACAAAACAAGTGTCTGCATGTGCGGAGTCTATTGGCTGCACAAATTTCCTGCGTCGCTTGAGTGTCACCGTAAATGGGTCGTTGCGCTAAATCGCAGACTTAGAGCCTGGCAAATTTGCCAGAATGAGCCCGTTGGTACGCTGCCTTTTGGAAGCGCTGTTTAATCACCCTCATGCTCAATCCTTATCGCACGTTTCTGTTCTTTGGAGGTATGTTTGGTCCGTTTCATCGACGGGAAGCCATCGAAAATCAATCAGACACTTATGCTGCAGCTTGGGTACGCGAAAAATTCTCAAGTAACCCTTGTGAAAACCGTGCTGATATTCGAATGTGATATAAATAATTAGCAACTTGAGAGTGGATGAAATGTTCCCTGACCTAGCGTATGGTGCTTGTTAGGAAAATTTAATGGTGAAGTACCGTCCCTGATTTAAAGACTGGTGCTACCTCGGCTATCCTCCAATCACTGAGAATAGTGCCTGTCATGAGAGACTGCGAAAAAAGTGCCGACAAAATCTACAGACTGCGGGATGTACTTTTCGGTATAGTGTGATTAATAACAGTATGATCTGAAGTAGATAATATTGTAAGCTTACTTAAAATGGAAAGTAGCTCCACACCAGTTTGTATTGCAAATTCAAAACCATATCGAAAATCCTAAATGTTTGCTTGGCTTGATTACATACGAATACTTGCTTCAAAGTCAGTTCAATTTCTATTCTTGCACTTTAGCCATTGGCCCCAGATTCGCTTCAATATCCCTGCTAAGCAATGACACACTCAAAATGCACAACACTGCTTCATGAAACTGTTTCAAATAACCAGGGGCTAGAGCACTGCTAACAGGTATACATTATGACAGGTTCCAACATGAAATAACTAACCTGAAAGTACATAATCAGTGGGTGCACTGATGTGGCAGCGGTGCCTGGACCGATGCGTTGAGCAAATGCGCTGGCTTCTGAACGGGTGGTCCAAGCGGCCAGATGATGGATGAAGGATTGACTATTCCTGGCGGCAAAGCGTACCCAGCACCAAGGAAAGGCCAGGCAGTACTTGGGTACAGCAGGTGCAGTGTCAGTTGGCCACGGAGGGCCCTGGCAAAGCCTTTGAAACTGGACTGAAAGCCAGCCAGCCAACCCGGACAGCCAGCAGCAGCACCTGAAAGTGCATAATCTGTGAGTGTGGTGGCACTTGATGAAATACAAGAAAAGCACACACAAACCACGAATGCTTACATTAAGCAGATTATTAATCGTTAATGAGTAACCTCCAAGGCCCTAATAAGAACATTCCCGCAACACCCAAACTGAAATTTAGGTCACAGTAATGTATTTATTAGGCACGCAGGTTCTGTGAGTGGGGTATGCCTGATATATGCAAAGCTCACTGCTATGCTAATTTGCATGGAACGCTTGCTAGCAGCCCATATGCATCGCTAGCTTTCAATCGGAACTGGTGTGTACTAGTTGAGGCTCCTCCATTTCAATGCCTGGCTTGCCTTTGCAAGTTCGATTCTCCAATATAAATAGAGTTGAGTGGGCAGGCGCCCCTGCGAGACCACGCGCGCGCATTTCACCTTCAATTTCCACGTATGTGAATGTGAGCTTCACGAGTACGGCACGCATTCCACGACGCATATCGCGGCCCGAAGACCACGAGACGGGTCGCGACGGCGGCAGCCGGTCTCGCGAGCGTAATAGCTGCGAAGCGCACTGCACGGAATTAACAGTCGCCGCAAAGGCACTGTTTGAGAGACACATAACAAACAAACGCCCCGGTGTTTAAGAGCCTTGCGTGATGTCAAATAATTAGCTCCCGCGTTCTACAGCGCCAGCATCGCAACAAAGGTCTAGCTTCAGCGTAAATTGATGCTGACGGCTGCGGAAACGGTAGACTGGTAAATCCAAGGCGCCAAACAAGTATGCTATATCGCATAGGCTCTGAGAGCAAATGAGATGGGGGTCTACCGAATTACTGACCCATAAGCACCAGAACTCGTTCCGAACAAGAACAGAAAAACAAAAAAATGCGTACTCACCCCAGCAGAAACGACGTTTCCCGCCTAAAATCCTTCTTCACGCTGGTCTTCCCCTTCAAGGACACCGACACTTTGTTCGGACGCAATGTCATCCACCTTTGACGCGCGATGATCGTTCTTCCCGTTCCCGCGTGTTCAACACACGCGATAAAGCTTTTATAACTGTGATTTAAGCTTGAAATAGATAAAACTGAGCTATTCGCCCCAGCTACCACTCCGCACAAAACCAACTCTACAAACAAACACACAAAAAGGGAGTGATAGTTGCCAGACTGCAATAGCAGCATTTCTGGCATTTCTATGTTTGACGAAAATTGTGTTATTGGTAATTAACTTCCTGCTTTTAAAGTATTAAAAGTGTTTATAACTTGAATTCGAGGTTTTTAAACGCAAAAGCGAATAAAAGTAAACTAGCTGACATATATACTTACATTGAAAGAAGGTTTTAAAGTTAGTTTTGGTTTTGTTTTCACGGTGGGTTTCTCTACAGAGGAGGTGCGAGAAAACGAACTACTTTGGGTTTAGGAAGAGGGTGGCAAACGTCGGTGTGATTGAAAGCAAGGAACAGGCGCTAACTATGGTTTTAAAAAGAAGATGTAATAAAACCTTCACCAGGAAAAAAAAAAAGAAAACGTACGACGAGGATTCGAACCATGGACCCTCAAAACAGTAATCGGAGGCGTAACCACTCGGCCATACAGGCGGGACTGCAGCCGGCGACTAAAATGATTGTATAACTACGTAAGCCGGCAATGAAAATTGTCGTTTGTGTCTGGTCAATGCTGCATTTTTGGAATTCTGGCAGTTCTAACGCTTGTTTCTCACGCACCGATCTTGCAGACGAGGTCACATTGTTAGTACTCCGAGCGATTGAGCCGGAGCTCCCTTATTTGACTCAAGCAAAGCTGTCGCAGGTCACCCGCGATCTTTTCTTCGCAAGCCACGGTAGCCACGACGGAAATGGCATGCGCCGTTGGAATTGTGGCGTTGGTAACGCTTGTTTGTCACGCACCGATCTTGCAGACAAGCAACATCGCGCTAAAACTACAAGCGATGTCAGGCGCATACAGCAGCGAAAACCTCTGAGTTTGTAACAAGTTGGGGATAATGCAAGGCAATATTAAAGAGACCGAAGCATGCGGTGGCGGCGACGTAATAAGTGCAGCAAACAGGTACTGTGGGCGGCAGCGACGAGCGAAAAAGATGTAACATGGGCCGCCCCCGCCGGCCTGCGCAGAAATGGAAACACGCAATCGAAAAAAACTGTCCGGCCGATTCAGTTTGTTGTTGACGAAGAGCAACCGAGGCTTCAGCAACAAACGATTGTGCTTGCCGTGGTATGAGTCAAAGCATATCTTGACATCGTTATGCTATCGTCCGTCTAGAAGGGAAAAATCAGAACGCAAACGTTTACGTCTAGCGTCTATACCAGATATAGACGCTGCTGTTTAATGATATCTGGAGACAAATTTTTAGCTGGTGGTGAAGCAGCGGATATTTTGTAGTATGGACAAGTGAATTTTATGGGTTAACTGAATGGCTGAAATTGAAATATGCACTCTAGAAACATTGATAAAACAACAGTATAAACAAGAATTTGAATTTTGTTCGATCACACTGAAAGTGCAAGTTATCAGAGTTTGTACTGTACTTTACCTTGTGCTGTATCTTGTACTTTGCATGCTTCCAATGCTGACAAGGCAGAACATATATTGTCTGCGAGATGTTACACAAAGCATCAGACATGACGCGCTGATTTGTGCGATATGTGACATGTTGTAAGAATACCTTGAAGACATGTTGCAGAACGTCTAGGACTCATCGTTGAAATCTTTATATCATGAACATGTTGTTGATCTTCGACATGTTGTTTGACTCTTTACGATATCAGACCTTTATAATCTTGCATGCAGTATATCGACATCTCTAGTAGAAGTCCTTATCATTAAAGACATGTCGTTATACTTATTCGACAAGTCGTTGAAATCTTTGCGATATTGGACCTTCATGATGTTGAGGACTACGAAATGTCGTTGAATTCATAAGGTGTCGACAACATGCCGTAAAAGTTATTTGATTTTCGTTGAAATCTTTGTGATATTGAAGACATCTCGTTGAAATCGTTATGATATCATGCATGTCGTATGGATATGTTGCCATATTTTCAGCTGGGATATACGTACCGGTACAAGAAAGCGCTGAGAGTTGCATTGTGAAAGCTGGCTACCTGTACAAAATGCAACTTCCTTGAAAAATGCAACTTATTTAATACACTCACACTGCACAAAAATATGCTAAGATGCTGCCTAATTAGGCTCATACATCCAGGACAGTGGGTATTAAAGTTTTAATGCACGTGGCTGTCCATGTCGAAGAAGCATGCAGATAGTATTTGGCATCAGTTGCTGATGACTTGCCCACAAATAATCACCATGAGTCACTGAAAATACAACAAAAAGTCAACAAGAACTCCACAATAGAAAAATCATTGTGCGGACCACAACGAAAATTCCGTTGTGTTCTCAATGTGTAAACTCAATGAACATTGAGTTTCACAAATAATCACCATGAGTCACTGAAAATACAACAAAAAGTCAACAAGAACTCCACAATAGAAAAATCATTGTGCGGACCACAACGAAAATTCCGTTGTGTTCTCAATGTGTAAACTCAATGAACATTGAGTTTCACAAATAATCACCATGAGTCACTGAAAATACAACAAAAGTCAACAAGAACTCCACAATAGAAAAATCATTGTGCGGACCACAACGAAAATTCCGTTGTGTTCTCAATGTGTAAACTCAATGAACATTGAGTTTCTGTTGATTTTCCGTTGAATCAATGAGAACTCAATGAAACCCAACAGAGAAGAGAATTTGTGGCAGGGGGATAGCTTCCTTCCACACTTCCAACAGAAATTCAGAACCCATTTTGTGTAAGGGCGGCGGCGGCCTCCTCGCCTTCCTCCGTTACGTCCCGCGCACGGGTCCCGCACACGTCTCCTTTCCCTCCTCGCCTATCTATCCCCGTTATCGGGCCGCTGCTTCGTGCCGCGCGTTTGCGACAGGGGGTGTGCTAGACTTCTGGCGCTCAAGGGCAAAACTGGTCACCCCGCGAAAACTGCCTGAGGTAGCGTAGTGAAGCTTGCGCTACAAAAAACAATTCGTGACCCCACGGAATTTTCGACGGCCTCCGCACTAACGAGACTGCACCGTGCTTTGCGACGTTACCCCATAAAAAAAAAAGGCTCACCACACAGATGAAACCCCCTAACGCTTCGTGCGATGTCAACGGCCAAAGCGAACCAACCACAGTTGCAAGCTTGCCGTTAGAAGAACTCGGCCGCAAATAATCTGGGCGCATTCATCGAAGGACGTACCGAGAGAAAACTGAGCGCTCGGAAACCTGAAAATAAAAACAGCAGGCAGCGATCCGCGAACCGAAAGCTCGAGGGGTTTCCCGAATTAATGACCTCGATAAGCATCGAATTAGCGCTTAGCGCGTCGCTCCACAGACGAGGCTGCAACGAGAGCTTGCTGCAATAGTCGAACGATGCGTATTACGCAAACGCTGCGCTGGAAAACAGTCGTCATTACTCATTCAACGTAAAACTAACTACCCTCGGGGGAGACCTCATCAGGCACGTGAAATTGGAGCACAATGTCGGGGACAAAAGATAACAGAGTGGCAATGCGAAATAGCTACCGAAAGCTCCATCAGACACATGAGCGAACTAAGCGCGAAAACGAAGCGGCAAATATGCGTCGGAGGTGTGTACATCTTATACATTTACACACACACACAGACGCGGATTAGCACGAAACTTCGCAGGACCCCGTACGGAAGTTCCCGTAACAGACGTCGATGTATACGAGCCTCTGGAGGGATCAGCCTCTTTCTGCTCGCAGTCGCAACAAACGCAGACGACCGTTAGCGACGAGATGACCGCACTGCGCGATAGCCAGCCACGCAGCACGGCATTACGAATTCAACGCTCGCATTACAGCGCGCGAGGAGAGAATTAGGGTAGCAAGGTTCAACCCTGGCATTCGTGAGACCACGCATTCACCCTGAGCGACTATGCGACGTTCGCGTAAGCTGCGGATAAGTTTGGGGGGAACCCGCAACGGTTTCTGTTTCCGCCTCTGTCCTCGGTTTCGGTTAGACCGAGAGCGTCCGTGTTTTCTTGGTCTATCGTTATCGGCATGAGTGCGTTTAACTAGCGAAGTACTCCAATGCCTTACTGAAGAGGAACGATCTTGAACACCAACTGTCCTTATCTAAGAAACTAGGGACATCGCCAGTACCGTTTAAGTTAAATCCTACAGCTTCTGTCTGCTTGTCTAGGGCTAAACAAAACCATCCCGGTGTTGTTCCATCCGGCCTGGGACCTGTCATCTCGGACAGTGTCTCGAATCCATCCACTATAAGCGAGATCCAATGAACACAGAAGAAAATAAATTACACCACGGACACAAAAGTGTGGACGCTTTACATATGTACGACCCCCTAAATATGCGCACACATGTAATATGCGTTGATACACCCTGTGTTGTTCGAGTTCATGCGTTGTTGAGGTGAGTATCACGCGTATATATGCCGTACTCGTGCGGACTTTCTGCAAGACCACACATGCACACACGCGCGGGACGATGCATCAGGGATCTCACAGCGCAGACTCTTGCAGCGTAAGGAACCGCGCAACGGACTAGAACACCCCGTTCGTATTCCGTGAGAACAAAGACTCGGAAACGTTGCTTCGGAGGTAGAACCAGGGATCAAGTAACCTTGGAGGTTTAGATACAGAGGAGAGGGGAAGAATAAAATTTGGGGCCATAAAGAAGGGCTACATAACCGAACGATTACAATGCCGTCACCACAAGAGTGACGAGCTCGGCTCGGCTTCGGCAATCAACGACCGCGGAGGGACGAAAACAAACAAAGAATTGATTTGATTGATAACGCGCCGAAACGCACGACGCGCCGTAGGCGAAAACGGATCTTTATCGTGCGCCGAAATCTCGTACACACGGGCGTTTTTGCTTTTCGCCTCCATCGGAAAAGCGGCCGCCGCGGCCGGGAATCGAACCCGACAAACAAAGAAATAAAAGACGACAGGCGAAAACGGATCAGCTCTCTCTGACGACGCCCGGGGGACCGGTGTAAAAACCGCGCGCTGAAAGAGAGAAGAGAATGAAAAGTAAACCGTACTAAGAGGAATTAAGGCACCGCAGACTCTCGCGTAATGGCTTCGCCAGCATCAAACTGGACACCGAACTACATACCCTTATTAAAAGAAAAAGAGCGTGCCATTCCTGACACAGCGCTCAGAGCGGTGTCATGCAGTATCCAAAATCGAACCCTGTAATGATCGAAATGACCGCGGATCCATCAGTCTATTCAGGTCGCAAGGCGCCGACAGAAAAAAACAAACACGAAAAAATAAAGACGGGGGAAAATACACGCTGGGGCCGAGTAGATTTCCCAGAGTTTGGTCGAATAGCAACGAATTATCCCTTCGAAGTGAGAACAACAGGAACACAACTGCTGATGCAGTGAAGGTACATCGACGGCGATAATTCAATAACTTTCGATGGCCACAAAAAATGGCAAAGATAATTTTCCCTGGGCTCAGACTCAATTCCAACGTGATCAGCGCGAGCAACCCGTCTCAGCTGGAAAGGACCGAACGGGATGCAAAGAAAATGCAGAGGCGACGCCACGTCGGAAACCGGCGCAACACAATAAATAAATAAATAAATAAAGCTACTTAAACTGGAACTATCAACATTTTCCCGAACAGGTTAATCCTTGTCACCACGTCCGCTCCCACTGACTACTACGCGAACGTTGAGAGAAAATACGCAATGGAAACACCGCGGGGAGTTAACCGAGCGAGAGCTCGCTAATTACGCATAAAATTTGCAGGGCAGGCAGGCAAAGCGGGTACATTCCCTCGTCGCTAAGAGCACTGCAACGGGCCAGGAAGCGGGAGAAGAGGGAAATAGGGACCTTTGCCCCTAACGCCTAACGGCCCTCGCTCGCGACGTAACGTCTCTCGTTGCGTCTAACGAAGAAGGAAGCTGCAAGTCGACGACGGATGCATCCCGAAATGCGGAAAGACGAGGAACGAGCATTACGGAGCAAGCCAAGTTGGGTCCCTAACGGGCAAGCTTTCCGTAGGGTACCCCGCAAGAAGCACTTTACGCCCACTCCTGTTCATTTATTTTGCTCCTACGTTAGCCGTCTTTTTTTCCCGCTGGAAGCAGCGTCATTAGTCAGAGTAAACCGGCAACACGTTCGCGACGCCATCCAATCTATTTGATCGACGCCCGCTCACGAACCATGCGCAGCATATCATCGCCGACAGTCTTGCTGTACACCTCCGTCCTCCCCAGTTGGGGACTAATTTCCCTAGCTAGAGGCTCTCCACAAGGCGAATGACAAACGAAACCGAAGCCAGCTAGGGACCGAAGCCAGGAAAAATACGAGGGGACGAAGGGATGATTTCTTTTTGCACTCACTATGTTTTGAGACCTTCTAAACTTGTAGCGGCTTATCTAATTAATTTGCGCGCCATTCATTATCAATATGCAACAATGTTTACTCCAGACCCCGTCCCCTTTCGCTTTTACGTGTGTACGCACCGGCTGCAGGTCATTATGGACGGCTGGTTGACAAAATAAATAAATAAACGGCGTCCTGAATGTTCCGCCACATACTTAAGAACAACAAGAAAAAGAAAAGGCAGAGGGTAAACCTACGCCTCAATGGGGCTGATGTCAGAAAAGTATGTGTGAGGACAAAGATGCGCGCCCATAGTGCAAACAAAGGAATGAAACGAAGTGATGCGGCGAAAAGAAAAAGAAGTGCGTGAGGTGTGGTAGGGAGTGGCGGATGAGGACGGAAAAAAGATATTTTAAGGGAGGAAAAGAAAAAAGAGGGGAAGGGTGATTGGGTGGGGGAGGAAAACGAAAAGGAACAACAAATCAGCGATGCTCAACACAACAAAACAATTTAAACAAATGCGAAAAGCAAGATCACTGCCGCAACAAAATATCACAGGTAATTCATAATTTGGGCTGCAACAAGCGTATAAAGCAAAAAGAAAAAGAAAATCATACCAGGCACTGCAAAGAAAAGCACAATCATAATTGCACAACTCAAAAGTACAGAAGTATGAGCTAAACAAGTGTAAAGGTAACAGAGAGCGACAAAACCGAGTTTCTTTTTTAAAGGGGCCATGAAGACAACACATAGTCTTATTTTATGCCAGACCGGCGTCTGGTCACGGCTACGAAAAACGCCGTTAACGTGAAAAAGAATGTAGAAAAGGTACACAATGAAAAAATGTTCATATTTCGCGCCATACAACTTCAGCTGTGACGTACTGGGGAGGTACAAGAAAAGCAGAATAATCAATGAGTTAACTCCGCGCTAGCATTCAGTCAGAGCGATCAAGCGGAATTTAGCATAACCATGCATAATCACAGAATGTTTATCGGTGGTAGCTGTACAGTCGGAGGCAGCCAATCGTATTAACTATTCGTTGTGACGTCACCGGGTCTTTGCGAGAAGGTGTCGGATGAGTGAGCACGAAATTATGTTTTCGCTCGCTATCAGCTTAATCCGACGTGGCATTCTTTTTTTTTTTTTTCAAATCACGCAAACTTGTATTTTGTCTTCATGATCCCTGGAACACTCTCGCGCCATATTACAACAGCAATAACGCACAAAAAATGTACAATTATTCAGCGCACATGCTCTAGAGCTATTTTATCATGACCACGGCATTTATTCACAGCTGGTATCTAAACTTGGTTAGCTGAGATAAAAAGGGAATAAATCTGGCCATGACTGAGTTCACCAAAATGCTATTAAACATGCCATTTCGGATATGGATTCGGCACAAATTGAATATTATATGTATTTAAAATAGACCGTATTTAAACGTTATGTTGATTAAGCAAACCTCAAAGCCGTCGACGCAGGGCCCCGTAGCCAGACCCACGATTAGCGACGAACTATAGTTTGATGCCATTGAAACTGGCCTAACTTTGTATACATAACATTTCAGGCCAAGATAATGCTATAAATGTCGTCAAATTGTCAGGCCAATGAAAAAGTTGCGGTGGGAGCAGAACAGCGAATTTGTAAAGTAGGGTACAGGGACGAAAAATTCGAATACGCGCTAAAGGCTAGGGTAGAGTAACACAACAGCAATAAAATTATGAACCCTGGCCTTCGCTGGGGTCAAGTGCACAACCATGGTGCGGTCGCCGCCTGCTTTACGATGACGTCTGCCACGTGTTTTGAACGGCCACTGACCCCTTCCCAGAAATAACGGGGGATGGGGGGATGGGATGAGCTGCAATTCGCAGCCACAGATGAAGAAGAAGCCTACAGCTTCGAAAGCCGTTTCGGCCGCCGCAATGCGACTTGGCAAAACCGCTTAATGCTAGCAACAACGCTTCCACGAAATGCGATGAGCCTTCTCATAACGACGCGTACCGACGCTGTATATTGCCTTCTCTTTCCGCGCTCTCCTTATCGCCACGCGCAGCCAAATGGCCCGTGCAGACGGGTTACGCAATCGCCGTCATATAATTTGCATGTCTGCGCCCGCGCTCCGGCTAATCCGATGCGTCGACCTCGGCGCGTATTACTTTCCGCGCAACGAACGGTACACACAGGCCATAAAACGCAGATAGATGCGCTCCCCAGAGCCAATCGTGACCTCTACAGGCATAGGTGGAGAGGGGTCAGGACTGTTACGCAATAGATGTGCGGCGGCCGCGAAAGTGGATTACACAACCGACCGATACATCAATTTTCTCCCAGTGCTTTTTAGCTAAAAAACAAAATTTCTGTCTGGTTGTTGCCTGCAAAGTTATTCGTATATCATTTTGTAAGGGCCTTCGAAACGAAGCACACGCGCCTTCTTTTTTTTCTTTTTTGGGGGGCATGCGAATTAAACGGATGGAAAAATTGTTTCTGCATACAGTTTGAACGCCGAGCTGAGCGGATACAGCAGACGATATATTAAGCTTCGTATTTTCTCCGACGCACTTCCAACCTATCATTAAATGTTATATTGCCGAAATGTAAAAGTTGGTATAGTAACAGTGCGTTATTGGATTGTCGGAGGACCCGGAGAAACAACGTAAAGCTATGTCGGACGTTTCCGTACCATCCTGTTTTTCCCCGACACTGACGTAACTGGGTAGATGTGGTTATAATTGTTCGGGCGAACTAGCGACGTTTCGTACAATTGCAAGAAGGCAGCTGCATTTAGCACAATAAAACGAAGCAGCGGCAAAAAATAGAGAAAACGCAGCATGCGATCCGTCATCGTAACAGTAATTAAACTGCCGCTTTAACGAAATCCATTCATTCAATATCTCGCTTTACACGAAGTGTTTCGTGGTCTCCACTGAAATGTATAGACACCATCGTACCCGCTTTTAACAGAGTATCGCTTATAACGAAGTGTTTTCTGTACCGAGCAGTTCGTTATAACGAGAGTTTACTATACTGTGTACGTCACTATAAGACGCCGCGCGCCATCCTCGACTATCCAATCTTTGTTTGATTCATTATATAGACCACAGAAACGTTTATGTTATATTAAGCGAACGTTCTACTAAACGAACGAGGAAAACGGACGTCGGATGTACAGTAGACTCGCAATAATTAAAACTCGAAGAGACCCGAGGATATTGTTTGAAGTATCAGAAGCTCTCATAAATATGACTGGGGGCAACCTGCCAGTTTGTGTTGTAATGAAACATTCACATATATTTAACAATACAACATTCACACACAATTCATACTTCGAAAAAAAAAAAAAACCGCGAACAAAGAATGGATGACGGCTTTGTCTTTGCACGAGAGCTCAAAACAAAGTTTTCGACGCCAGCACGGACAGTCAGCCAGTTGATTGCGAGAGCTTTGTGCACAGGTCAACAAACTTGCGGATCCCAGGCAGTGTGGTGAAAGGCCTGAAGTGCAGCAGATATTTTCAGCAAGTACAAACGAGAATAATGAATTAACCGAACTTACGCGACGGAGCAGTTTGAATTGAGCGGCTTTAAAACGCATTAAAAACACAGCGGGCCAACCAAAATCTTGAAATTTGTTCGAGTTAACCGAAATTGAATTTTCGCGGGTCTACTGTACACTTTACTGTACACTGTACACGAGGAAGTATAAGGAGTGAAACGGGGCGGCGCTCACTTCTGGCAGGGGCAGACGCAGATCCCGCAGCACTTCTCCATGCCGGTCAGGTTCTTCTCGGCTTCCTTCATGTCGGCGTTGATCTTGTCCATGTCCTCTTCGATCCGATCCAGTTGCTCTGCGCAGCGCAGCGAGGGGAAGCGACGCACCAGGGAAAGCGTCATTATTGCGCGCACACGGTGGCGGTGCGCGCCGTTAATTAAGCGTGGCACCAGTCGTGTGCAGTGTGTGTGTGTGTGTCAACCCTTGCCAACGCCGACGCGCATGCACGCATCGGGACAGTGTCCTAGAGGAACTTTCTCTCTGATCTTTCCGACCGGAGCAGGTTTAAGTGGGCGAGAGATGTGCTCAGGACATTTAAGAGTACCAGCTTACCGTACCGAATACAATAAGAGTTTTAGAATTCCGTATGCATGCTCCGTCTGTTACGCGGTTACCGTGTTGACCGGGACCAGTCTGGGCACTTGCGTATTCGTTCCGGTATGGGGGATTAGTTCCGCCCCTCGCCATGCCCGCGCATTCGTTACGCTGGGGTGCGCTCTCCTCGCCCTGCCTGCGCGCGCAGGCGCAGTCGGGTCCCGGTCAACACGGTAGCCACGGAAGATACGCTGCAGCATACGGAGTGGCAAAACTCTCTAATGTCGGCTGCGTTTACGTCATTGCCGGTAAGAGAAAAGCACAAAACGTAAACTTTGATATGACTGCAAAATTAAAGGGACCCTGCAACACTTTCTCCCAGCTTTGCTTCTAAAGCTTAAATGCTTGCAGAACGTACTCAACAGATACACCCAGTACTTGCAATACGGGGTTACAAAGTACCTCAGCCAGAAATTGCTGCTCTACGTCCAAGGGGTTAAGTTGGAAACCCGCTCTAAAGACTTTACTCGCTTTCCCAAGTATTGTCGTTCTTCGAGCGCTCGAATGACGTCATTACATTGATGTGGTGGCCATGTGCCACTTCCTTTCTGTTGCAGCAATACACGCATTCGATCGCCAGTTAAAAAAAAACAGCCACAAAGCAAAGCAGAAGCGGAAGCCAGTTCTGCTGCGACGATCAAATCACGCAATGCCTCTCCGTGCTGTTGATAACTGTAGCTTTGACAATGCTTCCAGACGCGAAGGAAAAAGTGAAAGCGTTCATCGAAAGGGTCGCAGAGTCCCTTTAATCTCCCAGCAGACAGCTCGCTTACAAGTTTACGCGACACTCTCACCAAGCAGGGCGCGGACTTCTACTAGTTTATCTGAAGGCAGGACAGTAAAAAACGAACACAATCAAAACTGCGGCGTACCATTCCAATCAGGAACCTTTTGTCAAGAAACCTCCTCGGGAACATCCTGATGTAATTCTTGCCTCCACAGCTACAGCTCTGTCTAGTAATACATCACCGCAAGTGGCAATTAACGTTTCCACATTAGGCGCAGCGTATAAATTTAACTAATACTGCCGCGGATTATCCGTTCACTGTAAAAATAATCTCTCTAAATTCCTCTCAGCCCCTCACCGCCTTGCTTGTCGAGTTCTACTATCGTTTTGATGCCAGTTTCTTGTGCCTGATGTTTTTTTTTTTACCACACGTAATACGATGCGCACAACCAGGCGCAGTGAAAAAACAGGGCGGTGAATTTTAAATGCTGTCAGTCAGCATGCAGCGCAACGTTGCGCGTTAATCGTTCGAACAATGACATCAGATGCATTAAGTAAACACGGTGGGTTGTTTTGTGCGGTAGACCGTGGTGGCAAGACAAAAATTCCGATACAAGTGCGTGTTGTGCGATTCCCGCCAGGTGACAGCAGTGTACGGCCCCGAATTCGCGCGCAGGCGCGAATGGGGTTCCACACAGCCGAGGACAAAGATGGCGGCGCAGTTGGGTAAACGCATTCCATAATGAACAAGCACAGCGTCACCGAAAATAAATAACAATAATAAAAAAAAAAGGTAAAAAAGTATGCAACCGACCGGCGTGAAGAGGGGAAAAACAAAAGCAGGGTACGGGTGCAAAGAGAGTGCGGCGAGTTCGGTCGGCACGAACGGTGCAGGCACAGTGCGGTACAATGCGCACGGTGCAGGTCCGGCGAGTGGCGAGCAACGCGGTGCGCAGGTGGTCGTGGGCAGGCAGAATGCAGGAACCAAGGCGCCGCAAAACGAAAGCATGGAAAGAAAAAGAACACAGGAGAACGACAAAGCACTTGAGAAACACCGAAGAGAATAAAGGTTTGACACAGCAGCGTCTGCAATAAATGCCCCAGAGTGTTTAACTGCCCCTTTCAAACCGGTTGCTCCGAATCGACAATTCCATTCAAGAATTGCTATATATGGACTCTAGCGCATTTTTGCAAACGCCGCTGCGGGAATACGAAACTATGCGAGAAAGGGCAACGTGGCCACGTAAAAATACTGCAAAACCATAACGTAATGGGCAAACTAGAAAAATGTGCCCCCAGAGAAAGAAAGAAAGAAAGAAAGGAGGGTGTGGAAACTGCGGAAAATGCGTGCAGGCGAGAAGCAGGCCGACGGCGGTGCTCCCAACAGCTGCAGTGGTTGCTTCGTTCTTACCTCCTTGTTCGTCGAGAGCAACTAGGGTTCGTATTCCAGCTTCCTTGCTCTGATAGAGAGATGATCAGTCGCGAGGGGGAACAGAGGGGAAGGGGTACGTGGCGGAGGAGAGGAATGTAAGAGGAGGCACAGTGAGTTTCATTACAGCATCTTCGAAGGGAAGACGACACAAAAGAAGCACAGAAGGCATTGAACACATGACACAGAATTAGAGACATCAAGACAAAAGGAGCGAGGGAAATGGAAAGAAGAAACCTGCGACATAAACGACTGCCGTTTTAGGGAACAAAGTTGCCGTACTTAGTAGGTGTTACAGTTTAAGGAAATACTTTTGGATAGCCTAAAACTTTCAAGTGCAAGGAGGAACTACAGGAAGGGAACATGAAGGCCACGAGGCTTTTATAAGAACAAGCGTTAACTAACGGTAAGACAGCAAAGTTAATGGGAAAAATGTCTACACTGCACTAATTTTGCACAGCGGAGAAAAACAGCAGTTTGTTTGCAGATACTGTGAAGCAATTATTCACAAACATTTTTCACTCAGTGCAAAATGAAGATTCGTATTTGACAAAAAAGGCACAAAAATATGTTCGCGAATGAGCCCGCACAACTTTGTGCTTGGGCAATCCTCCCGCACCAATAACGGTCCTTAATGTTTTTCTTTTTTTTTTTCTACCCTCGCATCTAAGGCACCCAAAGTGACACAAGATTACTAGACATGCGCTTTTTATAAAACGGAAGGCTCGGGAACAATTGCCACGATGCACACAAACCAGCAAGCGAATTGAATTCGCCAATATGGCGGCGTACTGGCGGCGTCACACTCACGCAACGCGCTTGTTTCGTTTCATTTCCGTTATTTTGGCAGTTAACGAGTACCCGGAGGTATACTTTCTACCTTCCAATGTGTGATACTCTGTTTTTATACCTGTTCAACTAGGTATTATTTCCCTGTAGGTATAGGACTCAAAAAGAGCACGCCAAAAGACAAGAGGAAAAAAAAAACACGTTTCTTAATCTTCTCCTTGCGCGAGCACAGCAAATTACTGCCTACTTGGCAAAAAAAAAAAAAAAAAAAACACCCATCATTACGGAAAAAAACAATTTCGCCCAGAAAACAAACACACCAATGCACTGAAGTGCACGCAGCATTAACTAGATTAGCCGGTGAGTGAAAACGCACGACTCACGGGGCAACAAAATGGCGAGACAAATGATAACGGCAGCGGGAGTGAGAAGATTGACGACTGGCGAGATTACGCTAGTCACCATTATCTACGCGCCATCACCGCAACCGGTGTTCGCGAGGCTCTTGAGCAGCACACGCAAGCTCCGCTGCAGTTTAGTTGCGCGCGCACTCTTTTACACATCTAACCCCTCTCGGGTCGTGCGCATATCTGTTCCCCAGGCGCGCGACAAACTCATTAATCTCGGTCGCGTTTCCCCGAGAGTCAGTTGCAAATGCATCGCAGCTTACTTCACCGAATAATGGATTCCTTCGGGAGAGAGGTTGTGCGCGCGTCGGGGTTGGACGGAGTGCTGTTCTGCACAAGCGCGTTACGCGCAAATTGAGATTTGTCGACGCCAAAGGGTCGTACGGTTCCTTTCTTTCGCTGTTGTTATGATACCCGCAAGGAGGGCGGAAGAAAGTCAAATGGCATTGAGAGTGCATCTTCGAGTTCAGAAGGGCAAGAGAGAGAGAGAGATAGAGAGAGAGAGAGAGAGAGAGAGAGAGAGAGAGAGAGAGAGAGAGAGAGAAGACCAAGGGTGGCACGGCAAAGCGTACAAAGCTGTTATAATCATAAAGGCGGCCTTCTACGTGGAAGCATAGCGTATAAAAATCCCCCAGAATCAAACAAACACGCTCTCACGTTTGGTGCGTCGTGCGGGGGTTACTGTATTTGCACGATTCTAACGCGCCCCTTCCTTTTTTTTTCTTTTTTTTTTTTTTGCTAAAAGTAGCCTTCAAATTTGCGTGCGCATTACGATGGGGCGCAAAACCGAAATTGGCTTCTAATGTTCACCGCTTTACTTTTATTGATCACTGGAGCTGGACAAGCAACTTTATTAGGCCCAAGAGATTTTGAAGGCCGTAGTTGCGTGCGTCAAGATAAAATGTCTTCGTTAAGGTACGTGGTGTCATGTCTTTTACAGCCAGGTTAAATCGCTGCAAACTACTTTTTTTTTCTTTCAGTTCGAATTTTTCTCTACAGCGCTTACATCGGGGGCGCCTTATATCGCGGAAATACGTTATGCAGGCCGCTCAGCCTGAAGGACAGAATATGGGTCCGCCGCAACGCTATTTGCGGTGAGATAGTGGCGCCCCCTGGCTCTGACGTCGGCTTAGGGACTCGCGCCGCTTCGTCGCTAGACCCGCTTGTGAGGCGCTGCGCAACGTTCGAGAAATCGCCTGTTTCGATGCTGTGCCAAAAGCGATTTCTAGAAATCCAGTGGCAGCGACAGATGTGATAATTTCAATCTATCCCACTAATTGCAACACACCAGGAGGAAGAGAGACCTTTCTTGAGGCAGCGTTCATAATATCGTGGTGTAAGTCGTCCTTCCCTACGTATTCGTGAGGTTCAGAGCGTCAGACTTCCGCGACAAGTCTTCAAAGGCGTGCCCTTTTGTAGAGTCAATTTTTGAGGAGCTCATTATGAAGACTCAACAGTCAATTCTGCGTACCAAGCAGCGGCAGGAAATAAAGCGGCTGCTCGTTGTTGTTTGACTTGTACAGATGAATGTTTTCCTTTGCCCAACGCCCGTTTAATTTCTGCGGTCGCCTTTAGAGTTTGGATGTCGTCGGGGCTCTGGTAGTGTGGATATTTCTTCAGGCGTGCATGCATTGACTTCTTTACAAATTGGCGGTAGGCTCCTCAGAAGCTGCATATCCGCAGTGTGCGTTCTTATTCCCATGAATTACAATGAGAAGGTTTTGCTAACCGCGAGGCCCGGACAACGTTGTCAGATGCTCCGGCGGCTTTTTGCTCGTAATTTCTCCGATCATCGTTGTTGGCTGACTCACGAACAATTTGATATGGTTGTGAGGTTTGATGTAATCTAACGAACCCATTAAATAGTATAGCGTTTTTGCAAATCGAAACCGCTGAATATCAAGCAAGCTCTTTATTGTTTTCAACCCTTCCGGCGTAACCTCCTGGTCACTCAAGATGGCGTCATGCGAAGCTCCCTACCCATCCGCTCCTTCAGCGACCCGGCTCACTATTCGCTCGATTTTGCGGTAATAAAGTTCTCTCCTCCGCCCTACCGCCTCTAGAGTGCAGTTTTCCTATAACGCAATCTGAATATGGACGGCTGTAAAATGTTGTCTAAAATTGTCCAGGTTTGAAACAAACATAGGTGCTGTATCTTGTACGGAGCGTGACCTCGTTTTTGCTTATCCTCGATGCTGGAGAAGCTGAACCATCACGCGCCTAGCACATTGGTTTATTTGGAACTCAGCATACAGTGGCGGCGCTCGTAGCATGAGGCATATTTCTCGATTTTCCGAAAGTGATGTGATCATCTTTACCTGCGGCGCAAGGTTGCAAATGGCTATTTGATACATGTGATTACCGGAAACATAAGGCCTTCTGCAAGACAAAGAAGGCATGGTATTGTTTTGGTCTGTATTTTTCGGATTGTCGGTCACAGCAGCTGGCCGTTCCCTTTGGTCGAAAAGTGCTAATACATAAAGTTACGCCTAGCTCCGACTCGTCCGTGCACAGGACCGGCTACGCAAGGAATGGGCTGGCGCAGGCAATGTTTTTTTCCGTAGCGCACCCAAAACTGTACTTCTCACGCTTGAACTAGTGTACGCGATTTTAACTCTTTTGCTATAAAAAGAGTTGCGGTTTGCAATTCTGGCGCGGACACCTCAGACGTTCACCGAGCGCAAAGAACAGTCAGGTTCCGCTCAGCGACTGCAGACGACAATGCGATCCCTAGCTGACGTCACAGAGCCGCTTCGCGCGCCGCCCGTGGTCGCGCTCCCCACCAATCGCGGCTTGCGACGTATGGACTCGGCCCGCGTTCGCTACGCAATGCTTTTTCTGAGCGGATCGGGTAGCACGGGAGCTCCGCGGTGTACCGCCTGTCCGACATGAAGAAAATGACACGTCGCACATGCGCCCCATGCAACTAGAGGCGCATGTTCTCATGAAAATTGTTCCAGGATCTTCTCTTTTGTGCATCTTAGTTATTTAGGGCCTGCTTTTTTTAATAATAAACTTGCAACAAGCTTCCCTGCACCGCGCCAGTCCTCATCTTTTTTTTAGATCGTCGGTCAGAGCAACTCTTGTCGAAAGCTCGCCGCGTGCGAACTTGTTTCGCGGGCTCCTTTGTTGCCGCAACTCTCATCTTCTATAGCGGAAAATTTCTCTCACCCGAGGGATTCATCAGGAGGTGGATTGGATTGGCTTGACTCGGATCTGAACGGATTGAATTACGATTGTGTTGGATTGGTGTTTCGTCATAGCCGCGCAGACGCACGGCGCAGCGCGTTCCCAGGGAGGCGTGTCCGCATCCGCGCTCTCACTCCGCCGTGCGGCGCTCTCGCCTTGCTGCGCAGTGCCAGTACTCTCTCTCTCCTGCTTCTCTCCTTCGGGCGCGCTGGCATATAACCGGTGTGCCGAAAAAGATGGTTTCGGTGACATAAACAGTTGCTCGTGAAATTCAGCGCCGCATCCCACAACATGGTTATCGCGAAGTGGGCGTAATTTTTTCTCCACCATTTTTGTTTTGCCAGCTTTAATCAATTCCTAGCCCAAATCTAATTTCTTCGCCACCCATCCCTTTAGGGTCCCCTCAACTTAGCCTTCTCTACCAGCGCATCACTATCGAGGGCGCCTTATAATCGCGGAAACACGGTATGCAGGTCGCTCAGCCTCAAGGACAGAATATGGAAGCACCACAACGCTATAGCGGGCAAATTGCGACAAATGTAAATCTCGTTTCGCAATTTCTCTGAGCGGATCAAGGTAGCACCGGAGCTCCGCGAAGTGTACGCAATGGTGTCAGACAATCAAGAATGACTACGGCAGCGCCCCTTCTATTATAGCGCCCCACGCACTATAGGCGCAAGTTTTCAGTGACGCCTTGTTTTTTCACCTTGATTTTCTCTTTTGCGCATCCTGAATTATTTAAGGCCTGCTTTCATGATAATAAACAGTTGCAGCTTGCGCTTCACCACGTCAGTCGTCATCCTTTTTTTGGGGGTTCTTTTTTTAGAGGACGTATTTCGGTTGCCAAGCGCTCTTCCACAGTTCTAAAGGTTCAAAAGCGCACTTCCAAGCTTTGCTGAGAGCGCAGCTGCAAGTCGCACGGGCGCCTATGTGCAGACTTCATTCTGTTCTGCGGTTGGTTTGAAACCGACTGCGTCCTCGCGTTGCGAAGCCAAAAGAGACCACGACAACCGAAAACGGAAAGGAGCGATGGTGGGTGGGTAGAGGATGGGGAGAAGAGTTACAAACGACGAAAAAGAAAACATTTAGGTTTCGACTAGCACCTCGTTTCGTATTACGGATAAAGAGAACGAAACAAGTTATGTCGCTTATGGACGGCGAAGACGGGTGCTACGCAACATTTCGTTCCTGATAATTAAGTGCGCCGTTAGGGGAAGTCGGGCATAACATGGCTTGGGGGAGGGGGGGGGGGGTCGAAACAGGGAAAAAAACACAAGAAGTACACTTCCCAAGGAGTGGCTATATGCGAGTAAGTAAACAAAACAAAGGCGTAGTATATAAGCGCGTTTTTAACAGTTCTTATGGACGGATACGCGATCGGAGGAAACGGAGAACTAAACATTGCCAAGAAAGTTCACGGGTTAACAAAAAAGAGCCTACCGAGGAAAATTCCTGCCATTAAAAGGGAGAAAGAGAAACAATGAGAGAGGGGGCATGCTTACTTTTGGCTAAACAAAGGCCCTCCTTATCGGCTGTAGGGAGACGGGCACCTTCATAAAAAGAAACCTTGTACCGGCGTTGAGTTCCGGTAATGGCAAGTAGCAATATCAACCGTCTTTTCTGCTCTCATTTATTTTTCCGCGAGAGAGCGTTTCCTCGAACCGCTGCCGATAAGCTGTCGGGAAGTCAAATTCCGAAAGCAAACCCTCCACCGCCAATAATCACACCGTTACGGCCGGGTTGCGCGCTGGTCGACAGGCCCTGCCAAGGCGCACCTCAAATCCTGGATTCTCCAAATCTTGGATTTGAATCTGGTATTCAAATTTTAGATTCAGTGGAACACTAAGTTTCGCGGCCGAGGCTTCGAGTCGGAGAAACTCGTTTCGCGCCGAAATTAGCATATAGAGCAGCTTCGTACGCCTCCGCGCGCTGCACGGCTCTTCATTTTGCGCACCGTTCGAAATGAGCACGGCTGCGTTTGCTATTAGATGCGCTTTCGCCAGAATGTGCATAGATTTGGAGCTTTTTTTCAACGATGAAAAGAAAGCCATAACTTGCCCAGGGCTCGTACAACAAAGCCTGGCTGATTGCAGTTCCCTTGGCTACCTTGAAAAAAAGCACGCCCAATTTCCCACGACTCGCCCGAGGAATCCAGCCACATCATCCTGACCCGACGACGATGAAGGCTATCATTAGTAGGGTTTGTAGTTTCATTTCCCCTTGTTTTAAATTTCGTCATCATTTCCATCACACGCCTTGTCGACCTAGCTATTTACTCGGACGAATTACGTCTCGCCTTTGGTGGCCACTCCTTTCAAGTGGTACGTTTACATACATTTTTAGGAAGTCGCAAAGAGTACCAACACCACACAAAAAACAACGGCTGACAACCGCCTCCTGGCGCACTCGCTAACTACTGACATCACGACCCATTTCATGTAGGAACGCCACTCGGAGATCGTCATGCCCGAGACACACGACTCGATTGATTGATTGATTGATTGATTGATTGATTGATTGATTGATTGATTGATTGATTGATTGATTGATTGATTGATTATGAGGTTTAACGCGCCGACGCTACACAGGCCATGAGGCGCGCCGTAGGTGGAGGGCTCCGGATTAATCTTGACCACCTGCAGAGTATCTTTAACGTGCCCGAAATCTCGTACACACGGGCGTTTTTGCTTTTCGCCTCCACCAGAAAAGCGACCGCCGCGGCCGGGAATCGAACCCGCGTCCTTGTGCCACACGAATCGATAGGGCTGAAGCTAAGAGCACTCGCTGTGGGTTGGCGCGCGGTCTCGTTAGACACGGGAGACAGATTTTAAAGACCTTAGTGTCAGATGCAGCTAACCGGCATCCAAACATCGACATCGCCGGACGCAATTACGTGGAACGAAACGCTCAACTAAGACTGGACCCCCAGAGCTTGTGTTCACCTACTCCCGAATAGCGCCGACGCTGCGTTATTTCCGAATCATTTGGGCGGCTCACATTATACCACCCGTTAACCTCACAGGAAAGAAACGCTTTTCCACGAGCAACACCATTTTGCTCACCACGTGAGCTCAAAAGCGCTAAAGAGCGCGTACACAAGCCACTTTTGGAGCTTCGGCGGGCTTGAACATTCAAGAAAAATCTTTCCAGCGCCCCTCAACAGCCGGCCGTAAAATCCGCATTACAAAAAAAAGGAACCGAACGAATTGGTTTTCAAACACGCATAGAATACCAAGCTGCTTTGCCCAAGCACTCGAGGGCACCGAAAAGGAAAAAAAAAAAAGGGGGGGGGGGGGGGGGGGGGGGGCAGCAGAGCGTTAGACCAAACCTTAAACCAACATTTGTTTCTTTTTGTCTTCTTTGCCCCTCTGTCGTCCCAAAAGATTATTACTAAAGAGAGCCGGAATATGACCCGCGCGAACGGACGACAGTGCTCCCCGAAGTCCGGCTCAATTTGGACACAGAAATGCGCCCATAGTGCGGAAGAGACTGCGACGAGGCGTCGTAGAATCCGGGACTTGAATGGTGCGCATAAATCTCGAACGTTTGGCCCGTCGACTCGGAAAGAGACGACCAGAGAAGTGGAATTGAGGGGAGAGAGCGGGGAATAAGGACTGGGACCGTTACCCAGAAGTGTCAATTTGCAGAGTTTCCACTTCAACGGCTTCGAGTTTTCGCCCCGATCCTCGGGGACATGAAGATCTTGACGCTGCCGAACCGAGGAGCTAGCTAAACGAACATCATCATCTAAAAAAAAAAAAAAGGGGGGGGGGGGGGGGGGGGGGCTACACGAAGTAAGAAAGGGTTAGAGAGCTAGAGAAAAATAAAGAATACTTCAAGCTCACAACGGGAGCTTACGCGCCGAACCAAAAGAACCAACGCAATTTCCGAGGACACTTGCTGAATGGGCGACCGACGATCGTTTTCACTACATTCTGACTTTTTCACTGCAGAGCTGTCCGGAACAAAACTAAAAACGTGGAAACAAGAATAAGAAGAGGAGAAAAAAGGCGCATCGCCGAGGTTAAAGCCAGTCTGGAAGTTAAAGCCGGCCCAGAAACGGAAATGCCGCCGTCGAAGCAGCAGCTCACAAACCCGAGATGTGGTCGGTCGTCTGCGAACGCGCGCGACGAACAATGAAGTCGAGGAGGGAAATAAAGTGCGCACGACCGACGCTTGGCGTCGTTCTCGTCTGCCGCCATTTTTGGTGGGGAGGCGCGTACTATGAACCACTTTCTTTCCCCTACCACGCTCATTCGCTTTCCGACGCTGCGCAGACGACCCCTCGTCTCGGCGTTCCTGCAGCCAGATTCAGGTGACGGTAATGGGCCGTTAAAATAGAGCCCCACCGTCATTAATGGAACCACCGACGAAACCATTACGGCCTTTTTTTTTTTTTCTTTTTAACGTGCCGGTTGAACGTGGGTCGGAGATAAACTGAATAGAGAGAGAGAGAGAGAGAGAGGGCGGGTATGGCGTATAAAAATAGTACGGAACACCTGAACGGGGGGCGCAGTCATACTGGATTAGGGAGAAGTATTCGGACGTTCGTCGCGCCTCTCTCCACGCTTCCATTCCCACGAAAGAACGCATTCGCCGCGTGCCTTTTCGTAATCCTCGGCTCTAAATGCGCATTTTGAATCCCTCGTTTAGGGCGGCACGCGCAAAGGGGGCGGCGGTACTTCGGCTGGGCCTCTCCCGGCGACATCTAAATATACTGACGAAGTAAAAAAAAAAAAAAAAAAAAGAGGGAAAAGAGGTCACGGCCCAATAGTTGTGTCGGCCCGTGCGACGCCGTTCAGCCGCGTCGAATCGTTCGGGCGAGAGGAGACATTATTAACCGATTTAAATGGTAATGGAGGCCATACGGAACCGACAATGCCCTTTTGAGTTCGTGATTTATACCACCGATAATGCAATGGGGATGGCGGGGGGTGCTTAGGCGGTCTAGGATATATGGCTATATTAATGCACTGTCAGAGAAGTGGTTCGAGAGCAACTGTCAGTTGTTTTTCGTTTGTCTAGTGTTTTGGCACAAATATTTAAACAAGGAAATGGAAAGAAAATATTCTACGGGAGAACTTGTTTTCGCAGCATTATTTTGTTTTCGTGTCCGAGGCATCCGACCACAGTAAGTGCACTTCCCGCGTTTTTATATCCGGTGTCTTTTTGTAAATATAAATGTGCATCCATTCCATTCGATTGATTTCCGGCAAAATCATTTGACTACAGTAGCATAGACAACAACAGCAAGAAAGGAAATGTTCGAAATGGGACCGTGCAATGGGGGAGTTCGATAACGATGAGCTCGATAACGGTGACTTTCGTAAATTCTTTGGCAACTACCTCTGACATACGAGGGAATATTCATGCATCCTTTGAGCGAGCGCGTTCTTCTCGAGTTTCTTAGCCCGTACCGCCCTTTGTTGCCGCTAGAAGCAACATATAGTTCGTTGAACCATGTACAGCGGTACCGACTTGGCAAACAAAATAATCGTCCGCGACCTCGCCGCAAACAGGATCAAATTGTGTTCCGTTCTGTTCTTTACATCTTTTTTTCGGAGTTCAGCCCGGCGCCGAAGCCGCACTCCTGCAGTCTACTACGGCTTGTCTCGCAATAGTGTCGTGTCTGCATCAACCCCCGTCCCCTCCAATAGCAGGACCCGCAGTGAACGCGCACTAGCGCAAGACCTAAGATGAATATTGATGGGGAAACCTGTCAGCGGAGTAACGATCTCGGAAAAATACGTTCGACGTCCCATAAGGCTGCCGAGAAGAGTGCAGCGGTTTTTACGGATAGTTTATTTTCTAGGAAGCTTTGATTTTGCAATGTCGATGTACTTAAAGTCAAGACCCTCGCTTGAACTAGTTTTTATACGGCTGCCGAGCTGTTCCAAACGCTGCTTAGAACTCTCCGTGCGCCAGCACAATCGTTTACGAAGTGGCCAAACTCACTACGATCAATTTAGCTTGTCGTGTAGACCTACCGTTTCTCAATTGTTTTTAATGTGTTCACTATCTTCAAATGACGTTACTGGTAAGCTGAATCGCTTCAATTGAGAGATGCTCGGGTTTGAGAGAACGCACGGACATTAAAACAGATATGCATGCTAGTCTTAAGATATGCGCTACACTGTTGAGCTGGCTAGCATGATGCTGGCCACGTGAACTAGGTCCTGCATTTTATTCCTTTCTACTTTGTGCCCGGAAGCACTGTGGGTAGTACAATAATGCCCAGCGCATAGCCATAATTTGTTCTCCGCAGAATACACATTTCTAACGGGCTTTCTTAATTTGTTATTTAACAGTTATTACGCCTTTATTACGCGAAGGCCAACCCACTGCGCATGCTCCGCGCCGACGCGGCAGCTGAGGCAAAGCCTCCTGGGAAATCTTGACGGCGTTGGCTCAGGCCGCAAAACGGGACGGACCTCTTTACCAACATTACATGCGCGCTGCCGACGGCGGACTAAAAACGCGCCTAGGGCGACGCACGCCTCGGAACAAGCGGCTAACGTCATGTTTTGTTCTCGAAGCTAGAAAAACGAAGAACTTTCGCGTCGTCACAACATTTATTGCACTTGTCCTGGTGTTCGTTCCGCCGGTTTTCACTTTGGTTGCTAAGTTAGACACAATGCCCAGTAGACCTCGGCACGCGAGAACTTTCGGCCGCTTGTGTATTAGTTTGAGTGCTGACCGAACACCGCTAAAAACTCGCGCTGGACGACCTCGAGCCGTCGCCTACAGTGTGACCAAACCCCGCACTACCTACTTTGTTCCGGCACCTGTTTCTCAGCCGGCCGGGCCACGCCTGGACACTATAATTAATGACACTACGAAGACGGGGCGCAGTGCAGGACATTTTTGTTTCGCGGTTTGTTTTCGCCCCCATCGCAGTTCTCATTTGTCAAAAGAGGCGCGGGGGGCTGTTTTGGGCATGCATTCCTGACGCGCAGCTAGTGCGGGTGCTACAGTAGTACACAGTAGCAGCCGTTACACCGCTCATGTTGCTACGATATGTTAAAAGGACAGTCTTACGCAGGCCTGGCGGTCATTTTTGACTGTGCTGTCGGGAAAAATTCAAATTCTTGGGTTTTTACGCGCCGAAGCGTCAAGATTACGAGGCGCGCCGTATAGTGGAGGGCAACGTATAAGTTTAGATCGCACTAGGCATCTTTAACGTGCGCCGAAATCTGGACACACGTGCGTTTTCGTTTTTCGCCTCCATCAGAAAAAAAAAAAAAAAAAAACGGTAGCCGCACCTGGGATAGAACCCGAGATTGTGGGCTCATGAAGCGCCTTAGTTAATGAGTGCGCTCTCATAGAGGATTACTAGAGTATTGCAGGAGTGCTACAAGTTAGGCAAGTAGTAACAGAGTATTACATGAAGAGTAATTACTTCGATTACACTGCCCAGGTTTTTGTTAGGTAATACAGCGGGCCCAGCGCATATGTAAGCGCCTTCACCTGTTTACCTCGACGACTCGCAGCCCCAAAGAGCGCAACACAGAACGAGCCCAAACGACAGCAGTATGCACACACAAATAAACAGCATCGTGGCATTTGTTCCCAACCTTCCATTAATTGTGGACGTAAGTTTCTTAGACAAAAATACGCACATTCCTAAGTGCTAGTAAGTGGCACACGCACACAAAATACGTCCGCGTCCTTCTGCTTTTATAAAAAAATGTGTCAAAGGGGTAAAATATTGCAGCCTCTTAAAAGAGCACAGCTGAAATTACTTCATTTAGAGCTACTTCAACAAAAACGAGTGAGGTCCACAATATAACAGCCCCACTTAACATTCCGACGAAAAACAGGGCGATGTAGGAGACAGGACAAATACTGGTAACCTGAAAGCTCATTTTTTTTCCTCCTTATGTTCGCCCAGTTTTTCGTAATAAATGTCCCAACTCAAGCAGCTAGCCCGAGTTCAAATTTTACACAGGCATCTTTTACCTAAAGCCTGCGTGCGAGAAATTTTTGTCACACCCAGTCTCAGTCTCGTTAAGCTCAGTCTCGTTCCGCACGTGCGCTTTAAGGCTACTAGCAGTTATTGCAGGGATTCGTTGCTTATAGCGCCAATACAACAACTACGAAGCGTTACTAGGGGCTGCGCCGTTACGAAATAGCGTAAACAGAATTGCAGGATCACGCTGTCCCGCCACACACAGACCCCGAGCAGCTGAAAACAGCCAAGTACACGCAGACAAACCGCGAAGAAAATCGGAAAGAGGAAAAACAGCGGCGAAAAACTCACCTCTTCGCATAACGATATCATGTTCCGGGTCCTCTCCAACGACTGCGATGGAGAAAGGGAAAAAGAAAACGTAAGAACACGTTAGAGCGACGAAACGAACACCCCAAAACACAACTCTTTGAACATTTTTGTTTTGTTTTTGTTTTTTCCTGGGAGGGGTTACCCGCATGTTTATTTACGCTCGCATTTCTTCACGCGTTTGCTTACTGTTTACCGAAACTATGCGTATTTTACTCACCCGCTCCCATATTTACGCTTTTATCTTCATGTTTTCCCAAACAACCTTTTTTGTGAAAAATGCTCACCCCACAAAAACACACAAAACCCCCCCTTGCATTAGGAGTAAGTTATGCAAGCAGGCAAAAAGGCACACGAAAAGGTAAACGGCTGTAGAACGACTGCGTGCGACCGTTTCTGCCAAGTTCAAAAGTAAGCCCCCTTAAAAGGGCGCTGCGTGACGTGATTAAGCTAACAAAACCCTGCTGTCGCGTGCCGTGTGAACACGCGAGTAAAATTAGCGGCTGACGCTAGCTTCACTCGGGTTTCACGACTGCAACGCAAAACGACGTTAGTGTCGAGACACAATGCAACACTGGAATGGATCCATTCCGGCCTGATTGAATTAAACGATAAACAATAGCCTGTACGGTCGAAACGGATTTCTCCTCATTTAATGAAATTAGACTGTAAAATGTTTTTTTTTTTGTGCGGACTGAATGCAGCGGACCAACAACGGTAGTTTAAATCGCGCGGGTGAGCCCCGGGTCTTGGTAAATAGCGTCAGATTGGTTGACTGAATTGGTTAACAGAAAACATTTGGTTCACAAGAAAACACGGTTTTGCACACACAAAGTAGCCCGTGGGCCAAAACACGGAGAGTGTATTATATGGCAAACAATAAAACAAGAAAACCGGACTGTTTATGGTCGCTCATCGCACAATTATTCTTCGGTAGCACTGAACCACGGAATCTGACGTGAATCGCAAGCCAAACCTTCGCAGTGGCCTTTCGCGAGTGCGTGACCAAAGCGAAGTTTAGGTGTTCCCGTCAGCAAAATACGAGGAGGAATATTTCGATGCCCTGTCCTAGTCATTAATTCATAGCAACAAGGCGCACAGACCTCCGTCGACATAACACCGAACTCCCCTGAAGTTACACGCACCCCAATCGTCCAGCGCCTCTACCAAGAAATCAACTATCGAACCCCGAAACACACCTTCTCCAATCATCTCCCATCTTTAACCGAAAGCCCAGAACACACACACTCAGACAGATCCATGGAGGCACATCTTCCCACCCAAATCCACGTTTAATTACTATTCCCCACACAATTCTCAGCTCAATGTAAATTCTGCAGGACCATGGAATCCTGAAGCACGTAATAATCGACTGCGCAAAGAACACAGACCTACCGCCCCAACCCCCCCCCCCCCCCCCCCCCCCCCCCCCCCTCCCCCCTCTCCCCTGAGCTGCGGGAGGCACTGCTGTCCAACTTAGGTCGAACTCCTGCCTGCGACCAGGGACTACGGCAGCCTGGACAGCACATGGGCTCAGCGCCGGGCAGCGCCCATGTTACTCGGATGTGCGAGAACGCCCACACCCGACGACGTTACGGGTGCGAACGAGCTCCTCGGATGACCGGAAATTAACGCCGGACATGACACCTCCAGAACGCGGACAGTTTACAGAGAGGCAAGAGATCCTCAAAACTAATTTGCCCCCTTCCTTTCTCGGGCGCGAGGAGTCGAGAGGAGCGCATGCAGCAGGGACAATGCCACCGACAAAGAAATTAGGCACGCCGCGAAAGGCCCATTACCGAGCTTAATTAAAAGCTGCATGGCGCCACAATTCACCCACTGGCCACGGGGGAAGGCGGCGCAAGCCAAAGGGAGGGGGAGAGAAAGAGAGAGAGAGAAGAACGAAGGAAAAAAAGGAAAGCACTACGATGCGATCGCCAGAAATTAAGGTAAGACAGGCATTTGCGGGAGCAGCAGCGGCTCGCTAAAATGGAAGTACGAAAAAAAAAAAAAAAAAACGATGAACGGTATGAGCGCCATAAACTAATTTAAGAAGCGAAATGTGGAATAAAGCAAATGGGAGTTACAAGAGGAGTGGACGGCGGATGCTGCAGTGAAATTAAGACCGGAGGGTGTAAACCTCAAGCCGGAACGGAGTAAGCAAATTCCAGAAAAAGAAATGCCGCAAGATAAGTAGGTGTAACGAAATCCGGAGCGAAACGCGCGGGTGCGTGAAGTGGAAAAAGAGTAAGTCTCTTAAGATAAACGCAAGAAAAAGTTACTTACGGAAACTTTGCAGAGTGCTGCACCGAATGCACTCAAATATGCTTCGACAACGGATACAAGTCAACTTACTTAAAGACAATACCCGAGAAAACTAAAAAATAAGTGCACGTAGTGAGCCGGGCTGCTCCGTTCGGTCCGTTGTCTTTAAAAAAAAAAATCCACCGCTATAAGTTCATGAACGGCGAAGCTCGAAAGCTACGGCGTTAAGTATATTTCCAAGCACACAAAAACGGCGGCTTATAAAACTACAAGCAACAACACGCCAGCAAACTACGGTGCGAATGATTTATTAAACGGGGACATTTATTCCTCCGCCCGCCAAAGTACGCAACCGCTGTTCGCCACACGCGCTGGCGCACACAAGGGACATTATTACGCATAATTTATTTTAACTTCCGCACGGGGACTAGTTATTACGTATCGGCTAAGTTAAAAGAAAAAAAAAGCAGAAAAAATTAAGCCGATGCTAAAGCAATTGTTGCCACGAGGGGTTTTATTACAGCACGAGCTTTTGCTAACGTGATCTGAGTATCAAATTATAACGGACTCAAAGAAAGCAGCTGTAAAATCCACTCGTTATTTCGTCTTTGGGGTGAGCAGTTGAAGAAAAAATGGCTTTCGCACAAATTAATGCAAAACCGCCAAGCAAAAGACGTATACAAAGGCGGACTGCGCAAGTAAGCCCGGATCACAATTAAAACTTGAAGAAATGGAGAGAGGAAAAGAAAATGAGAAAGAAGAGAATAAAGAAAGCCACAAATACAGAGAGAGAGAGAGAGAGAGAGAGAGGAGAGAGAGAGAGAGAGAGAGAGAGAGTAGAGAGAAAGGTAGATATTTTGGTATCTATAGCAGACGTCCTGAGAGGAGAGAGAGAGAGAGAGCGGAGCAGTGAAAACGAAAAAGGGAGAGAAGAAAAAAAAACGGCAAGAATTAATTCTCAGATTTCGGGAATTTTACGCGTCAAATTTGCACCTGGGCATCGAGGCACGCCGCAAATTTCGACCACCAGGGTATTTTAACGTGCACCAAAGTCTCGACACACGGAGGGCGTTCTCGTTTTTCGCTTCGATCTGAAAAACGGCTGCCACAGCCGCCGCAGAAGAATCTAACCAGCGTCCTCACGTTAAGTAGCACAACGCATTAACCACTAAGCAACCACGGCACGTAAGAGCGTAAACAAGCAATGTTCGTTCGCGTTGTTTTCGTTTCTGAAAAAAAAAAAGCGCGCGCGCGCGCACGCACGCACGCACACGCGCGCACGCACGCACGCACGCACACACACACACACACACACACACACACACACACACACACACACACACACACACACACACACACACACACACACACAACGTAAGTTTCACCAGTCGTGCACGCATCACATCCTGTGATTAATGAAAAGAGAAGCAAAAAAAAAATGGAAGGCGCACTTCGTTGTTTCAGCCACGTGTTTACTTTGATTCAATAGGCTGCAGCAGGCGCTCCCCGAAAACTCCCGTCGTCTCTCCCATTGCATACCAAACAACGATCCTCCACCATTCGCCGCGTATACGTTCCTCGTTTCCCCCGGCTACTGCGCGCTTTCGTACCCCATTCGGGAATTCCGAGCCGCGCGTGCCGCGCAGACTAAATGATGAAAGGGGACCAGTCGGCTTTTCCCCGGCGCTTCCCGGAGCAGCACGAACCACGCCCACAGCCGCGTGGGTGGCGGACAATAATGCGCCGACCGTACACGACTGACACGCATGCGGGTTATGGCAGGAAGGCGTAAGGAGGGCGAGAAGGCAGGGCGCAGCGGAATTTATCGACAACGCTAATCCTCCGCGTGTGACGCCATAAATCACCGTACCTCAGGGCACCCACCCACCCGTGGCCACGCCGAATACACAGAGACGCTGAGGCGACGGCCAGCCGCCCGGGCGTGCGAGCGGTGACAAGGGAGGACGTCGGTTGGGAGAGCTTTTTGAGGCGAAGCCTTAAACGCGAAAAGTGACTGCATTCGACGTCCTCGTCGTCATTGTCAACAGGAACGGCACCAAAATGGCCGCCGCTGTACTAAAAGAAAAAAACCTTGGGATATCTCCACTAACGTGAAACCTAAGCAGGGACGAAGCATGCAGTGTACAAGTGTATTCAAAGATTGTAAATCTCTCTCTTGCCACACGGCGCGCACTGATTGGGCGCCGGAGAAGCCCCAGTGGGAGGAGCGATCTCGCGCTTGCTGAGGCTGTGGCGCCCTCTCTTGCGTTAAACCGGATTTAAGCAATTAAACGAGGGCCAGACTGGCCGGAAGTTGTCTTCGTGTCACACGCTGCAGCATGGAAAGAAGTGTGCTTCACGGGAGAAAACCTAGCGTTTGAAATCAATTTCGAGACGGAATTCCAACAAATTTCTGTTATTAATCCATTTAAATCCTGATTATTCCTGCCCTTTATATTAGTTTAAATCATGTAAGTTTGTTTTGAAGCAGTCTTATTCATTACACACTTGGTTTTTGACCATCGTCTGTCAACTTGATTTACCGTAACGACATGAAGCGCCGATAGCCCGAGCCCCTAAGGTGCACCGCCCCTAACTGGGTTCGTGTGGAATTCGAAGCCGGGTGACCGGAGCCGGACCACAGCGCAAACGCGCCAGGGTGCCAGAATCGAATAAAAATTACCCTGGAGCACCCATTTTGAAATTTGAACGTGACAGCGCGTGAGTAGAAGATGCGGACGAGTTAGTATTTAATGGGTTAGCATTTAATATCTCAAATTAATACAAACCCGTTATGCCAAATTAAAAGCTAAGGAAAGAGTAACCACCGAAATGTCTTTATGAGCACCCCAACGCGGTGTAGAACCGTGAAACCACGTCTCATATGCAAACATCTGAGCGGTAAGCCTGCGCACAGCGCTTAGTTATCTCCGCAAAAAATCAAAACAAGAAACAAAAAGAAATAATGACAGGCGGAGTATGCCCACCGCATGCATTAACGATGCCGTTACCCAGTGACATGGATTATACGACCGAGAGAGAGAGAGAGAGAGAGAGAGAGAGAGAGAGAGAGAGAGAGAGAGAGAGAGAGAGAGAGAGAGAGAGAGAGAGAGAGAGAGAGAGAGAGAGAGAGAGAGAGAGAGAGAGAGAGAGAGAGAGAGACGTTTACACGTAGACGTTCCGACAGTCGAGACGAAGGTAAGTTTTAGTGCGCGAGCAGAATCTCACAAGCCTCCTAAAACGGGCAACGGTTCAGATTGCCCGCAGCCAACGACGTCATTTGCGTTTCTGCGAAAGACTTCGTCCCGCATAATGCGGTCAAGTTCCTCAGTCCCTGCTATAAACGCAAGCACGTCTACAAGAAATCCCCCCACGTGACCACCGAGCAGCAGCAGTAGCAGGGCAAGTAGCGTGTTACGTCCAAGACCTATTCCCATCTCAACAGCGACGACATACAGATGGATCTAATGGCATTCTCGAGAAAAATAAAACGAAAGAACGAAATAAATGAAGAAAGAAAGAAATCGAAAGAAAAAGAAAGACGAGAAGAAAGAACGAAAGAGAAAAGCAGAGAAAAAAGAAATAAAGATTTCAGACTCCCGCTTACTACTATTTATAACGAGTGCGAGGACCCTATCCCAAGGGGGAAAAGCCAAGCAGAGTAGCGTCAAACGAGGACACGCCAACGCGCCATCACGTTTTCTTGGGCTCGCCCGTGGGTATTCCGTAGATCCAAGAACAGAAGTAGCAGCGCAATGATGATGGTGGCGGCCGTTTCTCGAATCTCTCCCTCCCTTACACTCCCCTTTTTTTTTTTGCTAACGCCATTACAGCAGTCCCCCTCTCCCTCTCTACAAGCGCCGCGTTCAAACCCGAGCAATGGTCCCGGGCCAAGCGTCGCCATCACGAATGCCAGTCACGAAGTCGGAGCACGAATTCCGACGCCGCGCTGATCACTGTCCGGCTCTCCGCCGAATCCACTCCGGGCTCCCCGAGCAGGGCGAGACGAGGAGGAAACGGCAGCGTAACGCCCGAGGGGAGTGGATCATTGAGCGGTATGTACGCGTAAATTGCTAGAGAGAGTGCCGAAAAAGGGTTCGAACGACGGCACAGTTCCCGCCAGCTCGGACGTGGCCGGCATGTACAAAGGGGCAGTGGCCCGGATGGGGAGGAAGATGAGACTACGAAGAAAGTCATCCATAGCCGGCGGGAATAGATGTACAAGAAAATTTCGGGGGCCATGAGGAAAATGATCTCCCGCGCCCGGCCGACGGGAATGGTAGGAATTCTCGGTGCGACTTCGTTGCCCCGGGAAAATATATATTGTCGATAATTCATTTTATACTCGGGTACGTCTGACGTCGTGACGTAGGCGTCGAAGGAGCCGGTAACCTAAAGGCGTGATATAGCCGACGCTACCGTCACTGCTGCTGCCGCCAGCACGGCCGGATCGACTTGCGCGTATGACTTGTTTTTGGAAGAATGGAACCCCTTCAGTAGGGGTCCATTTATGCAATACGAAAAACAAAACGAAAAACCAGATAGACTTTCCGATCAATTCCTAAAGAAAGCCGAGAGAAGCGCGAAAGCTTTCTCACATCAAAAGTGCGTCGAAACCCTCGCTGAAAGTGCGTCAGATCGATCGCCAAACCTTCAAAGACACAAATGCGACACGGAAACGAACCCACGCGACGAGTTTTCGCACACTCAGTAAACGCAACTACGATCTCTCTAACTGTAGATCTCTCTAAATCTAGAAGCGTTCGCTTTTCGCGATCTACGAGCGACCATAATACCACAATGAAAGCACCGTGTCACGCACGCGCCGTGAGTCATGCAGATATCTTATCGCAGCTTTTCGGTCAACCGATCGGTCTAGGGGGAAACGCATTCGTTTTATGACAGGAATCCATTGGTCGCACTAAGAAAGCCTTCACGTTAAAAAAAAAAACAAGTAGAAAGTGAAGAAGAGCTACATGATGACTCTACGCCTACCACGCGGCGACGAACTAAAGAGCGAAAGGACACCTCTCCGCACGATATCTCAGCTAACCAACCTCGGTGTCTTAAATTACACAGAGAACACAAACTAGCGCCCCTAGAAGCTCTACACTCGGCGTCTTCTCTCAGCCCCCCCCCCAACATATGGGAGGACGAAGTACTGTGTAGACCGCAAGGCGGCTCTGCAGAGCGCGGCTAGAATAGAAGTTTGCGCAGGGGTTCAAGAGTGGTTGAATTGGTGTCTGGAGCCGTATTGTAAAGCGTGAGTAAACACAATCTTTCTTGCCTACCCAGTGACGCGGGCCCGTAGTTTTATCCGGTGCGCCGAGTAAGGAGCCGAACTTAATTCTTCTAACAGATGGTGCTTAGAAGAAGACGTAAGGAAAACGCAGATGCAATTTCCTCCTACACGCGCAAGGCCCGTTAAAAAAGGGGGCGAACCTGAAAATCGCAGACGGACAAAACCTGCACAGACTTCTCTCATAGAGAGGAAGAACTTGTTTCCGAGCGAAGCACAGCGGCTTGAGGTGGAGCAGACGGCGCGGGGAGGCGCTTGATAAATCTCCGTACTTGCACAGCGAAACAAGTTGAATACGCCGTCCTTTTGTATGCCATTGAAAAAAAAAAAAAAAAAAAGAGAAGACTGAATTCAAATGAGCAAGACTTGGGAGCAGCAACTGCAGGACAAGACTAATGGCGCCCTCCGAAGGAGAAAACCTCGTTACCAGAGGCTCGTGGGGCATTCCCCGCCAGCAGAGGCGAACAATGGCCCAATCCTTACAAGCACCGAAAAAAAAAAAAAAAAAAAAAAAAAAGAAAAGGACGGCGGGCGAATAAGAGGGAGAAACGAATGGCGAAGTTCAGTCGCAAGACCTTCGCAGAGCGCCCCGGAACGTCTCGCCCAACACAGCACGGCATCGGGCAGCAACCTTAAGGTTGGCCTGTTGAAATAAAATAGCAAAAAAAAAAAAAAAAAACGCGGAAATGCAATAAAGAACGGAAGCGTGGGCGGAGGGTCTCGTATGCATTTATTCCTGGCCGGCCGAGTTCTTTCGCATTAAGTTTTTGTTCTTACCGCGTTCTTTTGAACACGAAGAACGAAAACTGCAGTACTAGTGCTCTAGCTTCGCGCACGTGATACGACCGAGAAAATGCCTCCACCATTCCGGCATTTTCCGTCCTTACTCTCGGTTTTACGGGAGAGTAAGGAGTACGGAAGCGGAGCTAAATTAGTTTTCCTCGAACGAAGATGGCGGGAGTAGTATAAGAGCGGAGCGGGGAGCTTCAATGAGCGCCACCGGGATCCAAAAAAGAGTTACACATATAGACCGTAAATTGAATTCGGAAACAAAAAGTAGAGAAAACGAGATTCCAAGATTGCTTTGTCCCATCGCTCGTCTCGGGGAATATCTTCATCTTAGTTCTCTGCGCAGACTGTACGGCATCCGGCGGAGACGGACATTCTTATGCTCCGAGATGACCTTTATTGCGTTACTAGGCCCAGGTCGACAGAAAAGGAGAGGAACAGAAAGAAATTGGAGAGCCAAAGGTGAGTTAGTACACCGGGCTTGGTGGAGCAGCCGCCATACGCTGGCCCCGCTACATCGAGCGCAGACGACCCTGTGTGACCAACTTTCCCAAAGCGGGAAATTCGAACAGAAGCGGCAATGAGAAGCCAAGAAGACGAGAAAAGAAAAAAAAAAAGTCACTGAACAATACGCAACGGCGATGTCCGTGAACTAGACATCTCTCTTCTGTTATTGGTAAGATACGCGATTGTTTACATACTTCGGCGGAACGCCATGAACAGTTTGTGCAATGTTGTGGTAGATGATTTCGGGCAAGCGCGACTACAGCAAGCAATTCGCCGACGGAGTCTTCGGCGAGGAAAGAAGCAACAAGCCCTCTTGCTTCAGCTCCAAGCTAACGCCTTCCCGCACCTAGGCTCCACACCATGCACCCTACCATTCTCCCTTCGAACAAATGTCCCTGCCTGCAAAGTCTGAGTTTGCCTCCCTTAACCACGTTACGTGGGCCTGCCCCGACATCACGAACATTCCCCGAATACCCACCCAATCCTCGAACAGTGAAAAGCTGCGCAGCTAAGCTCGAACACTTAAGATCTGCGACAGCTAATACGAAGTGCCGTGAGCGCTGCCAGAGCTACAGAGGCCCTAGCATAGAGGAGCCTCTCCTTCTCAAAAAAAAAAAAAAAAAAACACCTTTAATTACAAATTTGAAACAACGTTATTCCGCCTACGGACAGCACTAGCCTGTGAATTATCCGAAACAAAGAAAATGCCCAAAGAATCGCCAACATCCCCGGCCGTAAAAGAACAACAACAAAAAAAGCCACCTGCAGCATTTGAGTTTACACTGTCGGGATGAAGGGAAAGCAAAACCAAAAGCCGACAGAAGTTGGTTCAAAGCGAAAGTGGGCCTGTTTCCTCCATTACAGCCTGACGAATCGGAGTCTCGATCCACCCGCAGCTGCCCTCTCTATTCGTGCACCCAACCCGGCTACACCGTGCATGCCCCCGGGCCACTCCGCTCCAGCTCCGGTGTACATAAAGGTCACGCTCCAACGGCCCAGCACCGCGGCGGGCGTCTAATTTAATCACGAACTCTCTTACGAGAAGGAGAAGAAGAGGGAGAGAACGTTCGCTTCGGGCAGAGAACGGACGCGCGAAGAGGGAAAATAGCCCGGAACCGCGAACGCGTGGACTGCGACGAAGCAAAGCGGAGAAAAATAAAAACGTAATCAGGCCACCGGGGATGCGCGCGGAGGAACAGATGCAAATGGAGGCCAAGGAGAGACGCAAACAGTCGGAGGCAAACGGGAAAGCGGCACAGATCGCTCGTCTCGGGAGACGAGGCACGCCCGAAAAGGGGAGTTCTCGGGTGGATGGAGAGGAGAGAGAGAAAACGGGGTAGATAGCGAGCGGATCGCAGTTAGGACGACGGGAAACCGTGGAGAACGTCCAAGCCGCGCTCAAGAATTCGTTAGCCAGAAAAGCCGCGGAAAAAAAAAAAAAAAAAAAGACGCTTCGTCGTGCAGGTTGCTGCCCCACTCCCCTCCCTTCCAACCAAAGCGTATTCGTTCTGCAAGAAATACGTCCAAATAAACACGCGTAACGGGGGCCTACTTTTTAAACACGGACAAGTGTTTATTCCAGGATACACCCAAGATTTCGCTCAAGGGAAGTGACGCCAGCACAACGAAAGCAAGTGGCCTGTAAAAGGTGCACCCGCATGCAACACAGGGTCTGCTTGCGGGGAAGCACTTTAAGCACTAAAGAGTACGTTACTTGGGTTGTTCGATTTCGGGTTTTATATTTCAACCGAACGTGTTTTATGCCGCGATACGCCAAGATTTCACTGACGTCATATCCGTCACGGAAATGACGCCAGTACACCTTTGCCGAAGCGACCCTCCAGCAGGACGTCGCCCGCCAAGCACACCCACAAGACAACCGCAGACCCGCAAATCATGCTCAAACGGCAGATTTCGCTGCAACATTTCACTTTCGTATTTAATCGATTCCTATGACAGAAGAATCAACCACAGCTTTTTGGTTATTTTTCTTTACACGACAGAAGGCATTGTCCCCGGTGCGCTAAGCGGGGATGCGAAATAATCGCTAGGCAAGTGCGGGGGGAGGGGTTGAAAAGACGTTTATGAGGCGCGCGACATCAAAGTAAGGACCGCGGTTGCAAGTAAATCCATGCCACACACTTAGAAAAGCCGCTGCTGCGGAAATTTTGTGGGGCTACGACATACAATAACTGGGGAGGAAAAAAAGAAAAAAACTTTCCTGCCGCCATTTCGAAATGTAACATTAGCTGAGGCCTCCATTATCGCGAGAAAATCTTGCCTCCGGAGCAATTTCCTTATTTTGAAGAGCTAGCGCGAAACAAAGCTTTCCGGTGCGCGATTTATAAGTGGAGAACCACGTGGAAATAAACGCTTCAAGCAAACAAACCGCGCCATCTCTTTCTCTCTCTCGCAAACGAAATAACGAACCCGCTTGAACTACAGCGGCCATCTCGAACTGTATACATGCCGAAACTACCAATCAAATCTCCACCACAGGGATGTAAAAACTACAGTTCGCAACAGTGCAAATCCTGCCATTACGAGGTGGCGTTCCGTGTAACGATATGCAAACAAGGCGCCAACCACGAAGGGCGAAAACAAACGAATCTGAGACAGACAGATAGAGAGATTAGAAAGGGTGGAGGAGGACGGTAGTTGCCTCTTCTTCGACGAGAAAAAAAATTACTGCAGAGAAACCCAACACAACGCAGTGCGAAGTGCGCCTGGTGGTGTGCGTTTCTTTTATTCTGTTCGCTCCTTCGTTTGCTCGAATCTGTTATTATCGCGGAAGAGAGTAGCAAAGGAGGGGGGCATGGCAAAACACACACAAAAGGTGATAAGTAAGAGCACGCAAGGAAATCAGACACGGAGTTCTTTTTCCCAGATTGAGTCGTAAGGAAATTTCGTCGAGGCGGGCACGCGCCTGTACAGCCAAGAGGGCCTCGTTCCCGTAAAAGAAGAAAGACCATAACGAAGGTGAAAAATCCGGTATTAAGAGCAAACACATCGTGCGAAGCCGTGTTTATTGGACTCTTCTATCACAGGACCGGTTTTTTTGGAGAGGAAAGTAAAAAAAAAGAAAGGGAAGGAAACGCAGTTGCCGGGAAACGCGTTCCGTCACCTCCGCACGTGTGTTTCGCCCTTTAGGATTGTGCGTGCAAGGTTAATCAATTGCGCACATGAGCTTGTGAGCTCGTTGCTGCCTGGCTATACAATAATTTACACGCTCCAATAATTCTTAGTTACCCCTAAGGGCGGGCCAGAGAAAGAGCGGCGCCAAGACGTCTGCTTCCAATGTTCGTGACTAAGGTGCGACGGCGCAGGCAACGCTGTTCCGCGCGTATACGCACAAGAGCAGCAGCGGGCTGTTTATTCTCATTCTGAAATGCCTCGTGTAGCCAGGAAGGCACGAGACCTCGCCCGTAAAGGCGGAGAATTTACGGGACTGCCGTTAAAGCGGACAAACACTAGCGGCCTTCCTTGGAGGGAGCTCAGCGACAACAGTCCCTCCCACAAACATGGGAAACTAGAGGAGGAAAAAGAAAATTAGAAATAAAGGAGAACGCAGGCGCCATATAGTCTAAGGACGGGAAAGCATCGATCATCAGCGCACGTTTCGCCTGCCTTCTTTCTGGCCGCTCTTACTCGTTTTTTTTTTCGCCTGCAATTGCGGCAAGTAGTATTACGAACCAATCGTATACGGGAGCATGACACTCTCAGTCAGAAGTCGTCATAGATACGGAGTATTCGTTTCTTCTAAACTGCCGCGCTTTTTCTGTCAAAGTGGTAGGCAGATTTCTTTTTCGGTTAAAGAAAAAAAATCAGCACTACAAAGCACGTACGGTCGGTAAAACGCCTGTCTTCGCACGTACCAGCGGAGAATTCAAAAACTGGAACAGGCACATTAAATGCGCGAACTGCAGCTTCAGCTCTTGGACACGTGGCGACACTCGGACGATGTTTTTGCTTACCCCGCACCTTCCCTTTCGGAGCAGGTACACACGGGTGTCACAGCTCCGCCACGCTACGCTAAAAGCATCTGCTTCCTTTGAACCGTTTACACAGACCCGCGCACTTATTTTTTTCTATATCAGCCTTGCTTTACTCTTATTTTGTACGGGAGCTGAAGGTTACTAGGCGTCGACACGAAGTACAAAACTTAAAACACTCACGCGCGCAAGCGTAAAAAAAAAAAAAAAAAAAAAACGATAGCATTGCGGCGATATTCGCGAGCTCTTCAGGGAGACGGTGAATCCGACAACATCCCAGATTGGTCTTCAGACTTTCTTCTGCAGATTTCCCTCACTTCGATCGACCCTGCGCGTTCCGGATAGAGGTACGTATTCCTTCGGGCCCCGTAAATCGAGGAAAAAGAGCTCGCGCAGCTTCGTGTCCGCCGCCTCAGAACGCGCAAAGGCCGCCTTGGAAAGCTGCACTCGGCCCCGGCGAAAGGTGGACTAAGAAGAGGATTGGGAAAGTGGTGACGAGTGGTGGACTTGCTTAAAACAGGAAGGGGGGGGGGGGGGAGAAAGCAAAGAGTGAAATCTGGAATCACAGGAACCTTAGGGATCAAACTGCTGCGGCCGCGAAGACTAGCATCTCTCTCTCTCTCTCTCTCTCTCTCTCTTATGAGACGCTTTTATGAGAAGAGAGTAGAGACGAGCGCAGTATTGTCCCAACAAAAAGCGTGCAATGACGATTGTATATCTGACCCGGGACTGTGCACGACGCGCCCGGCTCTCGCCACTGCGTCGAAGACGCACGCGATAATCCGGAGGGAGTAGAACACTTTTTTTTTTCCCTTCCCAACATAGGGGAAAAAAGGCGGCACCGGCAACATCACTACATGCAGCTATTCTGCGCTGTTTTATTTTGAGCAGAACGTCTATTCCTCTGCAAATGTTCTCGTGCCTCTATGATTGGATGCCTTAAAGTACTCTTGCTCAGCTTGTGAAAGAAAAAAATAAAATAAAAACAGACGGCAGTATCCACTCCATTTCAATCTTGGCTTCAGTGCGTGCAAAGGGGAAAAAGGAACGATAAGCACGTCCCTTTTCTAAGAAACTTGGAGAACTGCTTGGCATTGGGAGAGTTAAATTGGTCCACACTGACTGGAGATTTCAGCCCGAACGTGAAAAAAGGGGGGAAACCATGGACAGTAGAAAAAGAAAAGAAAAAAAAATCCCGGGCCGTCTACACGAACGTGAAACATGGTAAGGGGCGAATGATGCAGTGTATAGGTGTATTCTTGGTGCCTTGGCGTTTTTGCCGACCGAGATGAAACCATTAAGTGGTACAGGTATACAACTTGGCTGTGAAAGTCTCGCGTCTTTGAAGCACGAAGCGTTCCAGCACGAGGCGTAAACGAGTGTTCCGGTTTTTGTTTTTACACGTTCCGTAAGTTCTAGCGCGAGGCGTAAACGCGTTTCCAGGTGTTTTAGTATCGTAACTACATGAGACGACAATCACGACGACAACAGGCGACGCCAACAGTCGAAGCCCCTAAAATGATGATGATGATGATAATGGTTGGATTTTTTTGGCGCAAGGCCAGCTGGGGCAAAGAGCGCCAAACAAAAGTATATAACAGAAAATAGTGGCTACTAAAGACAGAATAACAATAAAATCAACTCACGGAAATGGTGATGGCTGGTGTATACGGCCAGTTTTGATTACGCATGATAGGAAATGAGGTTTTAAAAGTTAACATCAGATAAATATATAAAAACGCGTTGTACAGAAACCATGGCATTGTCACCCAAAAACAAGGAAGGGTGTAGCGGACTGTGTCGTCTGTATAGTTCCTTGAAGTGTCTGCGTGTTGTTGTGTCGAGTGCATTGCATGTGATTAGAATGTGGACTACGGATAGGCCCTCCCCACACCTGCTACACACGGGTCTAGGAGAGCTAGTGAGCAGGTGTGAGTGCGTCGCATGCGGGTCGCCCATCCGTAACCTGGCCAAGGCGACTTCCGTGTGTCTGTTGCGTGTGTCCGTAGTGTATGGTCCCAAGTGTGGTTTTATTAGGAGTAACTTGTTGTCTGTCTGTGTATTCGAGTGCGCTTGCCATGTATTGCGAAGGTGCTTTCTGACGTGTGGTTTGAGGTCAGTGTAGGGTACTGTTGCTATGTGCAGTGTATTTGTAAGTACAGTAGCAGCGGCCATCTGATCCACGGTCTCATTACCGGCTATCACAGAGTGGCCAGGCACCGAACACACAGTCAGTTCAAGATTCGAGGCATATGCAGAGATAATGGCCTTTAGGATGAGATTGACGACATAGTTTTTGGATGACTTTGTGGATGACTATGCTCGCACCACACTCAACGAGTCGGTATAAATGGCAGACTTAGGGATCTTATGTTCAATAATATGGTTTGCAACAAGAAAAATGGCATACGCCTCCGCCGTAAAGCTACTGGTGTTTATATTGGTGGCCCAGCCCTAAAATGAAACGAACACCACCATTGTACCCGTGTGTCCTTTCATACCGTCCACGGTTTGTACGCTCACGCTGAAATCTCCAGTAAACTTGGAGAACATTCCTTTGTGGAATCAACAACGGGATCAAATGAGCGTGGCGGCCGGTACGAGTGCCGGGTACACTCACTCCCGGATTCCAGCGACACTAACTCGCCACAGAGTCTCGGAATGGAGCAGCCGTTCGAAACACGCGATCCGGGGAAATGGGAAAAGTAGGGCAGCTGTATGCCGCCTCTTTTACCGGGTGCTAATGACTGCAAGCGAGGGAAGAAACAAACAAACAAAAGACAAAAAACAAAAGGAACGCCCAGACGAAGGCAGTGAAAGCGGCCCCTGCGAGTTCTCCGTTAGCGAGAACGCCGCCACGGAAGGAAACCAAGCCGTTAGTTAGAAGAGCTAGAAACGCGGTTACGCGGATTCGTAACGCCGGGTGAGTGCGCGCGTGGGCCTATATAACAGCCAGCAGCTGGGCTTGTTCGGGACACTGGGAATAAAGGTCGGCGTGCGTGATGGTGCGGGCCCCCGCAACATCGCGAGGAAGTAGTTCCGGGAAACGCGTTGACCGTACATCAGCGCAAAGGTCGGTCGTTCCTGCAGAGTTATGGCGTAGGCGCAGCGTCCTACTCAACACTGCTGCTTTGCCCGGGGAAGGCGGCGAGGGTAGAAAGCCCGATGAAAGTAACGTGGGCCGGATCCATTTCTGTCTCCGCCCTCTCCCATTTTCTCAAGGACCTGGTCTCCCACTCCCTCACTCACCCCCTCCACACACACAGACATATCTCCTCCTTCGGGCACATCAGGAGGCGTTTGTCGAAGTTCATTCTTATCTTTATGTTCAAGAATCCGGTCTCCTTTGAGGAATTCGGAAGACAGCCCGTGAATTCAAAATGCTGGTTCGACTCTTGCATGCCCAGCGAACTCAATCTCACCCCTATGCCCCTGTTACAAGATATGAGCATGCGCAGAGTACTCGGCTAAACACGAGTTTGCAAATGCAAATAAATGTAGCGGCGCCTGCATGTCTAAGATATACCCTCAAACACCCGCACAAACCTACTCATAGTCGGAGCCCAGCTTAGCGCGTTATATTTGCCCAGTCTGATAGACTGCATCGCACGGTACACGGTCTGTATAGCAGGAGACGTAGTGGTTAGGTAACTTCCTCGCCCTCCACGGTGGCGTCTTATTGAACAAACTGGTTTCCCTGTATTCCACACAACGCCGCCGCGTGATTAATGGACGCCTCCCGGATGAGAACAAACTAGTTAGTCTTCCTTCACAGTGGTTCCTGAATCACACGTCACGCACTCCCGACTCCGCTCCCAAGACGGGGTGGATCGCGGTCGCGCAAATCGATACTCTCTGGAGCACCAGCGATCGGACACACACCTCTCAAGCAGGACGAAAAAGCCTTACAAGATAGTCAACACACGCCAGCGACGTTGCTGAGGTGAAAAGTGATTGAAGCAGTCAGCGTGACACCTGCGTACTGTGGAGTTGTACAAGGCGGCCTGGCGAGCAAGCGGAGACGGGGGTCGGCCGTAGGAGGCCTTCTCACCAAGCGGGTGTTTAAATGCGGTGGCGTCATCAGCGACGCCGCAAAGCCAGCGCAGCCGTCACGTCCGAAGCGGGAAAGGCGAGGGACGTGAGTGGAGCCAGAAATAACGCGAAGGGCGCATCTAATGTAACCGCGTGGCGGCCACAAAGGCCAGCCACACTTGGACGGCCACTGCGGGGGAGTCGATTGCGAAGCTTCGAGCCCGCGGTGCGACGGCATACTGGACGAGAGTGAACGATGCGATGGCAGACCTTTCGATCATGCCGCGCTACGAAATGTGTAAGTTTGGGGTCCGCGGGTCGAACTCAGTGGCCGAGCGAGGACAGAGAGCGATCTGCGGGCAGCTTCCTTTTACAGTGGTGTCTGTCGGACAGACAGGAGTACACGAAAACAATGACATAACTTTTCTACGCGGGAAGGCTGGATTTCGGGGCATTTGATGATGATGATGATGGTTGGTGTTTAATGGCGCAAGGCCAACGAGGCAAAGAGCGCCAGACCTAACTGAAGAAGTTATTTAATGAAGAGAAGTGATTGCCACAGAAGGTAGGTATAAAAACTGTAAACCGGACATAGTAAGATCAATTAAAGATAATGGCGATGGCTGGTGTATAGGGCCAGATTTGATTACGCATGATAGGGGGTTTAAGAAGTTAACATCAGACAAATATTTAAAAACACGTTGCACAGAAACCATGGCATTGTCACCCAAAAACAAGGAAGGGTGAGCGGAAAGTGTTGTCTGTATAGTTCCTTGAAGTGTCTGTGTCTTGTTGTGTCGAGTGCCTTGCATGTTATTAGGATGTGGACAGACACGTACGTTAGATAGGCCTCCGACCACAAGCTACATTTTCACAGGTCTTGGAGAGCTTGTGAGCAGGTGCGAGTGTCGTTACATGTTGTGTGGCCTATCCGCAACCTAGCTAAGGTAACTTCAATGCTGTCTGTTGTGCGAGTCAGTTGTGTATCGTCCCAAGTGTGGCTTTATTACGTGTAGTTTGTTATCTGTCTGTTCATTCCACTGTGCTTGCCATTTCCTACGAAGGTGTTGTCAAATTTGTGGCTTAAGGTTACTGTGTGGTAGTATTGTTATATCTACTGTGTTCCTGAGTGCTGCATTTGATAGCAGTAACTTTTTGTAACGCAACCTGCAGCAGCCACAGCCGAGGCGAAAAAGGAAGACAGCAAGAAGTATTGCTTGTTTTTACAAGAGTTCGAACGGTTTGCACGGCAAACGTTCTAGGTATCCGTGTTCAAGGGGTATAATCCATCAAAACATCCAATCACCCCTGCAAAAGCTCTCCTTTGTATCTGCGCTGCCGTTGTACAATCCCCGAAGGCGCCCAGTCATGGGAACGTTGTTCCTATAGTACACGGCGGACGTGTACAACAGCGGGACATCGAGAGAAGCGGGCTAAAACGCCTCTATGGCTCCATTTCCTTTAGCTTCCGCTGACCAATGTTAACTCAATACCACGACCCGTTCCCCTGCCACCTAAACCACTGAGACAATAAAAAATAAAAAAAAAGCGAGAAAGCCCCTAATAAACCACAACTACACGTGACGCATCAGAAAGCACGACCAGCTGCTTGGAAGTAAGGAACCAGCAAAGTCATACTGCCAGGCAGGCAGGTAACCAGGAAGCTAGGAACAGCCGGGTAAGGCGGACGAGTGCCTGCACGCCGCCCGTGACGTAGCCGCGTTCTTGCGACAGAGCTCGTTTTCGGGGTGCACCGTCGGGACGCCAGCGGTCAAGCTCCGCTGACCATCGATTCATGCACACGTGTACACCGGCGGGGAAAGGAGGGCGCACCGAGGAAACGAGCGGAATTTGCGACGTATACCGGCCCCGCCCCATAAATAGGCCCCTGGTTGGCGTAGCACGCCAAAGGCCCCGTACCCGTCGTGGGTCGCTCTGTCCTCGAGTTCTTTCCCCTCGTGCCCCTTCGAATTGTGGCCCTTCCAAGTCTCATTAATGTCGAGATGGCTGCTCACTCCCATCGCAGCGGTCACGAGCACACACAGAGACACACGTGCACATATCAGAGAGAGAGAGGAGGGAGGCAGGAAGGTAGCACGCACACACGCATACACGCACGCACACGCCTTAAATATTTTGCATCCGGGAGTAGTGTAAAAAAAAACTGTGGTTGATTGCTCTGTCATAGGAATCAGTAAAACACGAAAGTGAAATGGGCAGCGAAATCTGCGGCTGAGCATGATTTGCGGGTCGGCGGTGTCTTGGGGGTAGGCTTTGCGAGCCACGTCCTGCTGGCAGTGTCGCTTCGGCAAGGGTGGTACTGGCGTCATTTCCGTTGCGGATTTGACGTCAGTGAAATTTGGGTGTATCCCGGCATAAAGCACTTTCGTGTTAAAATATAAACCCGAAAACGAGCAACCCTAAGTATAGCGTACTTTCTAGTACTAAAAGTTGTTTCCCCCGCAAGAAGACCCCGTGTGCAGGGGTGCACCCTTTACAGGCCGCTTGCTTCGTTGTACTGGCGTCACTTCCGTGACGGATATGACGTCAGTGAAATCTTCGTGAATCCAGCAATAAAGCACTTTCGTGTTAAAAAAAATTACCATCCCTCCCTGAACAAAGTTCGTAAATAAAGCTAGAAGTGCACCCAACTTTCGCTGAAAGTGCGTCAAATCGATCGTCAAACATTCAAGGGACCCAGATCGCAAACGAAAAACGAACCCATGCGACCATTTTTCGCGCACTCAGTAAACGCATCGTATACAAACGATCTAAATGTACACCGATACGTGGTTTATGAGATAAAGGTGCACTACTGCCACTCCTTCTTCGTGATGAATGGGTGTATTGTCTTATCTAGAAGCGTTCCTTTTCTGCGATATTTGCAAGTAACCGCTTAGCACAGTGGAAGCAGCCCGGTTTGACGCACGCGCCGTGTGTCCATAGATCTTACCAGAGCTTTTCTTCGAGCTACCGAACGGCCTATAGGGAAATGCATTAGTTTTTCGCCAGGACGCCATCCACTAAGAAAGCCTCTCTTTAAAATCCGGAATGACGATGTTTGACGCCCCATAAAGTCCAACAGAGTAAATGAACATAATTATCTGGGACTGTAGATCGACGTCGGACGCTATAACCAAAGACTAGCGGGGAGCAAGTTAAGATGACAAGAAACCAATGCCCAGGTTAATGATACACAGCTCTGCGGTATAGAGATGAATTTAAACAGGCGCAGTGGTTCCGGGATCGTAGCTACGAACGGAGCCCTATTCTGCTTCAAATAGGATTGATTGTAGCATTTAACGCGCCGATGCAATTCGCAGGCGATGAGGCGCGCACGTACTTGACCCACCGCAGGGGATCTTTAACGTGCGCCGCAAATCTCGTACACACGGGCGGTTGTCGCTTTTCGCGCTATCAGGAAAGCGGCCGCCGCGGCCGGGAATGGAACCCGCGTCCTCGTGCTCTGCAGCGCAACGCCTTAGCCACTGAGCCACCGCGGCGGGTCTCTGCTTGAAATACCACACTCCTACCAGGTCTTGACGTAAACTAAAAAAAAAAAAAGGTTTACGGTCATTTGTCCAACCACGCTCATGCAGAGCTACAAACGAATGCGTGCCGAGTCTTTGCGTCGCTGTCACCGTTTTCTTGCACTGTTTAGTCCAACAAGTCATAAACGAATTTATCCAGGAACCCGTACTCTGCGCAATTTAATATTTGCTTCGCGGGAAAGTTAGGAGCTAAACTTCCCCGAAAAGAGGGCATAGTGTTCAAGTATTCCGTGTTAAAAACATGAAGACACAACTGCGAAAACAAATGACACGAAGTATGCCTACAAAACATGGGAACATCAGTGAACGAGCAAGGACACCCAATATCGACAATTGCACAAAACAGAAAGAAAGAAACAAGAGCAACGATATATTCGGCAGGAAAATGGCCAAGGATAAGTTACAAGGATAGCGGCCCTGCTTTACGAACCTACCGAAGACTGCTCGAGAACCGAAGCGCTTTTGTAAGGAAGTATACTCACAATTACGATCGATGTGTCGGCCATAATTATTCCCTTAGAACCATGCCGACACAGTTCGTTAGATTGCGAACTCATGTCCTTTTTAAACCGTGGGAAACGCCGGCCTTTCTTGATCATACTCACGATTTAAAGGATAATACACAGAAATAAACCTGCTAAGCCATGTAGTTGGCACGGTGGAGACGAATACCAGTGAAGGAAAAACAGAGGGGAGATTATGACGCAGAATATATGCAACCTTCTGGGCGGGAAATTTAATTTGCGTAAGCCTGCCCCTACTGGCAGCGTGAAATCAGAGCGATAGCATTTATCTGGAATTGTAGATGTAGTAAAATCTACGGCGAGATGACAGGTGTCACCACCCCTTATAAACGTGACGCCAATATCAATCAATCAATCAATCAATCAATCAATCAATCAATCAATCAATCAATCAATCAATCAATCAATGTATGATTTCACTAGACTAGGCGCTTATTGGACATGGGCCCGAATGTGCGTTATAGACTGTCCCTAGACGACGACATTGAGAAGACGACATTGATCTTTTTTCAGACGGACATACGGAATGTGTAACGTATTGGACTACTACCAGGACGATTCACTATAAATACGGCGTCGGCGGAATAGAATCGAACCCAAGACCATCTGTGTAGCCCGCACAGCCGCTTGACACTTTCAACGCTTCCGAGTCTCGGCCAGTATACACGCCATCACGGCCGGTACTATAGGCGGGTTTCACCTCTGGTAGTTGGGTATTTCATGACGCAGGTATGCGCATGTGAGCACGCGCTTTTTTTATTTTTATGGGATTTAGACAAGCAGCCCATTCCGTAGTAGAACATATCACGTAACAAGAAGAGCGCTTGGGTTTTATGCGATACTCAAGTCACGCCTGCGAAGCGTGCTCCGAAAAAAGTCACACGCGAAGAAAGGATGATTCGACCCCCTTTTTTAAGAGGTCAATGAAGAGAACGCGAATCATTGGTTCACCAAAACGACTGCTTTGCCTCGACAACAATGACACCAATTTCATCGCAAACTTAAAACAAATAATTGACTTATTAAGGAAAACAGACGAAGCACAGGGGACTACCGAGCCCCTTTACGGCGATTTCTCTGACGTCACTGAATACTGAGTTGTGTAACTGTCATTGTGCCTTGTTTGTCCTCTTTGTGTAGCGTTCTTTCACTAATTTGTTTTTAAACACAGAATCTTGTTCGTGCGGTTGGCGGCCGCCGACCGCAAGAAACACGACTTGGCAATTCAAGTGTAGCCGGTCCTCTAATTCCGGTTAGCCCTATCACTTGAATGCGGACGTGCGGTTAACAAACTGACAACTACGCTCTGAGGGCTTCCTCCCTCTTATTACGTCACTGCTGTCCACGTTACGTCACTGTGGCGCGAAATTTGAACGTTTCTGAATGATTTTTCTCGGTTAACGAGAACGTCTTCTGTGGCTAGAACGGAGCTGAGTCAGTGTCCAAAAGGTGGTACTTTAAAAAACAAACTGGGCAAAGTCGTATTTCGTCTTCAGGGCCCCTTTTTAGGCGGCACCTTGTAAAACCGTGTGCGCTTGCAACGCGATTGCAGGCGATTGCAGGCAATTGGCGATTGCCTGCAACGCAGTTGCACGCAACCGCCTGCAACGCGGCTAAATTTGGTGCACGGTGGCGAAACACAACAGCGACACCGTACGCGCCTCGTAAAGGAGCCGCAGAGACATACACCAATCCGCAGGAGGCCTATATTAGACGCACCTCGTTACTACGGTGCAGTAGTTCCGGCTAGCGTCACTAAATAAAAACTAAATAAAGGCGTAGCTTATTTAGTGGCGCTAGTTCCGTCGGGGCGAAGCGCAATCACGGGTGTGGATGCATTCCCGTACATGTAAGGGGCCGACCACACCCTTACAGACCGTCCCAAAACAACGGAATAGCCGAACAGCGAGGCAAGGGGAAAAAATGAAGTGAGCGAAAGCGTTTCGCAACCTGTTTATCACAGCCATCGACGCGTGCAAAAGCGAGACGGGACGCCGGGGATGCTCACGCACGTCCCCCGAACGGCCCAAAAGAACCACCGCCACTCGACGACACCTTATCGCGCAGTCTACGTACAAGAGAGCCGCGTCACCGCCAGACTGCGTCCCCGTATATAGATAGACCTGCGCAGAGGTTTGTCCACCTCGCTTATTGCTTTCGCCGACGCCGATAGTTACCTCCAAGGCAACACTGCCCAGTAAACGCTCAACTTTTTTTAATCAAACACCAAACGCTTTTTGTAGCAAACACTAAAAAAGTGCTAAAACCAGTTTACTGTGCTCGTTGGCTTCACTGCGGGAGGATTTTAAAGGCGGACGTTACAAATCGCTCGCGCCCAGCCAGTGTCACAAAGCCTGTTCAGTTCGGGGTGGTGGTGCGGGCGTGGGATCCCTTCCTCCTCTCCCACTCCCTTAGCAGACGGCCGTGTCTGACGACATTGTTTAGGGTCGCCTATAGCAACGAGCCCCCCTGGCATGCTATTTACCCGGAGCGGAGATTTTCCCCGCCGGTCCGGTCGAAGGTCCGGAACCTCGTTCGCCGACGCCGAGACACCCGAGCGAGTTGCGCTGGTATCGCGTGTACGGGGAGACCCAATATAGCGCAGTGCCGCGTCAACCAACCCCGCCAGCAACAGCAAGAAGAGAATGCCCCGACGGGGTATACGTCCACGGAATAAAACTCGCTGAGGGACGACACATATTTGCTATCGACGAGAACGGCTGCTGCGTCACGGGCTTGGCTTGTTTACCGCTCCGTGTGGATGACTCGGGGGCGCTGCGTGCGAGAAGTCTTCGCGTGTTCTTCGTGAGCACGGAGCAGTTGAGCGCAAAACGGGTTTCGGTTTCGGTCGTTTTTTGGATTGATCAGTTACTACGCACTGTTGGCGAACTCACTTCTAGCGTACAAACGGTTACACAAATTCACGCACACATGCACGCACGCACGCACAGACAGACAGACAGACAGACAGACAGATAGACAGACAGACAGAGAGAGACCTATGGCCACGACTATAATGCAGCGGGCACGACTCCTCACTCGGCCTACGCGACCGTTTTAAGTGTAGAGCAGTTTAGGCGCTGGCCTTGTCGTCCTGGCTCGCTCGCTCGACCAAAGTATATAGAGCACCAAGGCGGCGTCCGGGGTAAACGCTGTTGTTCGCCGTCGTACCCCAGGGTCTTCGAAAGCCAAGCGGTTTATATAGTCATAAGCGTTCGAAACTCGTGCAAACGCTGGCGCTTGTCATACATCTTCCCGTTGGTTTAGAGCAAAGAAAACTAAGAGGTACATTTGAGGAAGGAAAAATATACGTAATTAACCAGGCAGAGCCCGCGTTCCTTTAGTTAGGGACGCCGTTGGGTTGGTTTTTACGATAGTAAATCGCAAAATGTGGCAGTGCAACGGCCGGCACGTGCGGGGAGAAAAGCACAGAGAACAGAACTCCCGCTAGCGCAGTTTCAGGCAGGGGGGCGCGCGAGCACTGCGAAGGCGGGAAATTTGAATTGCATGGGTGGTAGCAGTAAGCGGATAACGGCGGCACAGTCCATTATGGCGAATCACTGCTCTGCACTTCCGACAGCTTTCACATTGAGTGGAACGGCTTTAATTTTTTCATTATGAATGTAATGAGTTTTGCCAGTTACTGAAAAGAAGAAGAAAAAGCCTTATAGGATGCGCCTAGGAGCAGGGAGAAGAAGGCGAGAAAGAAAAAGTCGCAGCTCGCTTCATATAGCTGGGCCATCGACAGCGACTGCGATCATAAGTTCGACCTGTGAATTTATACTGTTACTCTTAACAAATGAAGAATCAAGCTTGGGTTCATCGCTACAATATGTACGCATAGCACACCTTAGTTGACACGCGTCGAGGTGATTATTCATGCCTGGACTATGTGTCGAGCTGATTTGAACAGCTCGGGAAAGAAGACGACTATGCCAAGCTCCAGCCCGAACTAGCATAGCGCTGCCATCCGCTCTTATTCAAGACTGCTAGCAAATCCTCCTAATACTCATTGCTTTCTGTTTTGAAACACACCCGTTATTCGGTAACCGCGCGGCAATATACATGATATCATGGCATAGCGCATGAACGTCCCCACCCGTCGAGTAGTCCGTTAAATTTGGGAACGCACGCCACGGCGCTACCTACGTACCAACCTATATAGATAACTTGCACTAACGTCACATTAGCTGCTATTGTGTACACAGCGCAAGGCTGTCAACTTATGTGCCGCTCTTATCTCGAACAGCGCCGCGAAAGCAGAGAGCAGTGCTCCAGAAAGGGCGGTGATGACGTCATGTGCAACCCATGGCAAGCACAAGCCTAGCCAAGTGAACTCTTCCAGAGAAACATAAGCTGCTCCCCACGGCAGTCTACTAAGGCCGGGTTCAGACTGTTGCCGCAACTGTCGTAATATCTTTAACGAACTACGTCATTTCACGATTCAGCCAACCGAACTGCGTGACACGCCGTTTTTTTACGTCTATAGCTCACGATATGGCTCTTACGACGGTAGTCTGAACATAGCCTAGCAATTACAAGGCAATGCTGCGATTAAAAAACAAAACAAAAACAAAACAAAAACAAAAATCCAAGCGGAAGAAGAAAACGGCAGCCCACAGGAAGGCGATGAGAGCCCGAAATAGGCCACCCGCGCTCAAAATCGGGTCGGGTTCGACAACGTCGTTCCAACGAACTATTACCCGCAAATCACGCCGCCACCGCTACTGCACCGTTTATTTGCTCGTTAACGCCCCCCCCCCCCCCCCCCTCTTGTGCCCTTCCTCTTATTCGTCGTGTAATATCGTGTGCACTGCTGAGACACGCACGCCAAAACGCTTTCGACGTTGCCTGGCAACCACTGCGTGACTCTACGCGCGGGCCAGCCAGAAAACGCATAGTTAACGCAATTTCTAAAAAAATGAAAGTGCGCGTGCGGGATATGGATCGGCAAGATGGCTAAAATAGACACGCGAAATACTCATTTGGAATCTGAAGCGACGAAATATCTATGCACGCAGCACGATTTATTTAGTCACGCTGAGAATACGAACTGAGTTGCAAAACGGAACAGAGCGCAAAAAAAGCAATTGTGGTTTACACGCCTGCATCCGGTCCTGGCGGCTGAATAGTGGCAACACTTTTTTGTTGATTGGGACAACCCTCAGGCTGCGATAGAAACCAAAAAAAAAAAAAATAAGGATGACGATTAGGATACTCTCTAAGCGGAGTTTAAGCGCAGCTGTTTAGCCGTTTCGACTACGCAAAATAGTTCAAGCAAATAATTTGACAGACGTGTTTGTGGTGTATATATATATATAATATATATATATATATATAATATATATATATATATATATATATATATATATATATATATATATATATATGGCACACTTTCATTCTTCACATATTACTCCTTTAGTGCAGCGGCAGACGCGGCAGTTTCTTCGTCTCAAGAAGTGCTCGCGGTATTGTCGAACCAACGACGGCACGCGCTGCAAAGTCTCTCTCCCTCTCTCTCCCTCTCTCTCTCTCTCTCGTGCGTGCGTGTGTGTGTGTCTTGCGCGGCCTCTGCTTACCGCCCTCCCCCTACACTTTTCACAGCAGAGCTGCTTAAACTTGTGCTTGGTCCGTTGGCGACAAAAAAAAAGGTACGAAAAAAAAAAAAAACCCGCGCGAGGCACCCGGCACGACGTTCGCGAAGTGGCTTTATAAAAAAATACCGAGGGCACGTAAGCGTGCGCCTCGTGAAGAGCGCCCAGCGTCGTCCGGACTTTCGCCACGTGGGGAGCTGCCGCCTTCGTATCGTCTTCCTCGGCGTGGCGCGGCGATCGCTACAGGGCTCCCAGAAACGTTACCTTGGGCGGAGCGGTCCATTACATGAGCTATTGCCGTGCTTAACTTATACCGGAGCGTAGTAATCCCGTCGTCATTATCCTTGCAGATTGCATCGCCACACATTGTTTTTTCATGGCTGAAGGAGCGACTTGTTTGCGGTTTTTGCTGTTTGTTGTTTTGTTGTACATTGTTGTTGTTATGCACAACGGCTCCTGGGCCTAGTCAAGCTGCAGCTCGCAGCTTATAGCCCAGGAGACCGTCCAGCGGTTGCTCTGGAAAATAAATGAAATGAAAATGAAATGAAATGACAATGAACTGGGAATGGCAGCGACCCGGCGAGTTCCTGCTTAGCAGAGCCGAATCCTTTCCAGTATCACCGCCGCAGCACGCGCGCACAGAAAAGCGCAGTTTTCCAACTCCGCGGGCTACACACTGCATGCTATCGTGTTTTTCCTTTTCGCCCTACGCCAGCTAATGCCAGCTAGCAATTAGTTCTGCGCGTACGCGCAAACCGAGTAAAATGAACAAACAGAAGGAGGCTTGTTTGGTCCAGCCAGTGAAACTTCATGCTAGTTATTCAACACTAGCTTCGGCAGGCGGTCATTAGAAGCGTACGCGCCGTAGAGAAGAGAGCGGCGCGCTGTAATAAGCAGAGAACAGCAAGCGGCGACGAGCGCTTAAGTTACGCGCGCAACAGCGCTCCGAACGTCGACGACTCCGAGCGCTTTCGCGCTCTTTGTGCCTCCTATATTAATAGCGCTTCCATATGCGGGCGCCGGAATGGCGCGAAAACGCTCTGAATGAAGCAGCGAATTGTAGATAGCGGAAGCGCTCTTGCCAAACGCAGGCGGCTTGCAGAGAAAGAAGCGCTAATTAAAAGTTTTCCCTCCGCGCTGTCCAATTCAACCAGGCCGCTGAGCCCCACTCAGTCAATCGCCTCCAAGATACCGCAACGCCCGGAAAGGTAGGATGCTTATGATGATTCCGACTCGCACTCCAAACCCGTTCTTACGAATATGGCGATGAACACGCATCGATGAAAACGGTTCTGCACGGCGCTGATTTCTTCCAGAAAAAAAAAAAAAAAGTCCTCGCGCGCATACGAGGTAGGAGGTGTCTTTTCCCCATGCAGGCTATTTAATAGTGGAGGGGTGGTCAGAAGCGATTGCCTTCATCACGGCCCAGCTAACTATGCCGTGAACACTTCAGTTTCTTTGGCGGCGCGAAGAAAAGGACATCTCCTCCCGCGCACTCCCAAGGCAGTAAGTTCTGGGACCAGCAGCCTAATCTCGGGCTCTCGGGCCAATCGTCCTGCGAGGCCTAATTAGAAGGAACGCGCTCTTCTAATTAGTCCGGCAGTCTGGAAGACACTCGAGCCTGGGGGACGACAAACGTCTTCCCACGAGGGGCGCCATACTTGACGACGCAGTTTTATCGCGGAATAAGAAAATTAAAAAAAAAAGGAAAAAGGTCTCTGGGCGACGTGGCGGTCATTTCGCAAGCGTTGTGAAAGTTTAGAGCCCAGCTTAACGCGTATCTACTCGCGCGAGGGGCAACGGAGTGTGCATGAAATATTTGCCAACAGCGTCCCCTTTTCTTTTGCGCCAAATTTAGTAACTAGCCGACATTATCCAAAGCAAGACAACCTTTAGCTACTATTCAGGGATTGATAACGAGCCGCTGGAAGCAAAGCCGAACTGTTTATACTGAATGCTTACGTTCGTTTTGGAAAAAATCCGTCTCGCGTATTTTGTTCGAGCCAAAAACACACTACATTTTGGGCAACGGGTCCCGAGTTAAAGGGTATGACTGGGATGACCGCAAAACAGTAGAGATTGGCAACAGGGTAATACACGATAATATCTTGTCCCCAAAGTCTTTCTCACACACCGGAAAAGATGTCGCACACCGCTATGATAATGATGATTCTAGGCTTTCATGGCGCAATGTCGACAAAGGCAAAGAGCGCCATAACAATGGTGGCAGGTATTCATCGGGATGCTCACATACGACCTACCATTAAATGCACTGACAGTGGGTAAGAGGACGCCATTCTCTTGACCGCGGGGTCCTCAGTTCGGTACTCGCCAGCGTCAAGACCCAGGTCACCACCCAAAAAATGCTACGCATTAATAAGAAGTGAGCGTAGGAACGTAATAACAACAAAGAAAAACAGTACCACACGGCAACGCGTCGCCATCCAAAGCCAATGACAGCACGACGCAGATCGGAACGGTGGCGATATAAAAACATGCGATAACGACTGCGGCCGGAGATGGGCCCGTAAAGGGGGCCAAACAATAACAACAATGGGTTCGCCCGTCGGAACAATAGACAACGCTCCCTGTCCAGAGGGAAGGCCTTCCGAAAGCCCTAACCCACCCCGGGACAAAGACGAGGACGAATGCGGGGCCATTCCCCCAACGAGCCAGCTGTATTACCGTCGACAGAGAGTGTGCCGAACAATAGGGAGCGAACGCGGTATACAGGAGATCATCCCGGATGCGCGAAGCGGGAAGTGAGACGAGGCCCTTAGCGAGGGCGTCGGCAGCGGATGGATAGCTGAACGAGGCGATCTCCCGGGATGGGGATGAGGGGGAGGATGGAGATGAGGAGGCGGACGGTGTCCGCGAGAACGGGGATAACGCTTGTGATTGAGTTGGCCGCTTCTATACGCTCTTATGAGGGATGAATTCATCACTGGGTTGGCTCGCCAATGAGTAAGTGGGTGCGAACGGACGGAGAAGCGAGTGGAGGAGACCGGGAGATGCAGTGGGTGACCAGGGCAACAAGTGGGGAGGGAAAAAAAAGGCGTGAGAGAGAGAGAGAGAGAGAGAGAGAGAGAGAGAGAGAGAGAGAGAGAGAGAGAGAGAGAGAGAGAGAGAGAGAGAGAGAGAGAGAGAGAGAGAGAGAGGCGGGCATGTCGTCGCCCACATGCTACTCTGCGGGGACGGGGAGGAGGGAATAAGGGCACAATAGGAAGTAATGCGAAAGAGAAAAAAAAGCAGCAATGAAAAGAAGAAAGAAAAATTAAAAAAAGAAGAAATGGGAGGTAGCCTGTGTGTTTGAGAACTTGAGCGTGTCACTTCAAAAGTCTAGATGGTTTCCACCGATGTCGTGGAAATAGTCGAATAATGCGGCTAGCCTGACTTAAGAAACCCTACGATGAAGTATCAAATGTACCGCATGTTAGGAAACAGGTTACACAAAAAGAAAATGATTGACCCTCAGAGCCTTGCTTATATGTGATTTGACAGCGAAGCCGCCAAAACGCCAACGAAGGTGTTTTTACAAAAGGAACGATGAGTGCGCCGAACTCAATTGAGATTCCTTTATGTACGAGAGCACTGACCGGGGCGCAGTCAGAACAAGCGCGAGAAATTTAGCGCGATTGCTTCTAATTTCGATTTAGTATTCTTCTGAATTATTCAGCTTAATACAACTTGCAACTTTAATCCTCGGAGGCAAAAATGGGGCTGTTCGGTCTATGACGGCTTTTTGATGCGCCCGGAATGGCTTAGGAACGGCAGCATTATGTTATCTGTATCGAAGCTGCAAATGGTAGTTATTCATATGATATCAGCTGAGGTATAATTTGCAATAGTTATGCAGTTTGAACGATTCGCCGTAAATAATTTGCTTCAGGATAGTTCCAATAAAACACAATCTACAGCCCTCTTTCATAATCATGCTCGTCCCGTAAAAGCCCGGGTAGTGACGGCAGACGTGAATTGGGAATTATTCGCTATTACATGGTGAACTAATTTACGCTAAATGCAACTCGGCATAATGATAGGGTCGTCTCAGTAAACAATTGCCTTTTGGTCATCTCCGAGATATGTGTTGGTGATTGTAATAAAGAAGATTCTCGCACGGGCATGGGGGAACGGGCCTAGCTCGCGCCTCGCGCTCGAGGCAGTGGGGTCCTAGTCAGCGCAGCGAACGGGCGACCGGCTGTCTCGGCTCCCTTCTTGCGTCGCATCCGCGACAATATGTATACTAGACTAGGAGCAACCAGTCACTACCGGAAAAAGTTGGCTTTGCCGCAAAGCGTATGCTTCGTAATTTAAGGACGACATCACGAATAAGTGAGCCATACACAACTTCAATGTAAAAAAGAAGCGGTTACAAGTGTTCCAACTCCACACTGGTGTACGATTTATGCTCTTTCACAGCTTGTAACTATTTATTTCACCTTAGAAATACGCATTTTAGGTAACTGTTCCCCAAATATGTAGGGTTTTGTTGTCGTATATCCTACTCTTGTTTCATTTTGACACCTCTTGGGTATTGTGTTGCGCCATTTTTTTTTTTTTTTGTTCCACGACGCTTCAACCGACGGTAAAGGCGTACTTTCCTTCCTCTCCGACCTGCTGATGCAAGTTTCAGAAAACGCATGTCTTGCCGAGGGACCATGATGTCTTTTATCCTCCTCCCCCTCACAGGAAAAATCCGGGGAACAAATAAAACAGTAAAAAAGCGCCGATTTCCTGAATTCACGCCCCTAGCCACAAAAAAATCAGCCCGAAAAGGTCACGCCCAAGTACATGATGAACGTCACTCGGGTCCACACTTCAACAAACTATTGCGTTTCTGTCACGTCAAGCACAGGACACAAAAGGTCAAGTGAAGTCAACAAAAGGTCAAGTCAACGCATGACATCTCGACCCACAATCGAACGGCTGTCAACCTAGAGTAATGAAGAAACAAGTTTCAAAACTTCCTTCCACTTCGAGGACGGTGCGACATCTAATATCGCTCCTGCAAAAAATCGCTTTTTTTCTTTCACCAGGGAGTTCGCTATGTTTAGCTGTCAGCGTTTCTCTTCTATTTCAGTTATACTTCCCAATAGTGCCACCCCGCCATTCGATGGGCGGCGATCGATCAACGTCCACTTGAACGTCGCTGACGTGACCCGAGTGAAAAAATAACGGGGGCAGAAAGTTAATAAACCGGCCAGCCAGCCACACGTGACTCGCGTTCGTCTGCGCTCGTCTTGACACCCGGAACGCCAGCGCGCGAAATTTAAAACAGGAATTGATTAACCCCGCCGAGCAAGCACCTCACATCTCTTAAAAAAAAAAAAAAAAAAAAACTGGTACGTAACATATTCCAGAACCCTCCGTCATAAAATTCGAACTTCAACTTTTTGAAATTTGAATTTGAACTTTCACATACACTTTAACCATCACAAGATGTCAAGTTTCTTGCACCTCACGAATATCTATGTATGTGTATGCGGCCATGTAATTGTACACATCTGTATTAGTTGATGTAAATACATAAGACCATATATTTATAAACGTGCGTATTTATGTACATGTGGGAAAAGACATGTGTACATGTATCTAAGTAGGTTAGTGCTCTTATAAATACCAAGCTGTCAGATTGCTCTAGATCTTTTTCTCCCGCTCTACGCATCTCTTTACTTCTGCTTTTTCTGTGACATATTGGCACTGTTTTGACATTACGTGATTTGTTTTTTGATTGTATCATCCGTACGCATTTATTTTTGTTCAGAGACTGCGCCTATTCTTCTTTTTTGTTATTAATCCTTAAGCAGTGTTCTTCGCTTTGGGATCCCTGTCTGTATACTAATGTTACGTTATTTTCCTCCTGAAACGTTCCGTATTTTCGGAATTATGGGAATGCGGAGTACATTCATAGCATGACACAAAGCCGCCACAAAACAAGAAAGACTTTTGAGAAGCACATTAAATAAAACAGTGCACGCCTATTGAAAAATTTGACACATGTTATGATCACTAGAACCGCGAAATCATTGTCCGTATGAATTCCGTATATACGGAGTATACGGAAATCATACGGAACGTGATTTTGCGTATTATTGAAGATAAAAACACGAAAACTGTGCCAAACGTTCATATTGTGCGAACTCATATGATTCCCCTGTTTGTGGAACTAATATCTACATTCATTACGCTTCGGGCCGTAACACTCCGTATGAACTCCGTATTCCATAATTCCGTACATACGGAACTTTTCAGCGGGGTTACTATAATAAAGTGAAACAAACTAAACTGAACTGAAACTGAACCCGCCAAGCATCAGCCATGTTTATCCGCTGACGTAGTTGAGGGCTAGGAATTAACGCAGAACATGTTTCTTTTTCACTCATCCCCGTAATTATTTTCTGACTACAGTTACAACAATACTCCCGCAATCCTCCCTCCTTGTATGCGTGGTTTGTTTTGCCGCACACAGCGACAGCCATTTGACGCTGTACAATTTCGGTACGTCACAAAATAGCCTGATGACAACAAGGAAAGACAAAGAAAAAAAATGACTAAAGCTCTCTACTGGGAAACTGGCTGATAGTGCTCAGTATCCATAATTGAATCAGCTATTTGAATCAGCTCAGTCGTCTATTCTGTTCAATTGACCGGCCCGTCGATTGTATCTGTGCCCTTCGGATCAGCCAAACGCACTTGCATGTATTGTTTTCGTCGTGTTTGGCGCCCCTGATGACAGCGCCAGGCTGAGTCTTTTGTTTCATCTTTTGTTTTCGTACTGCTTTCATCTCGCCTCTATCGGAAGCTGTTTTTAAACCGGCGCTTTTCGCTTAGTTCCGCAAAAACAAATCCGACGTGAATTTTGATGACAAAAACAACGTAATTTTCGTAATACCGCTCAAACACCCCCACCTCAACTAGGAAGTAATACGCGCCGACGCAACGCAGGCGATGCGCATCATTAATTTCGACCAGGGATCTTTAACGTGCGCCGAGTACATTACTCGTTAAAAAGCGACCGCCGCAGAAATCACTCCTCATCAACTAGGAAGTAATACCGGCACTGCATACATTCAGCAGCAGTCATTACGGACAGCACTTCGGTCCTGCCGGCAAGCGAACTTTACGCCTAGTAGCTCGCGCGTCAAGCGTACGTACGCCACACGCTCTCCGTCCAGTTACACAACATGCAAAGCATACTTTTTAAAGCCAAAGCTTTCTAAAGCGAAAGCTTTCTTAGTGTGACCGATGGCGTATAACGCATTTCCCCAAAGACCCGTTGGTCGACCGAGAAGCTCCGATAAGGTCTCTGGACGCACGACGCGTGCGTGAAACCGGACCGCGCTTCCATTGTATAAAAGCGCTTGCTCGAAAATCGCGAAAAAGGAACACTTCTAGATAAGACCGTACACGCGTCGATCATGAAGAAGGAGTACAATAGTATGCCGCGTCGTATATCATAAAACACGTATCGGTATACATTTACATCGTTCGTAGATGCGTCTACTCAGTGCGCGAAGAGATCGTCGCATGCCGGGTTCGTTCTTCGTTTGCGATTTGGGGCCTTGAAGGTCTGGCGATCGATCGGACGCATTTTCCTTGGCTAGAACAACGCTCTTGCGCCTCTCGCAACTTCCTCAGGATGGTAAAGCTTTTTAACACCTGCTATTAGGAAACGAAGCACTTCTACATAATACACAAAATGTACCAATTTTTGAGCATACCTTGTAGTTCTAGGCCCCCTTAAGTCCATGCTACTGGGGTGGCGCAGCTGTTCACACCCGCTTGTGAAACTTCAGCACCGGTCCCACGATCCCAGGTATACTTGGCGTTTTACAGACTGTAGCTACCCTTCCGCTATCAGACGCGCCCTGAAAGTAAGCCTTGGATTAATTTAATCCCCGCGGAAATATTCAATGCCCACATAAACCCTTTGCAAACGGTTTACCATTTTACCTTTACCTTTTTCACCTTTATCTTTACCCGTTACTTTTTTTTACTTTTATCTTTTTTTCCTTACCTTACTTTGACATTTACCTTTACTTGCTTCTCTTACCTTTAGCATTCGTTACCTTACCTTTACCCCTTTTTTACCTTTACCTTTAATTTTACCTTTTTTCTTCATTAAACAAAACATGCGCTACGGCCGCCATTCACGGATGATTACTCTTTGTCCAGTTAGGGTAATAACCTTGCGTTACAGAAGATATAGCAGACAACAAGTTTTCTTTACGCGGCTGCGCGCTCCGCAAATCTGCTGCGCCCGTAGCTGATAAAAACATCCTGACCACAGTATTGTTCAAATTCCAAATCTCCCCCGTGGAATACCATACGTCTTACGCGGCAAAGCCAATCAACATACACGACTATGAAGGAACACCTTTGGGCTGAACACGAATTCTGCTCGAAAACTATGGCTAAGGATCTCAATCGACGCAGCGATGCTGCTGGCGAACGACTTTCCAGATGAAGTGCTCTGCGATACAGACGCGTCGTGAATAAAAGAAAAGAAACAAAGAAACAAAGCTGCTGTGTAAACGATCTATGTTTATCAAAAGGCCAGCGGCTGCGGATGAACAATGCTAGGAGACAATGGGTTCCCGATAAAATAACGCCGGCTCAAAATTGCAATGTTCCCAGTTGCCGTACGCCCTCCATTGTTCGCGGTGCACACACGTCGCTTGGCGAAGGCGAACATATTGCATTTCAAAGCGAAACACAACGTTATCGCTATCGCAAGCCTTGTCGCTAACGAGAATGACTAGCTTGCAACAAATCGGTTCCCGGTTACTCCGAGACAAAGAGTTCACTCAACCCGCGGCGCCGGTGATAAGGTTAAATTAGTAACGCGGTTCAGTGTTTCTGGAACTTCTTAGGAGAACGCCTCGTTGAAACATCAACACGGTCGTAATTTATTAAGAATCTGTGCAGGGCTCCAGATGATATTTCACTTACCCCTGGTTGTCTGACGACGTACAAGCCATGACCAAAGGTTTATGGACCACGAAAATGGCAAGTTTAGGTATTTCTCTTCCGGTAGCAGGCCACAAATAGTGGTATGCGTGTGAGATGTCGTACAATTACTAGAATATTGCAAAAAATACTGCACATAATACCCAGGACTGCTGTGCGGCCGAGAAATAACCCAAAATTGGTGCTTTCGTGGCCCGTAAATTTCTGTTCTGGAAGGTACGTCGGTATCTTTTTCAGCTCGCCTTTGTGGCGGTAACCGGAAAACGTGACAAACAATGTTACCGTCTATAACTCCTGCGTTAAAAAAAGGACTTCACCACGGCGGCTGTTGCAAGGTAAAAACGACTGTTTCAGCGTTCCTTTGCACGTCTGCACGCTAAGGTTGAGATACCGGGAATTTCAAATAAAACAAACCTACTTTCACGCAGCGTTGTGGCTCAGTCTGTGACTTCGTGACATTCGTAAATTGTGCGTCCTTTCACGCGTTATACCGACGAGGCAATTTGAAGGATTCTTCAAGCCCAGCAAATTACCCTGTCGACCGCATGCGCAGTTTCCCTTTTCCCCGAATGATTTACCCGGAAACACTTTCGAGGTGATAAAATTGATGCCTTACCGCATTCTATGTACGCCGGAAATTTTATTTCCACAAGAAGCCATAATTTTGGTTAGGGTTGGCTTGCATAAACTTTGAAAGCCGCACACACTGAGTTCTCCAGACGAAATAATGACTACACACTACGACATATGTATTACAAATTTGCCAGATAGGCCGTAACTGAGAACTAATGCAAAAATAGCTTTCTTTTTTGCCCCGATGAGGAAAGAGGGGTGCGGGGCGGGTGAGAAGTTTGTCCACTTAAGTACTAGCTTGGATTTACTTTTATAAGCAAGTTAGGAGGCATTTCAACGTCGCCCGAGCACCTTTCTGTAACACTTATCGCGGAGAAGAACGTGATGTCACTGACCAACTATAAGGCACCGCAAAAAAAAAAAAAAAAAAAAAAAAAAACGAAACTTCGTTTTCCACAAATCGCGCTGTGTCTGGAAGGCAAAAGCGTACTAACCTCCGTCGTGCCATCGTCAATCTGTTGCTGCAACGTCTGCGCGGTTATGGGTCCGCCGCCATTGGCAGCCGCGGACGGGTCGAGGCCGTCCTTCGACGGCACCGCAGCCGAAGCCGCGGCCGTTTTTAACACCATCTTGGCCCGCTGTCACTCCAGCACACGCACAACACAGAGAGGTCGCAAAGCGATATTTCTCCACCAGCAGTAATCCACGGTATGGCACAGCCGACGTTCTTCCGCGCGTAGCGCAAAGTTAACGGCCGCAGAAGATTCGATTTCTTCTCGTCGGCGTCGTCTGAAGGGGCGGAAAAAGTTGTCGTTTGGCTCACGATGTCCGAAGAAAGGCCAAGCTGCGCTCGGAGGAGCAGACGACCGAAGTTGGTTGCTCGAGTGGCAGATTTAAAAGGCTTTTTCCGTAATTATTGGTTTCGGAGGCGGCACAAATTGGAGTCCGCAGGGCTTCAACAGTTCGAACCTGTCTCGAGACGGAGTACAACTGACACTTGACCTAGGGAAACTTGAGGAAAAGGAAGCGTTTACCAGACTGACTCGTCCTTTACGGTCAAGGACCAACGAGGGTGATGGGGAAGTTTTAGGTAAAGCGATCAAAAACAAACCTTAAGAATGATTGGATTGCCTGGAATATATATGAGCGTTTAACGACGAGGGAAACCACTTCAAAATATTAACCAGACTTGCCGTTTACAACAGGTTGAGCCTCCTGAATTACAATCGGGATAAATGAGTACACTCCTCGTTATAAGTTATATTGCCATCCTTCGGTTAATTAAGAAGATACCCCAAAGTTTCCCGTGACAGTTTTTTTTTTTCGTCACGTGTATGACTTAGTTTTTCCTCGCAAATAACAGTAAAAAAGTCTTCCGAGAGTCAGAAGACCGCCAAGTTTCTCTTCATTCCCGTATACAAAACTACCAGTCGAAACTATTTCTCTGTGCGGGTAGAAAAATAAAAACGGCTACGCGGAAATGCCGCCCAATATTAAGCTCTTGCGATATACACGCTCTGTATTGCCTGCGACGATGACAGGTGATTGGGGATGCAGTCAGTGATGGCCCTCGACAATTACCCTCGCTTATTTCAGAAAACCAAACCTATTTCTTCTCGGTCCGATTTCGCATCTTTAACGCTTCGACGCAGGCTGAGGTTACTTTGAGGAGTGGCTGAAACGACCGTGGTTCTACGACCAACAACTCTGCGGCATTAAGTGAGCAATCGCAGACGTCAAAGAGAAAAAGAAATGAACAGCGACGGGCCTAAGACGCAACCCTACACAACCAGCCTCGACAGAATCAAACTCGAAATCCCGTTAACTCTGCTCTTTCGTGGAAACGCAAGCGAAGTTGCTCAACCGCGGAGAGAATACGAAAGACTCAAAGTCGGTTACCAGACGCAAATCCGCGATTGGACCACGCTGTCTCGTCTCCCACCTCGCGAGTCTTTGGAAAAGTTCTTAAACTCGTTTAAACTAAGTTGCAAAAGTGGAAATCGCTGCTCTTAACCCGTCGGTGAAAAGAACGCCGCTGAAGCGTGAAACGTTCAACCTAAGAGGCTTAGCCACTAGAAAATCAACAAGGGGTTTCGGAAAAAACCGTCGGCTAAGTAACTCGTTCGGATGGAATAATGGGTGAGAGCAGGAAAGAGTAAAAAGCTGCAGCAAATCTAGGGCGTTAGAAGAAGAAAAAGAGGAACAAATGCGGTTCGCGCGTTCACAGAAGCGTTCAAACGAGATTGAGCAAAACTAGGGCGAAAACACTTTCAATCTTAGTCTCGGAAGAAGAGACTCTTCAGCCTGCCAGAACGAAGCGGCGACGTCGCCTGTGGTGCCGGAGTTTCACGAAAATAGGCGAAGGATTTGCCAGCAGCTCCTATCAAGCAGCCCGTGGGGAAAAGCTCGAGAGGCGCGAAGGATAAACAAGCGCTTTTCGCAAAAAGTGTCCCAACGGAGCCGACGCAAACCAGCGGATACAAAGCCAAGAAGATTATCGCGCACGCCTTCCCTGCGAAACAGATTGGACGAGACCAGGCTGCCAAGAACGCGGCGCTGGAAAGTTGACTGTTAACTTTCCTTTCGGGCGAGGGGATAAAGGAATTACCTCGAACCCAACAATAATTCCGCTCAACAGGTATGCACTTAAAATACAGCGCCTGCTTCTTCGGCCACGACACAAAGCAGCGCTTGCGTAAACACTTTAGTCCCGGTTATCTTTTTTGCCCCACTTCCAGCGGTGTCGCCAGCGGCTTGCAAACAATGACCACACACTCCAGACACGACCGCCGAAGGCCGGCTTCGCGGCGTTGACTCGGAGAGGGGTGCAGTCAAATACACAATCCTCTCTCTCTCTCTTTTGGTGAGAGTACTGCGTATGCACTGGCGAGAGTAGTTACACCACGAAGACGAAGTCTTCGTAAGAGGTCGTAATCCCGGTCGAGTACGCTTTTCCAATTGAGGGGGTGTGCACCAAACCACGCACGCCGAATCAGTCGACGAATATGCACTGACACTTTTGAAGCACTCAAACGAAGCCGCTCCCCGGTGAGAGCAGTAGTTCCGGTGACACGGGAATACGTGGCAAGTTAATAATCCTTGTAGCCAGCGGTGAGCTGCCGTAAATAATGAGTGCCACAAAAGCGTGTGTAGTGGGGTCCCCTGTTGCGATACAGAAAAAATTCGCTGAACGTCGTTTTCCTTGTTTATTTACTGCTGCAAGAGAACGGAGCCCACGGACAAGAAAAAAAAATGCAGCGAAAACTCGCGTTCGGTGTTTTAGAACAGAACTTGGCGACTCCGTATCACGCCCTCCGGATGCTAGAGACGGCGCAGCAGAAAACGGGCATTTGAATCCAGGATGCCACCAGACAACGCGTCTCGAAATTGTTGTTCGGGTCTTCTGTGGACGAGGAAGGTATACAAAACCAGAAAATAGGGAGAGCGGAGCTCAAATACGCCCCAACTATGCTCTTTCTTCCCCGTCGGCACGCTTTACGCGCGGTGCAAGATATCTCCGGTGCAGACACTGTCTTCCCCGAAGAACGCCTCCACTTCGTATCGCAAAGGAAATGCGTCCCACTTGGTCACAGTTTAAACACAAGTTTTTTTCCTTCTTTTGTAGCTTCCAGGTGTCCGACGAAAACAGGGTTCCCCAATCGGTATTGGCCAACTGACTCGCACAAACACTGCGCACTCCCTCCTGCACTACTGTCCGTCCGCTTGTAAGTTCTTTCAGCAATTCCCAGTTTTGCGAACAGCAGAAGACGCACAAAACAAGTTCGCCGAACTTGACCGCCTATTGAACATCGACGAACACTCCCCCACGAATTCGCCCTACAAAACGTCCCTTGCTCCACTCTTCCGTTGCAGTCCGTTGCTTCCACTCGAAATAAAACAAACAAACAAAAAACAACCCGGCGAATGTCTTCTAGGCTGGTTCACAGGGAGTTCGCATTCCCCGGTTTCCTGCGACGCAGACGAAACACGCTTCGTTGCCTGCTGTTAGTAGTTGCGGACGACGGCGAACAGGTATGGGGAGCCGCGTCGTTCGGAGGCATGTTTGCGCCAGATGGCCCAGCCGTCCCAAGCACGACCAAACTCGCGTCTGACCACCGGGCAACACACGCGCGCGCTTAAATTCGCGCCGCCACGCACGGGCGAGGAGGAGAGCCCCGAGGGAGGGGGAGGAGGGGAGCGGAGAAAGCGGGACGCAGACAAGCGCGGCCGCAACGCGCATGCGCGCGGAGGGAACGTCACGCACGGCGCTGGCGCTCCGCACCAGAGCGCGCGGCCGCATAGCAGACGACAGTGGAGTTTTCGATCTGTGCAAGAAGACGTGGGGCGCGTGACTACAAGGCCACTTTCCCTTCGTGTCTGGGAAAGAGGACTGAGTTCCTTTTTCTTTCTCTCTTTTTTATCTTCTGGTTTTAGGAACTAAACGAAAGGACGAAGAAAATTGGTGGGAAATATACCACCCGGTGTTTTCAAGGCCGAGTGGAAGAAATTTATGGCAGATTTCACAGCCGTTGTTTCTGAACACTTCAAAAACTATTTTTTAAACTCAAGCCACCTTGATAAAAATAACAAAGATGTCTAACTGTCATTTACGTCCCTGGAAGTCAACTTAACTACGAATTACTCGTAGATATAAAGTCATATAGAGCAGCAGCAGGTCATTGCCGAGGTTGCAAGGCTTGTTGCCGTAAAATACCACACCGGCTCCGTCGCAGAAAGAATTACAGAATAAGTGCGCTTGATAAAACCCGTCGAGGCACCGAAATTCCCTTGAACCGAAAATGCCTGAATTATTCACCCTAAATTAAACTAAAACTAATATTCTGGTTCTCAGTAGGAATCACGGACCAATGTTTCCTGTAAAGGGTGCACCACCCCGTAGACGGTCATATTGCGGGAACGCCAAACTTACGAAGTGCTAATGGTGGACCGAATTGACCAAATGATGGACCAAATGATGGCCGTCTGTAGTTCAAGCCATGTAATATTGTATGGCACTATATTAATACAGATTATTACCAGTGCATCGGCTTACACGTAATGACGGGGAAATAACGTCGGGTGCCATTTCTAGAAACGAGAAAAGTAACTACAACACCGGCTTGCGATATTCGAGGGAAGTTTTTAACGCACTTTTAGGTTGAAATAAAAAAGAAGCGCATATTCGGGAAGGAAATTAGAATATCAGTTACGTACACTAAACTCTCCATTTCGGAAACTTTGTCTCTAAAATTTGCGTAAGGCAGCAAGAAAAGTAATCGGAAAACTGCGGCTATTCTTTCCTTAATGCTTCTGAAGCGAGTCTCAGGTCTGAGGAAACAGAAACAAGCGAAGATGTTGGGGGATTTTACTGATTGCTTTACTACGCATACTTAGGGCTTACTGCTTTCAAAACAAAACGACTCCATGTTGGACGAATATCGAGAAATACAAAACTAACGCACTGAAAAATGACACGTTAACTGAACTCTCTGTGACGCTAGTCAGTTTAGTACCAAGATCAAAAATTGTTAAACAGAAATGCCGTTGCAACGCCTGTCTTGGCCGCCTCTATAATATTGCAGGTGACTTATTTGTACTTTTTAGGGGCGAAGAACTTTAGGTGTTCGGGCTGTCAGCGTCACCCGTCGTCTCATGTAGTCACGGCAGTAAAACACCGGGACACTCCTTTTCCGGCGCCTCGCTCTAGCCAGTTTCATATCCATGGGCAGAAACGCGTACTACAAGAAGACATCGAAACACTCGTTTTCCAACGCATCACGCTACTTCTTAGCATACTTCCTAGCATGCTGCGCCGTGTGACACAAAGACAACTTACGGCCAGTCTGTCTCATTTAATAGCAGAAATCGGGTTCAACGCAAGAGATGGCGCCACCGCCTCAGCAAGCGTGCGATTGCTTCGATCACGTGCGCTTTCCGGCGCCCAATCAGAGCGCGCCATGTGGCAAGAGAGACCTACAATTTATTTATTTTATTTATTTATTTATTTACACATTACCCTGCAGCGCCGAGGCATTACAGCAGGGGAGTGGGTCTCGTAGTACAAATGGCAATAAAGTCACTAGCACAGTCACTGTTTTGGTCAATATATAATAACTAAAAGGGAGCACACAACAAAATAATATTTATACAACGACAGCATCGCGCTTCACTAAGCACGCGAGTAAACAGTATAATACCTAAAAGAGAGCACACAACAGTATAACATTTATACAACTAAAGAATCCCAATTCACTAAGCCGCGAGTGAACGTCACAACACTATTCGAAACGATGCGGCTGCCAATTCATTCCACTGAGTATATGTCAAAGGGAAAAAAGAAAACTTTTTATAATTGGTCCGGCATTTTATCTCTATTCTGTGTCAAAGTGATTATTTTTTTTATTCCTGTTAAATTGTTATATATACAATAGAAGTTTTAATCTATGCTTTCTACGTCGCTCCCTGAGAGGTTCTAGGTCATTTCTGTGACTCCCCCCAAGTGTAATTACTGAAATACGGTCCTTCTGTAATCATTCTGTGTTCCAGGTTTCACAGTGATGATCAGGATTTTTTTCCTTCAGAAGGACAGCGGTGCTCAAAAGAAAACGGTCCTCCAGGTCAACATCACAGATGAGATGGCAATCCAACGCAGACCGATCGGAGAGACCCAAAGCCACATATCTTCAACGCACATTTTTTTTTTTGCACTTTGTATCGGGATAACATATATCGCAATATGAGACGTGTACGTACGGAACGCTATTAGAAGTGTGCGCCTATTAGTACGGGATTATCAGCTCTCAGCTAATTATACCAAGAGCACGGGAAATTAATCGGATAAAGAAACGAAATCATTGCCGCCGAGATGTGGCCCGCGATGTGCTGACTAACGGACATGCACTCAAACGTTCAGGGCTCAAGTCAGACTACGCCACGGAAGCAGAACCACCCGAAATTTTCTAACGCTTCCAATTCCGCCAGGATGGTTTGAGAGAGAGAGAATAGAGAGCGAGAGAAAAAAAAAAAAGAAAAATAGAAAAAAAAAAAAAAAAAAGAAAGTGAAGAGAGAAGAGAAGAGAACTGCGTGTGTACACGAGGCTCTTCGATGGGCACAGGTGATGTGCCCAACGACACGTGACTCGCGCTTCAATCCGCTATCATTTCCTCGTTAGCGGTGTTGTGTCAACACCGAAGCCCCTTGTGCTGTCCCACGACATCCGATGGGCCTCCCAAGTCACGTGGAAACAAGGGCTCTACGTGGCGAGTGGAACAAACAGCTGTCATCGCCGTATTTGTCCTAGTTGGCCCTACAAGGTGCATCAGTGGGCTTTACGTTCCGTGTTTCTGTCTTCGCCAGGACCTTGGTCTAAAATACAACCTCGCATGCGGATGACGTTCACACAAGGGCGGGTCAAAGAAGCGGTAAACGTCCCCCGAAAGTAGCCCCTAGAGTCGCCCTCCAGGGTGGTGGCCTGTCCTGCTGAGTGCCAGGGGCGTATTGCAGACCATACCACGTGCCTTATATCAGCTTCACAGTTTTTATCCCAGTTCTCACGAGTCGTTACTTGAACGCGTGTCTTGTTTCTGTGCGAGCTATATGTGTGCAAGCTGTATATGTATATAAATATTCATTTGTATTCCCGCTTTTATCGGCGACTCCGGGTTGTTTGTAACCTTTTGTGTTGCAGCCCTTTCTCTTCCTCACCTCATCTCTCACAACCTCTTTCTGGCTTCTTTATAATTGTTACTTATTCTTCCATTGGTGATAGCGATTGTTCTGTTTGACTGTATACATAGACAGGTGTACTATGATGCACATTCTGTGAAATATCTGCTAAAATTACAATGCTGCTAACACAGTGCGTAAAGAGCTGAGGACCCCTGCCATGTCTTCTGTGCTTTTAGACCCAGTCTCCTCTCCCTTGACGAGAAATAAAGGCTTTCAAATGAAATGAAATGAAATCAAATCAAATGTTTCACAGCCTGCGGGATTCTATCGCAGACGGAGTGCCCCCTGTAAAGGGTGCACCGCCACGCCAACACCGTAGCTAAGGAAAAGCCGAACCTAGCAACAGGAATACTGTTCAGCGAAGCACAATTTCTCTGATGGCGACAAGAAACCAAAACCCCAAGTTAAAGATCTCCAGGTGGTCGAAATCAATTTGGAGCCCTCCACTACGGTTCAACGCATAACCCAAGTGCTGCTTCAGCGCCTCTAACCCCCGACGTCTCCCAAAAATCTTTAAAATGAACGTTTTTCGATCAATTTCGCAGAACTACCATGTGTAACTCAAGCGATTTCTCATCGTGATAACGAATATGGCCACCGCTTATATACCAACATTATAAAGGTTGGGATAATAAAATAAAAAAAACCCGCTCCCTTCGAGCTACCTCGCCAGCTAACGACATTTTTTTGTAGAGCATTTGAGTGCAAGTGGAGCGGTCTCCCCGACCGCGCACGGCGCAGTAAAATATACATAGAATAACCCCAGATATATTCCGAATAAATATTTGAATAGAAACAAAAACTAAGAGTGGCGGATTTCATCGTGCCCGGATGGTAGAAGTTCCACACCTGGCCTGCAGATGAGTTTCATTATTCCTTTTGAAGGCATCATCATCACGTATGGAGCTTTGAAGGCAAGAAAGAATTATTGAAGATGCTTTTTTGATAGCCACATTGGCACGCGCGTTGGTTTTTCGTGCTCAACTACGAGGAAGCGAGTGCACCAGAAACTGATTCATGGGGTTTTTGGCTACGACGAGAAGATTAGTATGTTCGAGTGATAGGGAGTAGATAAAGAATAACTCGAAACTGGCACATCTACTAAGTCTGCGTTCTTAAAAATAAGGACGCTGACCATACAAGGCACGACGTTCGAACAATCCGCACTGTGTTGCCTTTTTTTTTTTTTAGTTGGTTTTCACTGCGGTCAGAGCGTATTCACATTCGCGAAACGGGAGCGTGCGTTGTGTGACAACACAGCAGCAAAAAATATATTCGCCATTCTGTGCCATAATCGAGGACATTTTCGTTTTACTTCCCCGTATTCTCATTCGATGCGGCCCGAAAATCTCGCCACTCGTGAAAATCTTAACAAAACTCCAATGCCTCGCCCGCCTTCTTTTCGACACATTGTAGCGACGTTCATTTTTAAAGTCCGCACCACCTCGAGGAGAGGCTCTCACGACGTCATTTGTCATACTTCTGAAGTCCGAAGCGGCTACAAAAAGCAAGCGAAACAAGAAAACGACATATATATGTATATATTTTTGTTTCTGTGCCTTGTTATTCGGACATCCGACTGTTTTTTTTTTTTTTTTCTATGGACGTCCGTTCAAAGCCGGCCTTACCCCGGGGAAAAAGATGGGCCCACACGGACGCGATTTATTGTCACAACGAGTGTGCTCACGAAGCGGAATCTTTGGGAGGAAATCGATAAACTCGAGGGGAGATTTAGAGACGCCAAAACCAGCACCGAACGACGAAGCCGAAGCCAGGAGCCAGACCAAAAGCCACTGCTAAGGGAGGACAAGCACGAACGTCGCCCATACATAACGCACAAACTTTTTTTACTGTGGTCGTTTTAAACTTCACACCTCCGCTGGAACGTGGCATTTTGAAAGATCACACGAGAGAAAGCGAGCAAGGTAGGTATGAAACGAGGGCGGGGCGCCAGAAAAAAAAAAGGGAACGTTTCTTTCGCTACTTGAATTTTTGGAGGCGCTTTTTCAGAGCCGTTAATCTTGGTTAGCAGCGCCCTGTCACGTGGACAAACAGACGGTAACGATGGAAGAAGGTGAAGATAAAAAGGTCCTCCGGTATACGCCGACTGCGGATACAAAGTATACGGATGAGCGGACGGTCGCCGGACTGTGATGTGGAGATCACGCAGACGTCGACAAATTCAGCTGCTGTAAACGGTGGCTTCAGTGAAGCGCCACGCTCAGCCCAGCTAACGCGATGCGAGATTCCATTTTGGCGCAGTTGGATCGCTATCCGCGCGGAAATACAGAAATGCCGCGGTTTATTCGGCTTAATACCGCAACTATTGCGTGGACATGTTCACGCTCTACTTGACTCTCTTGGCGAAGAACGCGCCACCCGCACATCAGCGCGGCCACAAAGGAAAGCGGGGAACATGCGATTGCAATTCCCATTAGGCGATAACTCGGGAATGCGCCACCCTAAAGCCGAGGGATCGGGTTTCTGATGCGGCACGACAAAATACCCAGCAGGATGGGCGCGCGCGCGAGCGGCCGATCCGGGGGTCTTCCGACGACCAAACTTGTTCTCGGAGCGGAAGACGCGTGCGTTGACGCGTACTTTTCCCTGATGTGTTTCGCCCTCAGCGTCCCCTGTGAACTGCGACGCGTCATGTGGTTGCAAACGCGCGTATACACTAATTAGACGTCCATATATTGCCCGTGAACGCGAGTAGGACAGCCCCGACTGACTCGATAGTGCCTTGGACGTGTCATGTAGCTGAAGGGAAAAAAAAAAGGCGACGATGAAAAAGTGTAAATATCATCGCGTGAACTACGGAGGCAGCCGATGAATGGGGGAATGCGGGTATGAGACGGCCCAACGTTACGCTTAACGTCAACCCTCGAGCTCTGACGTCGTCAACCGGTACCGTGAGCTTGACGTAGGATAAGTGATGTTGCTTGGAACGCCGTATATGGTCACGTTCAGGTCGCCTAACATTTCCTATTCGCTTATTTCTCTGCGTTTTTGTTGTGTGAATAGGATTCGAGTTTTCACTGACGCCCTACCTGTATGGGCCTTCAGGCGCGAAATTTTTTTTTCCACCGTGTCACAGGGAAAAAAAAAAAAAAGAACACACGCAGATGCTTTTTGGTTGCATTACAGCGGCGACACCACGCCTTGGAGGCACAACACTGGGCATTTGAGCCCTTATTCTGAGCAATGAACGTCCATGGAAGCCTTGACAATTACATATATTCACCCGTTTTCGCCTTCACTATTCGTATAGGAGCTAGCAGCGTCAGTGACGTGCCCAGCCGCATTGCAAAACGCCGACGCCTTCTACAAAATGGTTGGGTTAGAGGTGAGCTTTCGTTCTTTCCACGTAACAGCGCCGAAAAAGGCGTGACAAGGACTAAACATTCCACGGCCTAGGCAAGCCCCGCGCGTATGTAGGTCTCCTCCTTCTCCTACCCGTTCTTTCCAACGCTGTTATATGAAAAAAGACTGCTGTGTTAAAAAATAAATCGTCTGTTCGCACACCTCTCGGCCAGGCAGCAGACGACAGCATTCCCGAAAACCCACTGCTTCTCCTCCAGCTGTCATCTCGGAACCTCGGCAAGAAACGCAGCAGCCGCAGAGAAAACACTTTTCGGGGTAAATTCATGAGACAAACCGGGCGGAAATAACTCCCAAGGTCACGCGAGTGAAAAAAAAAAAAAAAAGAGCATAGATAGAGATGGATTAAGCGTCCCGTTTGTCCCGTAAGGCGTAACCCTAGCAAAAGAAGAAGAAAAAGAAAACTCCCCTTTGTTGAAAACGGTCCTGTTTGTCCGCTCCCCGGTGGAATGACAAAGCGACGAAGGCTCGCCTGAGAAACACGCAAACATCCCGTATGCGGCACAACGTTCACGCGGTCCCTCTGAAGTCCCATTTTTCACGCCGGAATGCCGCACGCATAAGCGATGGATGCGCGTCGCAAAACCGCCCGGACGACAGGACGAACGCGGAGGTTTGAAAAACAAAACAAAACAAAAACAAACAAACAAGGCCTCACAGGCATACACAGTTGCCTCGTGACCGCGACCGAAGGTCGTATGCAGAGAACCTAGGAACCCTCGAAAAGCTTTCACGATGTATGTGGCTTTCATAACTCGGAAGACGTCTTAAACGAATTAAAATAAGGAGAAAACATTGAATGCAAACTCAGAGCAAGCGTTTTTGTTTGTCTCCCTTACTGCGTGTGTTCAGATTTACCGCTACAATTTGTGACCGGAACCTGTCTCACAGACACACAAGTCAACAGGAGAAAGTGACAAATGACTCAAAGAAAGGAAGAAAAAATCGCTCCGAAGAATCAACAAAAGTATGGAGGATAGCGTATGACACGAGCAACCAAACTAGCACCACAACGCGGTAGAGGGCCACCCGGCGCCACTCAGTTCAGCCGCAGGAAAACGAGCGGAAACCAGCGGCCTTCGCAGTTTTATTTCGAAAGCAAAAGTAAGACTGAGCCGCGCCAAACTTTTCGCGGACACGGCGGCGAACATTTGAAGAGTTCGTGTCGTTAATCACCTTCACTGCGAGTCCCAAAAGGAAAGAACATTTCTTCGTGAAGAAACAAAAAAAGAGAAATAAATCTGGAGTCCGCTGCTTGGAGTCTCGCCAGCGCGAGATAGTTGCCGTTAAATATCGACTTTTACGGGAGAAAGCAAAACGAAGAGAAGCTAGGGCCGGGGAGGGCATCTTTATTGATTTGGAAGTATAGGGCAGTCCAACGATGGCCTGCAATATGTACGGTACAAAACTAAGTGAGAGATGCAGTTCAAGACCCAAAGTGACGCGCGTGCGCATAAATAACGAACAAAAGCAAAGCTCTGGGGAAAACCGAGCAGGATAGAGCAAAATGCGCCGGCAGGCTGCCGGAATCGAGAGCGAACGCATCCGGTCGCCACCTGAGTGCCTCAGAATACGGAAGCGGCGACGCTGCCGCTCTTCATGAAGACGAATCTTCCGGGCACATCGATCGCGGATGGGGCGCGCTTTATTTGGCCTCCGAAGGCATTGCGTGCCCTGGCCAGAGGAAGGAACATCAGCCCTGGAGGTTTTGTTGTGAGGGCGAACGGCCCAAGAACGGTCTCGACATTTACCTAGTGTTTGGGGGGATATATTCGTGCGCGTGCGCATGTGTAAACCAGTCCGGGAGTGTGTTGAGAAGGAACAGGTCTTGCCCACACACACCTACACCATCTGAGAACCGCACGGAGTACGGTATTTGATCATCTTTACAAATTTGAATGCAATCTTTAATAATCTGTTTCTTTGTTATATCAAGGCGTCGAAGACCAGGCATTGTTCGCCTTCTTCGTCGGTGCCTTTTTTGCCCGGAACAACCTTTGCGGAACAAAGCTGCAGCGGGAAAATCTCGGAGGCAGGTATATAAAGTTTTCCAATTATTTTAAAGCTTTATATGCCTGCATACGAGCAAAAATTCGTACGTACTTAGGTCCCACATCATGAACACGCTCCTCCTCCTCATAATCGCCGTCATCAGCATCATCATTTTTGTGTCGGAATACCTGTCTTCCCTGAAGGGGAAGCAGCGACCATGTGCGCGTTGCGTGTATCCGAACATGTGAAGTTTACTCATTTTAGTCGCAGATTCCCAAAGGGTTCCGACGGATGGGCCTCCGCAACAAAGTTTCTCCACGCCTCTCGCGCAGCTTCTGAAAGCACTACCCGACAATGTATCGAGTCTCACAGCACATACGGTGGCAAGTAGCACTAGAGCCGAAAACAAGCAAAGGATGAAAACTGCAATGTCTCGCAGGACGACACAGTATAATCCGGCGAAAGAAAGAAAAAAAAAGGCGAGGACGGCAGGAAATAAATATCGGCTCGGAATGAGAAAACGCTGCGCAAGACAGACAATCGCAAAAAACTAAACCCGTCAATTCGATCGCAATATTACGCCCTCCGGCTTCATTCCCACGCACGCACCTCAGCTTTTAGTTTTCTTCTCCCTCGCCTCCTTTTCCCGTTCCAGACCGATGCCTATCCGGGCGTCAACACGGCTTCCGCTCGCGCCCACGCGCGGCCGGAAGCAGCTTTCCCGAAAGCGGAAGTGACAGCCGCCCATACACTTCTTTGCGCGGTTCGGCGCCCCAGAATGAGGAATAAAAGGCGACTCCTCAGGTCGGACGGCTGAAAGGAAAAGTGGGAGCGGTTACGCAGGAGACGGGAACAAAGAGAGGGGAAACGAGCGTCGAGAGGGTGTCCAGCAGCAGCCGCTCGGCAAAGGAGGCGCCCGCAGGCGATGTCAAATATAGCCGGAGCTGTTGGCGCAGCGACGCTGTGTCCAGGGTGGGGTGGGGGGCGTTAATACTGTTGCGACAGCGCCCCGGGGTAATGCGCTCAGCACTGAGAGCCCGATTCTATTCCGACTGGTTATCACAGCCTCGGGACGGGACACGACATTGCGAAGCCATAATGCGAGCGGGGGAAAACACTTGAAATAGGATGACCCTGGAAAAACACCGCCTGACACTGCTCTACTACGGGCCAGCGGTGCGCATTCTGTGTTAGATAGCGCCCGGAGCGCTTATTTTAGATAAGGTCACAAAAGGCGCAAAGGGTGCGAGAGATAAAAATACGACCGTGGGCGGATGCAAGCGTTATTGCACGTTGGCCAACTCGACTTGCGTTAGCTGGGCAGTAGCTTAAACGGGCATTTCTTGCGCGTACCGACTAACTCGCTAGCGGACGCAGGAGGTAGCGACCCCCCACACGTGGAGCTAGTAGAGAGAGAAGGGGAGATAGGGGGGGGGGGAGAGAGAGGAGTGAGATGAAGAGACAAGAGGAGAGAGAGGAAGAGGGAGCTGAAGAGAGAAACGGATAGAGAGAAATAGAACCGTTCAACGAATCCCGCGTATTTTACAGAATCAGTATAAGTCGCACCGATGGAGGTCTGCGAATTAATTTAGGCAATCTGAATGAGTTCCTCAACCTGCGCGGGCGTTGGGAATACGGGAGAATTCTCGTTTTCTGCCTTCCTCGCAAAAAGAACCGCAGCCAAGGAAATCGCACGCGCGACACTGTGCTCAATGACGAAGGGTTTAAAGTAAAGAAGCCACGTACCGCGGCCGGCGAAGGAGACAGTGGAACCCGCCTATTAACACCGACAAGGAGACAATAATAATAATAACAAAGACGTGTATGTCCTCTCGGAAAACTAACTACATAAAAATGCTAGGCCTAGAATACCAGAAAATTGGAAAGGAAGGCTGTAGGCGGCGGTTACAAAATTTCAGTACCCGCCATCGGTGGCTCAGCGGCTAAGGCGTTGCGCTGCTGAGCACGAGAACGCGGGTTCGATTCCCGGCCGCGGCGGCCGCTTTTCTGGTGGAGGCGAAAAGCAAAAACGCCCGTGTGTACGAGATTTCGGCGCACGTTAAAGATCCCCTGCAGGTAGTCGAAATTAATCCGGAGCCCTCCACTACGGCGCGCCTCATCGCCTCCGTTGCGTCGGCGCGTTAAACCCTACAATCAATCAAACTTTCAGGGCAAAATATGGCGACGCACGGGACTACACAGCAACGCGAAAATGCGGCGCGTGAAATCCACGGTAGCTACAGCTAAGTGTAGCCTACTCCGAAAACAAATTCAGGCTTTAACAGCCGCCGGCTAGAGGGAACCGTAGAAACAGTGCGTTTGCCCGCTCGAGCAAACAAAAAGACAAGAGTTGCGCTAAACGTCTGCCCATATGTGGCAAGACGCAGCGGCGGCGGCGGGCGGAGCCAGAGGCCTAACACGAGTTAATGGCCCCGCCAATAAACCACCAGCAAGGAAGCTTAATGGCGGCGGAAACCACTAACCCCTCTCGCTCTCCGAACCTACAACGTAAGCCCCAGAATCACCGCTCGCACGAAGAAAACAAGCCCGACGGCTTCCGTAAAACTGGCGAAGCAAACAAAAAGGAGGGGGTGATGCACAGACCACAGCCCGCGCCCACGCGGTGTTGCAAGCCAATAAAACCGCCGTGTACGCGGTGGCCGGAACCGCAGCCACCGGCAGCAACAGCCATAACCACAGGATGGATCCAATAGCTCATCCGGAGCCATAGAACGAGCCGTAACGAGCCGGCTGAACGAGCAGGCGGGCGCAAGGGAAGCGATAAAGCAAGCCGGGGTTCATGCCTGCGCCGTGCGAGGCACGGCCGAACGGCGGGAGATAACGTCATCGCGATGAACTACACAACACACAACAGCGACACAGCACAACCCAACAGCGGCAACACGAGCGGAGTCCTGCACGTTCTCTCGGAGGCAGTAAAACTGTCATCGGCGAGCAATGGCCCCCTCTCCACCTCCCGATCAGGGGAAGCTCCTGATACTCGCAGCCCCATCTCGCTTTGGTTCTGCCCAATCTTGTCTCGGCTGTAACTGCACAGGGTGTTCCAACAGTTAACGAGCGTCTTCAAAACTACTACTTCATCAAATTGATACTCCGTACGCGTCCTATAATTTCGCGGCCTAATTTGTTTACGCGCCAAAAAGGCGACGGCTCTTACCTGCTTATCTACGAACCAACTAAGGAAGATCAGCGCACATGGGAGACTCGACGGCCGTGATTATAACGATTTATTGATTGATTGATTGATTGCATGTGGTATCCCCTTTAAAAGGGGTGATGACGTGTCATCTTACCAAGAAAAAAACTAATATATCTATGTTTTATACTCTTCGTTTAATACTAGCGCTGTTCGAGGGCAAGCACAAAATACTTTTGTTTTCTGTTACAGGTGGTAGCTGTCCTAAGCATTATTCCCCTCTCTGCTTTTCGTCCACCAGCATTGTAATCTTCTTTTAGTCGCCTCAAGAGCCTTGAGTTAACTCATTGTGCTCTACCCTGAAATCCTAGGGTTTCAGGAAGCCGCATATTTCCCCTCTTTAGGATTGGATGGATACACTCGCATTCCAAGTTAGGTGCCACATAGTTTCCGTTTCTTTTCCGCAGATCACGCATGCCCCATCATTTTCTGCATACTTGCCCACAAAGCTCTTACTTCGCAAGCAACCTGCTCTAGCCTCAAAAGGCAAAACACTGCTCTTGGAAATATCGTAGAACTTGTTTCTTTCTGTACATCTCTAACGACGTTTTAGCTTCCTTTTTTTCTCTCCATTTATTCGTTTCAATCTGCCTTGCCTCTGTTTTGGTTACCTTGGCTGTTTTGGATTCTCCACTGTTCTTTCCGTACTTCATCGTTAGCCTTCTAGTCTTCCTTAACCAATGCGTGTCCACGCTTTTCATGTATAGAGCTGTCCACCTACGTTGATCCATTGCTCTCAATCTCCTCTCAAAACATTTTACTCTGAGCTTCTCGAACTTCAAACGACGCTCAGTCCATATTTCCCTGTACTGTTTCGTTAGTTATTTTAAACATGCGCGCCTAAGGCCAAACCGCCTATACCGTTCTCTGGTTCACTTCAAGGCCTGCCAGAGCGTCTGATATTAAGCAGAGTACTGCATTCGCAAATGTGAGGCCCGGAACCATTACTCCTTTCCACATTCCTCTCACTACCTCATATTTGTTATACCCTCAAAAAGCTCTATGCTTCATTAAAGCTGCATTGCGCTTTCTTTAATTTTTAAGTTGCTCCTAGTGAGGTTTTAAGTAGTTGTCTCCTTCGTTTATCCACACCTCCAAATATTTATATTCCTTGACTCTAGGTAATTATTGGTAACAGCGTAGAACGGCAACGCCGCCTGGCGCCTCCAGAAGGAAACGGACGGTGCAGGTTTGCGGGAGAGCGGGAGGGCAGAGCGGAACGCGGCGGCAGATCAAAAATATATTTTCACTACTCGTTTAGGATGACTGCGCATTCTCTATACAGACACAGTGAAATGGAAATAAAAAGGACAAGTAGGACTCCACACTTCACTAACGGGAGCGAGAAAATTCTGGGCCATCTCCACTAACGCGAAACATGGGGAGGGGAGAAGCATGCAGTGCATAAGTGTATTTATTCTTGGAGCCTTGGCGTTTTTGCCAACGGAGATGAAACCGTTCGGGGGTAAAGGTATACAGCTTTGCTGTAAAAGTCTCTTGTCTTTGAAGCACGAAGCTCTCTAGCGCAAGGCGTAAACGTGTGCCCCAGTGCTTTTTTTTTTCTTTTAGTACGCGTGACGAAGCGCTCCAGTGCGAGGCGTAAACGAGTGTCCCGGTGTTCTTTAGTACGCGTTACGTTGTCGCGCGAGGCGTAAACGAGTTTCCCCGGTGTTTTAGTACCGTGACTACATGAGACGAACGACGATTACGACGACGACGACGACAGGAGACGCCAACAGCCCCAGCACCTAAGGGGTTTCGCGCCTAAAATGTGAAATATTCCGAATCTTGGGGCATTAAGAGGCATACAGAGCAACTTCGCGGTTGGGCTGTTACATTTTTCGAAGCAAACGTGCTTTCCCATGCCTTAAGGTTCAGTAAGGCACTATCGTCGCCGCACCTTCCCGTTTCCGCGGCGCAGTCAGTATATGGGCCGGTACTCGTTTAAACATACACTTGGTGCCACATCGCTGCATTCACAGAGATTTGAGCACAATGTGGAGCGGTCGAGACGACTTGCTTTGAAGTTCGTCTCGGGCAGTGGGCCGACGTTTACTCTACGAACTCTGGTAGAGAGTATTGCGCATTAAAACAACGAAAACCAGTGGAATTTGGAAAGAAATGCAATGCAGGCGCGGGGCAGACAGCGAGGATACAATATGTACACAGTTAAACGTGGATACAACGAAGTTGACAAAACCTCCCAATTTTTTCGTTACACGGAGGCTTCGAGTTAAGGCACGCGTGAATGAAGCAGAAACGAAACCGAAATGCTGGCCCACAACAGTGAAGGTGAACTCGCCACTCAGGAATTAATTTCCCCGTAAATAACTGCGTGATCAGCACCTGCTCGCTGCTATCGCACGGTCTCAGGCACTATACAGCGCTCTAAAGAAGCGAGAAACGTAACCTAAGTATTACTTTGGCCTTTTCACTCGTTTTGGTGTCTTAAGGAGTTTCAAGAACCAAACTTGTGCAGAGAGGGCGCCTTTTCGCGAACTTGATGTTCTTTTCCGCACTCAAAATTGGTGACTCCAACGGGCGGCGAAGTTCTTTCTCGCCGGCCGAAACCACAGGTACCAGTGGAGACGCGCGCCTAGTACACGCCGACAAGCAGACCTAGCACCTCGAAAGACTCGAACTGAACCCGCACTCACACGTGGAAACACGTATATTTTGCGGTGCGGGCGAAATTCACAAAACTAGTGCATTTCTTTAGCCGATATTTCAGAAAAAAGTGCAAAAAGCGTGGCTCATCAGCGTACCCAATTCGTTACATCAAGGTGGACCGTCCCAACAATTTCGTTACAGAGCGGTCGCAAACACATGGGTTTAAATGGGGCTGGGAATGGGGAATTGAGAAACGTCGTTAAATCCAGAAATTCCTTACACAGGGGTTCGTTACGTCCATGTTTAACTGTAGAACTCATATCGAGGAACGGTACGGGAAGAAGATATAGAGGTAGGTTAAGCGTGTGTTGAGGATAGTCTGAAATCTTATTCATGTACAGACTACAGAGGCGGAAAACGCGGCTGGAATGCACTACTCGAAAATGATTTCGTCGTGCGGCAGAGAACCAAGGGCTGCCGACGATGACAAAGCCGGCAGCAGACACGCAGAGAGAGAGAGAGAAAAAAAAGGGGGGGGGGTATTCGGGGATAGGGAAAGGGCGGACGGGGAGGGCACACCGCGGATAGCTCAGCACTAGCCAGCGGTGACAAAAATAAAACTAACGTGCACGATACTTCTGTTACAGAAGGAAACGATTCCACAATCCATCATTTACTGTTGGAACGCGCTCTTCAAATCGGACGGATATCGATTCCCTCTCCTCACTCGTACAGTCGCCAAACCTCGCCGCTTCTATTATTATTTTTTTTTTGCTTACCTAGCAATCTACCGTTTTGCGCAGCGAACAATCCCCGAGTTACGTCGTCGGCACAAGCTTACCCGTACGGAGACTGTCTCAGCCTTCCCGGATAGCCCAAAGTAATGAAAACAGTCTGTTCCACGTTCCCACGAAAGAGGTAAAAAGGAAACGCAGGGGGGGGGGGATGGCAGAAAATGAAGCCCGTCTGCCGAGAAGACCGGCTTAAGAACATGGACATACGGCCAGACAACGCTGCTAAGGCCATCCTAAGAATGCTGTTGCGTCAAACGAAACAACACGGCGCCTGCAGGCGACAGCGAAGCCCGCGGCTTCTTGGCGAGGTGCAGCTTTATTATATAAGCCGGGGGAATGCTAGGGGCCACGCGTTGCGCAGGCGACGACCAAGGTAATAAACAGGCGATGTACGAGGGAAAGGGAGGACGAGAGGTGGTGTAGACACGGGGACGGATGCTGTGCGAGCAGCCGGGGTCCCCTGGAATTGCATTAAAGGAGCCCCGTCGGCCAAGCCGCCTGCATCACGGGGATGAAGGGCCACACGTGCCGGGCGGGTAATGGCATCGCTAAAAGGGGGAAACAGGAGAAGCTGCCCTATGGGACCGTGCTGGGTCGTGTCGTCGCCTGCAGGAGAGGTGCCAAGGTGGACTGGCTTGACAGTAAAAGCTCACTTGCGGGAAAGCCTGAAATTGTATCGTTGCGTAGCCAAGAACGCGGGGCAATGTTCGTGCCGTAATCAAAGTTTGTTAAGGCGAACTTGCGCTCCGGAATAAACTAGAAGAGAGAAGAAACCTTGAGAAAGCTGTTGACACAATGGCGTGCAAAGTCATGCGGCAAAACCAAACTTTCCCTTCGGTCTAGACAGTTTGGGCGGAGGAACTTTCACAAATTTTCGGTTTAAATGTTCGGAATTAAATGAAAATGTTACCGCACAAGTTAAAACAAAAGACAAATCCCGTACTTCTCAGAACGGATGTCAATTACGTTACAACAGTCTCGGAGCTCAACAGATCCTCTTGGAATCGGAAATTTCCTGTTACACACTGCAGCTATCGACGATCAAAGGACTAAACACGCTTATGAGCTTCCACGCTTATGAGCTTCGCGGCTACAGCGTAAAACCCCTTTTAATACGAGGAAGGAAGATGGCCCTAAAAACGAACAACTCTTCCCGGATTTTCGCTCAGACTACTTGGCAACCTGTAGCACACGTCTCAGCTTAAGCTCCCAGACTGCATAAGTCACCACAATTGCACTCACACGAAGATTTATTTTCAGCTTTTGCTAACGTTCGCTGCTCACTGCCTCGAGAATTTCTCCGCAGCGTAAACTCTGAAAAGCACCTCCTTGCGCAAATGTCAGCCGACTTGGGAGACAACTGCATTAGGCAATTAGCGCAGCAGGGAATGAGCTCCATTATAATTAGCTCCATTAGGGAATGAGCCCGACCAGCGCCTACCACTACTGAAGACTAAGGGGGAAAAAAACGCGCGCTCCAGAGCTCTGCTTCGCTGCTGTTACCAATGCGGGAGTCTCGCCAACGTGACTGTAAGACAAAACAAAGGAAGAAAAGAACGGCAAAGGGAAAGTCAGGACTGGCTGCTATAACACGTGCTAGCTCCACGTAAAGCACAACAGACTCAGAAGACGGTGCAACCGGCCGCAATGTCGGGACGAGCAAGACGACGCAAACTGCGGTCGGGTTAACGAGGATTTACTGCGGTGCATTACTTTCTCGGCCCCTTCTTGCGCAGCCTCGCACGTACCGGCGGCAGTGTTATACGAGGATATGACGTGCTAGCGAATGTGCTAGCGCGACCGTACCGAAGACGGCGTGAGCAACATGCCCCATCGCGTTCGGCGTCACAGTTGGGGGTCGCGCGAAGGGCGTCTGCAGCTACCGAAGTTCTTGGTTGCCCTTATCGTTCGCGAGACGTGCCGAAAACAGCGGAGCGTCGTCATGAAACCAGCGGCGAAAGCCGGATGATGGGAAAGAAGGCGATGTGGAGGGGGAGATAATGTGGATGGGTCGGCCACGATGTTGGTATCGGTTAACTGTGCTTTTGGAAATGGTGAAAGTAGGAGAGAAACGGGCTCAGAACTGACCCACGTTGGGTGACGACCCCCACAATCTCTGGGGGTAGGGGAAAGGAAAAGCGCAAGAGGGCATTCGTGCTGGCTCTCAGACGTTTGCGTTATAGGGCGCAGCCCTTCGGCGGCCGTCTCTCGGCTCAGCCGCGTCGCCGTCGTAACCGAGCGAACGATGGCAAGCCGGAATAGTGAAAGAAAGCAAAGGAGGAGAGTGTGGCGAAATTGGGAGGGGAGGACGCTTCGCCGTGGCGGCGCGACACAGCGCTCTTCCAAAGTGTGCGGTGGGGGAGAGGAGGGGGCAGTATGCTGTGCCCGCACGAGGCGCTCGTGACGACGCAACGCTTGGCTAAAAGGGGGCGTGCGCGTGACTATGATGTGCGTTCGCTTTAGACTCAGTTCGCGGTCCCTTCCTGAGACGCACTTCGCGTCGCCCACGCAGAGGCTCGTCATCGCTAGAACCCACGAGTGAGTGCTGAATCAGCGCACTACTGCTGCGCCCAAACATCGCATTAGGGAGTATCGCAATCGGCAGCCAATTTTTACGACTTAGCATACGCGGCTCAAATTGCAAAATTTTACCGCCCCTTCCTAAAGAAAGTCGGGAGAAGCGCGAAAACTAAGAGTGCGGCCAGCCTTCGCTGAAAGTGCGCCCAATCGATCGTCAAACCTTCAAAGACCCCACTCGCAGACGAAGAACGAACACATGCGACGATCTCTCGCGCACTACGTGAACGCTTCTACGAACGGTATAAATGCACACGGATGTGTGGCACCTATTAGATGAAGGTATACTATTATCGATACATGTATTGTCTTTTCTAGAACCCTTATTCCACTTTCACGATTTTCGAGTAACCTTTTCGACACAACGGAAGAAGCCCCGTTTCACGCAGGCGCCGTGTGTCATGCACAGATATTATCAGAGCTTTTCGGTGGACGAACCGCTCTATGCGGAAATGCATTAATTTTCTGCAGGAACGCCACCGGTACCAGTAACAAAGCCTTCGCTTTAAAAAGGGCCCATCTGAGTAAATGCGTCGCATAGGGGGTGGGTGTATTGCGTTAACGTTTAGTGTTTGGGGAGTTGGTGGTAGTCAATGCGTTGTATCAGCAGCTTCTTGACGTAGTTTGAATGAGTCAAGGATATAAGGCGCGTTCGTAGCCTCCCATTCTGTGTCGGCTTTGTGGCGCAGTGGGAAGAGCACCATGTACCTCGCGTTCCGCCCACAGGTAGTGAATGCGTTGTATCAGCAGCTTCTTGACGTAGTTTGAATGAGTCAAGGATATAAGGCGCGTTCGTAGCCTCCCATTCTGTGTCGGCTTTGTGGCGCAGTGGGTAGAGCACCATGTACCTTGCGTTCCGCCCGCAGGGTCGTGGGATCGAAACCAGGCGCCGGTAAGTATTATTTTTTTATATAGTGTAGGGGGAGGGGTGCGGACCTGTTGTTGAGAGCGAGGAGGGTAGCGTGATGCGGGAGAGGAGAAGTGGGGGAGAGGGCGCGCCTGCGCGCTGAGCTGTTAGGGACGCACGGCGGACGCTACATGTGAATTAAAGAAATGCTCTGCATTTAAATTAACCCGCGTAACCCGCGTTAGACGCCTTGGTGAGGCGAGCGCCGAGCGAGGGAACAAATGATAGCAGAGCGGATAAAAAGAAGACGCGTGACGTCAGCATGCACCGCACCTGCGCAGTGGGGGAGGAGCGGCGGAGGAGGAGGAGGAGTGAAACTTTATTTTTGTTAAGAAGAAAAGAGAGTTAGGGCCTGGGATGCGCGTGGGTGTTTGGGCGTGTGCAGGAGTATGGCGTCCGCGACCAGTTACGGCACGGCGACTGAGCTGATTGCGGAAACCGAGGTATCCCTCGGCGTGTATCATGACGCGTGGCTCCCGTGGCGTTGCGACCATTATTAGCCCTCTCTTCAGGGGGTTGGGCGAAAGACAATATCCGTGCCCACGCACTTATAACGAATTGATAACGAATCTCAATTTCGTTTCTTTCATAAGACGCCGCGCAAAATAATGGATGCAGTTCCACTCAACGAGAAAGCTGTCGGAAGTAGGGCGCAGTGATTCGCCGGTGTTTCATTGAGCGAATTCCTGAACTTTACCCTCAGGATTCGCTTTCCTTCACTTTTGTTGAGCCTTCACTGCTGCCAGACGAAGCTGGGAAATTTCCGCTCTTCGGTGACGCTCGACTTCTGCTTCACGTTGTCGCTGCAGAGACGAATCGGCCCTCCGGCTTCGCTGTCTTTCGTGAGCACGCGCCCACTGGCGCTCGAGCCGTGCCAACTGTTTGACGCCCATGGAGTTCCCTCCATGGGCGTGTTGGCACGGCTCGAGCGACAGTTGACCCATTGATTACAGAGTTTATGATGACAATGATGATGATGTTTAGCGGCTTCCCCCTTGTTACGGGGTGGCGTTGCAAGCGACCTTAGTCGTAACGCCACTGTACAATCACCTCGCCGAAAAAAAAAAAAAACTTTATGGAATTTTTGTGCTAGACTGACTCCTTTGTTCGCATGTCTTCCCAGATTGTTCTCTGCTCTTTTCCCACCAACACTCTAACCTTCTTTTACTAACCTCTACTGCTGTCCGTTAATCCTACAGCCAAGGGCTTTCGGAAGCTGGATGTATTCCTCACCGAGGACTGGACGGATACCCTTGCACTCCGTTACAATATGTCGCGTGGCAGGGGTTTATACTGAATTTTGATTTTGAGGGGGTTTCGGAAGTCTCCTGGGGGGGGGGGGGGGGGGGGGGGCGCTGTTAGGGGCAGAGGTGTATCAAACCCTGGGCCGGGTGCTCGTAGTTGTGGAATCTTTTTTAGGGGGGAGTGTTTATATCTCTGTTCTATGGTTTCTGCCTTCCTGCCGCAACCTGCGCACAGTTCTTCCTGTACCTGCTCGCGGATAAGCGCTTTATTCGAGCGGCTGTGGCGCCCCCTTTTGACCAGTTTCGGTGCCAGCCTGGATGCGTGACGCCAAAAGGCACTGCACGGACTAAATCCCGGATACCTAAAGTGCTCCGGACTTCAAAAATTAAAATAAAAAAGAACAACGACAAGATGAATTTTTAAACACACGAAGCTCGATCTCACTAAGATGGCAAGCTGGGCGAGTTGTTGGTGTGCACTCTTTTTTTTTTCTCTCTTTTTTTTTAATGAATTAGGCTTCCCAGACAGGAATAAATACATTGACCAAACGAGATAGAAAATGTCTGTCTTCGTAGCGACAAGCATACGCTCGCCAACAATTGCAAACAGGGAATCCGAATATTCGTGTATTGCGCACAAGTTAGTGTGGCGCATATTAAATATTGTCTCCTGTTTGTACTTTAGCTACGTGAGATTTGACTGTCCGTAGTTGCGAGGGGTCGTGGAGAAAGCACGTCAGCCGGTTTTGAGCGAGCTTTCCTTCGTTCCAGGGCGACGTTCACCACCAACCAGATCGTACACGTCCCCCGTTAAAGTTCTTCCGGAGTTTAAAAGCGTTGGGCACGTTGACGGCTCGTGAGTAGAAGAGCTGAAGGCTTTGGGGTTTTGGGCACCACCTTCGGTGTTTTATGTCTTCTCCAGTCACCGCCTTAGAAGAGAAAATAAAACTACAAGATCGCTAAAATCGGAACATATTTCAGAAGGTTTTTTCTAAAGGCTCCGTCAGGCAGTACTCCGTAAAAAAAAAAGAAAAGGTATCCACCTGCCTCCTTCATTTTTTTTTTGTTCAGGTTTAAACATACGCTCGGTTGTGCACAGAGCAGTATCAAGAAGAAGACAACAAAATGAATCCCATAAAAATTTGATTTACAGATTTAAAAAAAAGAATCCCGGGCCATCTCCAACTAACGTGAAACCTGACTACGGGCGAACCACGCATTTTTGGCGCCTTGATTTTTTGCCAACGGAGATTAAATCGTTTGGGGCACTGGTATACAGCTTCGCTTTAAAAGTCTCTGGTCTTTGAAGCACGAAGCTCTCTAGCACGAGGCGTAAACGAGTGTCCCGGTGTTTTTTAGTACCGTGACTACATGAGACGAACGACGACGACGACGACAGGAGACGCCAACAGCCCAAGCCCCTAAGGGGCTGCACCCCTAAAGGCTTCGGCTTAAATTACATCGTGTTGTCTACGAAGTAAAATTTGCATCCTGAACCACTTGGCCATTCAATTTGGACATCAGGCCGACGAAGAAAACGATTAATGCGAGACATATCCTGATTTCGGGCGCAAGAATTTTACACGTGCACCGAGACAGGCGACACGCTGAATAAAAGAAACGACCTACAAGGTAACTAGCAATTGGTGGGAACAAAACGTAGGGGTAATCTAATTGCCACTATACTTTCAGTTTCAATCAAGTAGAAACCATCCTGTCAAGAAGCGCGGAGGGCGCTAAAAAACTGGCAACCAAGGCGCTGGAATGACTATCCTTCTGTCAAAAAAAATGTTGACAGGAAAAAAAAAAGAAAGAACAAGACTACACTGAAGTATAACGACGACAGATGGTATCACCAGACAAGCCACGGGCACGTGGCAAGGCATTCGTGTTACGCGACCAGGACTGCGACTAGAAAAGTATGTGTGGGCGAAAAAGGCCTCCTCTGTTGGGTCAGCAGTATAACAACAGCCGAACTAGAATATTCTAGTCCCCGGGACGACGACACCGAGAAGCGACGCGCGTAGGCGATGCACGAGTGAAAACAGACAGCACTAGCGCGCTCCGGCGTTAAATATGAATACAGGGAGACGGGGACGCGCGTACAAAGCCCCGCGCTATTCCGGAGGAGAATTCGGTCCCAGGAGGCAGGCGCTGAGAGCGGCTAAAACCGGGTAAAGTGGAGAGAAAAAATCGCGAGAAGGTCAAAGGCAAAGTGCGACTCGAGAGGAACGCGCTTCAAGAACCGCCGAGAAGCGACACCACGTGCGCCGTGTCTTTTTTTTTTTTTTAAGCGAAAGCATTATTCGTGGAACCGATGGCGTCCTGTCAAAAAACTAATGCCCCATAGACCGGTTGAGTCGAGCGAAAAGCTCTAATAAAGTCCCTGCATGACACACCGCGCACGCGTGAAATTGGGCGGGCTGCTTCCACTGCGTGAGAACGGTTACTTGACAATCGCGAAAAAGGAACGGTTCTAGGTAAGAGTGCAATACGTACACGCATCGATCACGAAAAAGGAGTGCAACAGTATAGCTGTATGTGATAAACCACGCATCTGTATACACTTGGATCGTTCGTTACGTTCGTTTACTTAGAGCGCGAAAAAACACCGCACGGGTCCGTTCTTCGTTTGCGATTTAGCTCCTTGAAGGTTCGACGATCGATTGGACGCACTTTTCGCAAAGTATTGATGCGAAACTTTCGCGCTTCTCTCAACTTTCTTGGGGAAGGAATGGTAATAAAAGTTCCTGCGTTTTTGCAGTCACCCCTTTCCATAGGGGCGATTTCCCGTGGAAGCCGGGTGAACTTCCCAAGCGTTGTAGTCCCACACAAGGGCCGAGCGCCAGGCCGGGGAGTAGCTTGTACCTATTTTACCGGTAGGTGCCCGGCGCCACCAAGGCACACGAATTCACATGGTGCCTTCCACAGCCACGATGGACGCTGAACTCGCAACCGCCTGTGGCAGGACATGCCGCCAGACTCTTTCACCCCCGGCAATTGCGCAACGCGGCACGATGGCCGGGGGCCCCGCCAGATGGATAAGGGTCAGGGGACCCTCGTAAGGGTAAAGGCAGCTCTCCAGGTATGGATTCCCCTTTTAAGGGTCCACACTCGACCAGGGACGCCTGTACCCGTTAAAGAAACCGGTGGGTGCCCGGCGGCACCAGGATTCGAACCCAGTACCTCCCGCATACGAGGCGAGTGCTGTACCTCTGCGCCATCGCTGCGGTTAAAAGTTACGAGCCCTTCCACTGGGGCATTTCCCGACAAAGTCGGGTAACTTTCCAAGCACTGGATCCCCTGTTCAGGGGGCGCTTGTACCCATTTTTTATACTGGTTGGTGCCCAGCGGTACCGAAGTACCTCCCACATTTTCGTACCCCAACGGACAAGAAATAAAACAGCCATATAAACCACTCTGCGCGCAACCTACCGCCTGATTACGTCGTCTGCAAGCGCGGTGTCATATATATAGAACCATATGCTTTGCATTCTACGTATTCACGACATGCTTTTCAACTGCTTCCCTCAGACCATGTGCAGGAGTGAAATTGAGTTTCACTGTGACGCGATTACGGACCCTTTGTGCCGACTGCGTTTTTGCTTCTTCGAGTATACTGTCGCCCCATCGAGACAGACGAGAGGAATTCACCATTAGTTTGTCCCATTGCAAGTAGGTTGGTTGCAATAACGCAATAATGCATTAATGCAATCTTGCAGTAACGCAATCGTACTGTTTCACAAGGAATATAATGCTGGACCTTCTGAGCAATCCCAAACGTGATCTGGAAGAGTCTGTATAAGATAACCTGTTCTAGAAACAGGGACACTCGCCCGCAGTGTAACAAAGAAGAAGGGAACATGGCGGGGGAAGCCATTTCGTGTAGTCCAATACCCGCAACACGCGACTGAACGCAAAAAAAAAAAAAAAAAAAGAGAAAAGAAAGGACATAGTGAGAACGTTGAAGATGACTATTCTAAGCGTAATAATGCTGCGTGTAGTTTTCGGCTGTTGCCATATATGATGTCCGAGCAAGCCGTTGGTGGCACTGCAGTAAAAGCTGCAAATACTGTTAACTCCCTTGCCACTCAGCGAACAGCTGAAAAGCAATCTATTGAAATGGCGACAAAGACATCAAATCGTCAAGCTTCCTAATGGGGGATGCGATAGAAATAACAGGCTTCTGGTTCCAAGTTCCTGAATGGCAGCACGACGTACGCGAAACTCCTCGAACAAATTCATCGTCCGCTATAGCCATTGTCCTCGGGGTTGTAAACAAGGCCAGCGCAACGCGGGTCGACATTGGCAAACACGAAAGCTGTCAGAATTACCATGGTTGCGCTTTCAAGGGCCCCCCTCTTTAGACCTCCATAACGCTCGAAATGTCCACGGGACCAAGCATACAAAAGCGCGAGACACCCTTTCAACTGTTTACAAGCGGGTTAAGCTCGTCCGCCGCGATGCCATTGAGGAAGGAAGGAAGCATCGCGCGAATCGCGAGCATACACTCGGGTAGACGTTAAGAACGACAATGGCTCATAAAAGGCATCACTCCACTAAAGCGGCGAAACCATGACGTCAAAGCGCGCGCGTGTTTTGAAAGGAGATTACGCTTAATAGCGAGTGACATCGCCTGTTTCTTCTCACGTAGTTTGTCGTCGGTGCAGTAGTTTATAAGCAGATTAAGTGCTAAAAACCAAGGAAACAAGTCGTCTTACGTTTAAAACACTCGCAGCAACGCACTCTTTCCGCCACGCGGAGGAACAGCTGCGGCTGCGGTGATGAGGCGCAGGGACAACTTCCCTTGTACACCTCGCAGTGCAGTTTGTTCAACTCAAAAAGCCAACGCGCCTTTTCGCCATTAGTCCTCACGCGGCGGCGCTCCTTCATAATGCCCCTACTGTCCCTAAAAGCCCGTTCCACCCACGCCTGGAGTTGGCAGCCAACCGCTTCCGGCGTGCAGAGAAAGCAGGAAGCTGCGACAGGCCTTCCTGTCGGCGCCGCGTAGGAGGCGGCGAGAAAATGACGCCGATCAGATTACGACGCGTCGTACGACCCGCGCAGAACCACGGAGAAGACGACAATGAGCCCTTTCAAGGGACGGCCGGCAGGCGCGCATCCGTTAGCAGGGCGTGGGAGCGGGCTCAAATGCAGCGCGTGAAGCGTAAGTGTACACCACGGGCTAACCACAAACTCCCGTCACCTCACGCTCGTCGTCCCTTCTCGGATGGCCACACCGAGGGAAGCTCACTTCCCAAAAAGAAGACGGGAAGCGAACAACAGCGGCACTAAGGGGGGCCCCTGCGCAGGCCGACGCGCTTCGCCTGTCACCAGGTGGGGCTGCGTCCCGTGAAAACTAATACCAGGAGATCAAACGCCCCACTTATAGTTTCGTATGTCTCCATTACTGCTGCTGCTTGTGAAGTTTACATTATTCCAAACCGGCGCTCGTTACAAATGTCATTACTTGTTTCCAGTCTAGGCCAGTATCTAGCTACTAGTAACGCGTTGCCGGTAACTGTAACTAGTTACTTTTAGGTTAGAGGAACTTGTAACTATAACACTGTTACTTTTTACAGAGTAGCTGTAACAGGAAATACCGTTACATTCACTTTTTTTATTTAAAACTATCCATTAGGTGCACTCATTAAAGCTCGACGTACAGATTGTGCTTGCTCCTTTTTCTGACTTTTTTTCTCTCCACCTTTCAGTTTTCCGCAACAAGGCTGCTTTCGCAGTTTAGGAGAGAAGGTCGCTACGAGGATGGACTATCTTTCCTACAGAAGACCGAGGTTGGAGGTCGGTCTTAGAGGGGATGTAAAACTATTCCTTCGTCTTCAGCGAGCAAAAACAAGAAGGAAAAAACTGGAAAGTAGACCTCTGAAAAGAGGGAAGCTCTCGGTGCCAACTTTGAGAAAGAACTCATCCTAAGTTAGAGTGAGTTTTGCCAAAAATATTCCCCGATACCAAGGCTGCATAAGCAAAAGAGGTTGATGCAACGAAATGACGCGCGCAAACCAATTGTTGGTGTTGGGCTTGAGTGCGCCCCTTTTGGGTTCCTTTCGTCTAGGGTTTTACCACGTCCACTACCCGCACTCCTTCGGACGTCAAAATTAAATAATCTCTATGATTTGCTTTGCGATCTATTACTTATAGTTTTATACAGTAACCGAAAAGTAACGACGTTACTTTTCCACAGTAACTGTAACAAGTTACTTTTGAAAATTCTGTAACTGTAATCGTAACAGAGTTACTTTTCGGCTATGGTAACTGTAACTGTAACACTGTTACTTTTTGCTGGTAACGTGCCCATGACTGCTTGTTTGTTTACCTATTTACAAATCCTGCAACCGGCAGTGCTTGCCGATGCTTTGAAAATCTGAGCAGAAAATAAAGGCCGCAGGACACACGAAGAACCCACTGGCACAGCGCTCTGCCTCCGAGCACTAGTCCTGTGTGCGTGAAAGCCCTTTTTTTTCCCCTACATGGACGCATCACCGCGACCCAAAATCGCTTTCGCCGTTCGTTCCCGTGCACGGTTCGCCCGCGACCGACAGGTCGATAGCCATTAAGCGGTCGCCTCTCCCCAAACGGGGAAAAAGGTGCTAGTGTGTAGTTAACGCTTTGGGGAAAGGGCCCCGGAGGGACGCTGTCATTCCCTATATATACTCATAAGAGGCCGTAAGAAGAAAAATAACATCGTGAAAGCGCAGCCGCTCTCCAAGCAGCCCGACAGAACAGACGCCGGCAGCCTCGCAAACAGGCGAAATCGCTTCGCCACTGCGCGGAGAGAAAACGAAGTAACACAAGATTGCCACACGTCGCCCCCGCAACGCCCACGACGCCGTCTTCATCGGCGGCGTGGAGATAAACTCTTCTGGAAAGACACGGAAGCCGCCTGTTGGCGAAAACAAGCGGCGGACCGATCTAAAGCCGGATGGATCGCAGACCGACGAAGGTATACAAGGGGAAGCGGCAGATTATGGCGGCGTAAAGTGGTTTGGACCCCGGGGGAAAAGGGGGGACGGGAAAGGGTTCGCTTGGTACAAGCGCACACATACACCCTGGGTGCCGCGGTGGCAGACTAACTTTACTCGGGAAAGCTGTTTCGCCTCTCCCCTACAGGTGCGCTTCACCCCTCAGGCTGCACTTATCGGAGATCCCAAGACGCCCGCTTGGATTCTGTGTGTTTCGACGCACCCGCGAGGTAGCGAGCTGAATCACCCGCACCGTGTCGTACGTACAAACGAAGGAGGAGAGCGTTTAGGGATGCCGTTTTTAACATTTAAGGAATTGGTCTTTCCCACGTGCTACCAGATATGGTGGGATTTGCGCGGACTTGTCTAATTTTTGACGCAGAAAATGAAATTGTGGAAAAATTTTAGACAATTATGAAAGGTGTAACCCCCCCCCCCCTTACAAAGTCTCTATAGAGGAACGGGAGCAGCATTCACTGGTCACGTATCCTCTAGTTGCTTGCGAATACAACAAAAAAGTTCCATATGCAGCAGAAAATGGGCCGAATATACGCGAGAAAAGTAAATAAGCAAGAACGCACGATGACAGGCCAGAAACTTCATTCTATTCAAAGAACTTTCGCGGTGATAACTGGTTTGTACCACGCCAGCGGACTGACTCTCTACTGCAAGCGCTTGCTTACAAATTACCTGTTTTACTTAATACTTGTGAACAAAAAGGTGTTAATATTGAAAGTGTTACACGGAAACAGTTGGTAGAATGGTTATTAGACAACTCGTTGTGTATTCTGATTCCTGGTTCAGTGTCTTTTTTTTTTATATGAGCATAATAGTTCATGCTACTTTTTTTCTCAGGTACTTATTAGGTTGTAAATAGGCCACTTTTGAAGCGCTTATTATGTGAACATGCTGCCGTCTGTAAGCGTCGTCAGGCACCCTCAACCAGTATGTAACTGCTTTTCGCCTGATTTAACCCCAGCCTTGTTGAAATATAAACATTTAAATTGGTCATAACTAGATTGATTAATTGACTAATCGATTGATTGCTTGATGATTGATTGATTCATAAGAGTGTCAAAACAGCTAACGTCAGTACAGCTGGCACGTTGAAACCACGCAACCCAAGGGAATTTCTTCGTCGGCGCGAATCCGAAACGAACAAGCCCGCATGTATAGCCTAGCGTAATTGCCGCTCAACTAACGTCCCACGCCGTTATTTCATGTCTCCTGCTCGCTATCCTTTTTTTCCTCGAACAAGCTGTTACGTGTCTGTTGTCCCGCTTAGCATGACCACAACTTTGTTAATTTGGCGGCTGCCGCACGAGTTCTACTTGCGTATATCGTTGAAACCAGAATCGCGAAATGTCGACATGCCGACGAAAAATAGAGCGCTAACCCTAAAAAAGAATGACACACTGCCACAGACAAAGAAAAGAAAAGAAAGAAAAGACGAAGAGCTCGACGAAGCGACGTTTCACCACCGACCCAATCTCGACGAGAGCCGAAGAGGACACAACCGAACGCTTCGGGCCTAAAGAAGAGACGTAAAAAAGCGCGGGGCCCGGGAGGCCGGAATGCATCTGGCGCTATACCTCGACGGCGGCGGCGGCATCCCTTCCGAAGTCCACTCAAACTCGTCCCACCTAATCCGATTTCCAGATCCGTGCACCTTTAGCGCGAAGGGGCGAGATGAGAAGGAGAGCGAAAGCATCTCCGGCCGACCGAGAGAGACGCGAAAAGAAGCGAGGAAAGGAAGAGGTAGAGCAGGCGATGGAGAGAGAGAGAAGTACAAAAGAGAGAGTGGGCCTCCCGGTCGAAACCCATATTCCCCGCTTTCCCGGGCACGGAGGGAATAAAAAAAGAAACCACTGCTACCGGAAGGCACGAACTTTTCGCACGCTCGAACCTGGTGGCGCTGGCCCCACACACGTGGGCACATGGCGCACGCCCTGCCTGTATCCGGGTCGCCCACAGTTCCGTGCAGCGTTGCAGCAATGCGTATACCAGCTACGTCTGGTGGAAGAAGAAGAAGCGGCAAGCGCGCCCTTGTCATCCTCCGAACACGATCCTGAGCTTGCTTAGCCTTCCTTGTCTTCCAGTGTCCCCGGACTTGCCCCATTAGTCTCTTACTTACGCTTATTGGATGTCCCGAAGAGAGAAAAAAAGAAAAAAAAAAAACGGTAACGGGCTGCTAGACAATCTTGGAAAAATTTACCACCCCTTCCTAAACGTCAGTTGAGAGAAGCGCCAAATCTTTCTCACATCAAAACTTCGTCCGTCGAAGTGCGTCAAAACCTTCGCTGAAAGTGCGTTCAATAAACAGTGAAACCTTCAAAGACCCAAATCGCAAGCAAAGAACGAAACCTACGCGACCATTTTTCGCGCACTAAGGAAACGACGACCTAAATGTATACCGATACGTGGTTTATGCGATAAAGGTACACAATTGTACTCCTTCACGATCGATGCGTGTATTGTTTTAGGTAGGAGCGTTCCTTTTTCGAGATTTTAAAGTAACCGTTTAGACACAATGGAATCCCAGCTTCACGCACGCGCCGTGTATCATGCAGAGCTTTTCGATCGACCGCCAAACGGTCTATGGGTAAATGCATTCGTTTTTTGACAGGACGCCATCTGTGCAACTAAGAAAGCTTTCGCTTTAAAAAGTGCACGGAACTGGCTGGCATGCACTCGAGCGAAGACACCGAAACAACGAGTAAGCAGTCCTGATGAAAAAAAAAAAAAAGAGAGAGAGAGAGAGAGAGAGAGAGAGAGAGAGAGAGAGATTCTCTCTCTCTCTCTCTGCCACCTCCGAGGCAGGGGTAGGGGCCTATCAGAAAATGCGAGAATACGGAAATTATATAACACAATCGCACTCGGGAGTCGAAGGCTCATGTAATGAACACTGCGAGTAAAGGTAGCAGTCAAACATTTCAAAACGCTACTTCCACAGCAGGAAACGACGAACTACTTTCCCTAGACCTCTATGGCGTGACTGATTGCGGGCTTTCCTTCTTCATTTACATAATTATCGCCTTATCGGCGTGACACAATGATACCCGAAGAACGGTCGCGTAGAATGCTCGAAGGGAACAACGTAGCGCTGCAAGGCCTTCTAGCAATTTATGCGAGAACGCCTGCAGGCTTCGTGCCGCGTCGCAACGAAAATCTTCGAAGGCGCGCAAAAGAGACCGCCGACAACGATCTCACACCATCCGATGTACCCGTTGAATTACGTATACCCCATTACCCCTTCCCCCATCCCTCCCTGCATTGGCTTGCGTTGCGCGATGCATCGGCACACGAGTGGTTTTCTCACCCTTGGCTTACTAGGACACTGATTAGCCTGCAAGCACGATCATCTAACGCTGCTCGCTTCGACTTAACGAGCCCTTTGTAAAGCTGACTAGTACGAACGCGTAGCTAGGTAAGACTACCATAATTCTCCCAATCAAAGCGCAGTTAACGCAGTCTGCGAGCGAGAAAAAAGAACGGTGCGAGTTGAAACTCTCAATAGGGCGGTGGTGCACCGAACTGCGACACTGCGGAGAAAGGCATCGATCGCGGTACTAAAGAGAAAGAGCTCCCTCTGGAGTTGTAGCAGCGAATAACACAAACGACGCCGCCGCCCTCTCCCCGCGCTGGGTGTCCGTAAGGCTGCGGGGCAGCTCAGGTCACGTGACCAAAAGCTCCGAGCTTCCGGGGTGGAACGGTGATGGTTATTAGTGTCCCCTTCGTAACGGGGCAGCAGGTGGCGCACGCCACGAGTCCTCTCCGCAGCAAACGTTTCCTGAAATGGGTTCTTCGTGGCGCTATCTATCGAGTGGCCCAGGCATACCGTGTAGCGTCATCTATGGAGCAGCAGAGTCGTAAAAAGCGCAATCTTGGGCCGCCGCTTTCAATAATCCAAAGCCCAAAGCCACAAAGCAAAGCCCGGGCAAGGTCATACAAAGCCAGGTCACGGTATTAGGACGCAAGCTTAGACCATGCGCGTAAAAGAAGAAGAGGGAGTTCCCCGCCATTTTACACTATACCGGATATATGACCGAAAATTTTCTGAGGTACAGGGCGGGAATGCGGTAAATTTTAAGGGTTACCAAGGCGTTGGACTGGGCTAGTTGGTACACGTTTGAATTGAATACATGTACATGTTTGAATTGAATTCCAGCTTGTCCCGTCGTTTTCTTCTGTGTCCTGTGTTTTCCGCTGGTTTTTATTCAACTCAAATTTACGGGTTAAGCCGCTGAATAAAGGAAACGGTCAACTTTGCAAGGCTGAGTAATATCCGGGTAGGTGACCAGCCTGTCCTTCCCCATACCAACTGATGTTGCGGTTTCGTTCAGAGGTAGGCTTGTTTTGTGGCGGCCATGTCACGTGTGTGCCTAAATGGGAGAGGATGGGAGATTGGAGAGTGGGAGACTGGGAGTGCATTCGTCGTGTCGGCCTTTCACTGCGCTGTATAAGGTAAACAAGGGAAACAACTGCTGCCCATCAACAACAATAAGTGAAATTAAAGTTAACCCTTTAATGCCCAGAGCTGCTCAGGAGCAACGACACAAACAACATTTATTTTCTCCCGTGACTTGTACTTCTTTCGACATTTAACGCGATCTGTTGACACACAAAGGTACCCGGACCTCCAAAAAATTAAAAAAAAAAAAAACAGGGCAGAACGTACTTTTCTGCGCTAGAAAACCAGACTTGTTTATGCGTGTCGACTCGCATCGAGCCCGGCGGCTCGATTGACTCGTGACAGGTAAGCGAAATTGCGCAATTTCGTTGTTATTACAAATGGCAACAACAATACAAACTTAACGTCTATGGTCACGACTTGAACCATAAAATGAGTGTGTGTATGCTATCAGGCTAACATTATTGTTCAACTGATATACGGGGCAGCAAATGCCCGGTGTTTGTCAGATTCAACACCTTATTGTGTCCGTCATATTAAACCTATTTTTTTTCTTATTTCATATCTGATGTCTGAAGTCCTTTTGGATCATAAAAATGCTTTCGCAATCTTAAGCAAAAACGTCACAGTTCAAGAGCTCCGTTTAGCCGTGGGCGATGATGCGGAGTGCAGTGGAACGAGTAGGGATATTTCACAACACCTGAGCATTTAAAGGTGCACCAAAAGGGCGCGGGCGCAGGCGTTTTGGAATTACTACTCCCACGGGGGAAAATCCAACGAGCGACTACCCGTGTGTCCAAGCAGGTAACAATGGCAAAAAATGTTAATAAACGAAATGACCAAAATACGAATGTGTTGAACAACGCTGGCAACAAAGTGGCAGCATAAAATACACGAAACAAATTCTGTTTTGATCCTGCGTGACCAATAAAAACGTCCGCTTTAGTAATAAGAATGCCGCTTTTGTATTTCCCGCCCACCTGCCACGCTTTTCCCCTCCAGTCGCGCTGTTTCCGCGATAAACACGGTGGAGGTTTATCGAGGTTAATACAATTTTCCCGCCTTCCACTGCTCGCGCCATCTTGAAACGATACCTTTCGCTACTGTTGGACTTAGAATGCCGCCACGAGGTACAGACTCCAGTGCTAGCCGTTTCTCGCATTGTCTGGTTCAAATATTGTTTTTAACGCGTTTTTGCAATAGCATTTGTAGTAGCATTCGCTATACGCGTATTTGCTATAACAAAATCCAAGCACAGATCTATTTATATTTAAAAGGACATAAGTACCTATGTACGTCCCTCTTTAATGTGTGTACGTCGCCTCTTTTTAAACATACATGAATAAACGGAACTACATGTTGATGTATAGCCTCAAGTATTCCTAATAGTCTTTTTGCTGAAAAAAATGTTAAGAACTATGAATTATAATACCCGATTATGTGGTTTGGAATGGTTTTGCCTGTATAAACCCGTGGTTCAAGTATTCTTTTAACTAATGGCAAGGTGGCTGAATCGAGAGACTGACAGGCAGACAGACCACCAATTTTTTTCTGTTTAAGTAAAGATTACCGTTTTTAAACCTATTACCACTCAAAACATGGATGCGACGGGCACAAACAACAAGCGGAGTCGAAATGTAGACGTTTGAGTCGACAATGGGTGCGTGGCGCCACCTGGGAGCGCATTCGCCAGTGAACGTCTGCGTCCATTTTTGTGCTGCCATCTAGGAACGAGTGAGCGGACTGCTGAGACCTCGTAACGGGTAAAAAGGAATTGCCAGGAAAAGTGCCGGTGGTAGAACTTATCACCCCCACACTTTTTATATTGAGTTCACTATATACGAGCGCGGTTCAGCCATCAAGTTACAAGCACAGGAGAGAGAGAGAGAGAGAGAGAGAGAGAGAGAGAGAGAGAGAGAGAGAGAGAGAGAGGAGAGAGAGACGGAGAGAGAGAGAGACGAGAGAGAAAGAGAGGAGAGAGAGAGAGAGAGAGAGAGAGTAGAGAGAGAGAGAGAGAGAGAGAAGAGCGAGGAGAGAGAGAGAGAGAGAGAGACAGAGAGAGAGAGAGAGAGAGAGAGAGAGAGAGAGAGAGAGAGAGAGAGAGAGAGAGAGAGAGAGAGAGGTTTACGCCAGTGTACAGTGAGGAGAGATCCAACCCTATGGAAAAAAATCTGCCAGCGTACATCGAGACGCAGACTGCTAGCGCCGCCTGGATAGCTGGCAAGCAGTAAAAATCGACGTTTGCCGAGGGAAACAGCCCCTACCGCCCTAGTTTCTCCGCCAGGCGAAACAGAAACCAGAGATTCGCGGGCTCCTCCGAAGATGGCGCTTCGATGCGAGAGGCTGGCTATTGCGCGCTCGGTAGTGAACGGCTAATTGGGCGGCGAAGCCAAGCCCGAAACGATCCCTCGGCTTCGCTAGCTCTCCCTTCACAGCCACTGAACATTGGCAGCGCGAACTCTTCGGAGTCCAATTAGAGTCGGGTCACAAATCATCCGCTCCAATAAACGCCGAGCAAACAATTTCTCTTCGCACCACGTCCACTTTTATTGGGAGGGCCAGTGCAGCGCAGCCGATCAACGCTCTGTTAGCTCGCGGCAACACGTTCGTTTGGCTTACGCTCTATGTACGCGCCGAGATACAGATAACTGCCCCCCCCCCCCCCCCGCGTACCTCGACAAGGAAGGAGCATTGACGTGAACGCCTCCCACGGCTTATAAATGCAAATGCTCGTTTTGCGCACCAAAACAAACACGATATTAGAAAGGCGGTGTGCAGAAAGCCGGATGTAACTATGCGCGATACAGGGGCAGGGGTGTGGGCTTTATATTGCCGCAGGACATTTAAAATATTTGGAGATCTGCCTTCCAAAGACGAGGCAGCGGATCAGATAACTGTGGGGAACGACGGCAGGAAAAAAACACGGAGAGAACGAGCCTCGTTCCGGCCTGGGAACCACGCAACTGACTTCGTGTGATTCTTCCCGCAAAGACTAGGCCCTACGTTTCTGCTGTAAATATGCTGTAAGTATAGCCGGTATTCAATGGCGTGGAATGCATGCAGGCAACCAAGTGTGCGCCGCCATATCTGTGGCCAAGCGTCTGTTGCTAGGCGACGTTGTGCGCACGGCCCGCAGATCAGGCACCCCTCTTCTCCATGCAACCGTGCGAGTGCGCCGTCACTCGTTACGTCGGGCTCCGCGGGATGGCGGTACTTGTCCATGCTAAGCACGACTGTGAAACACATGACTGTTTCACGTTACAAACTGTGCCTTACCGAACGCAAAGTATTGCCTCGAGTTCAATGTGAGTGCGATTAATAACATCTCTGTTGACGCCACCGTTTAGAATCGGATTGGAACGGAGCAGATGAAGCACGCAGATGGTTTTTTTTTTGTTTTGTTTTTTCGCCGTGCGGCTGCAGTGGCCCAAGCGGCGCCGTGTCTGTGGCGCATCGGCCATGTCTGTGGCCGTTTCCAGCGTTGCCAAGCGGAGAAATTGACCGCTAAACTTTTCAACGAATACCGCCTATACATACTTCCCAGTGTCACATAAACGAAGAACGCAAAATTGAGGCCTACTTTTACTCAAACATTTTTCGACACGGGTGGTATTCCGATAGGCAAGCTACTAACTAAAAACATTTTTTGCCCTCCACCTCTTTGCTCTTTGTCCCAATTCAGGTAACTGCTGCCAGTACTTCGCCTGCGCAGGGTAGACCAAACTTCGGCTTGCAAAAGAGTTGTGCACGGTGGCGTACGTGTTTCCCTAGACGAAATTTTTCGCACCAAGTGGCGTCGGCATCCATCTCTCCCAAACTGCCGTCTGCTAGGCAGAGTAGGAAAAAAGAGCGAGAGAATCGCACGCGCGCACGAGCCCGCTGAGTCGACGGTCGCGTGGGGGTTCGGGATCATCTCTGCGCTCGTTCTACGCGTTATTCATCGGCGAGAAGGAACCTGCACGGCATATTATGCACGCCATCGCTCGACACTGTTCAGTCACCATGCACACTGAGCCGTTCCCGCGAGGTTGCCGTAGTGACGCCGTATTTTGTTCCAGAAAACTGGCCAGGGCCGATCAATCTCTCGGAAATACGATGAGACATTCCGCTCCGTGAAGGTACGTGTCAAGCGAAGCTGAAGTGACACCGAATGTCGAACAGAGATACACGTACGAACTCGGGGCGACGGCATTTTTCTTCCATGCTAATGGAGTTTCCGTCGTGAAATGCGACCCCGTATACCGTAGCACGCGGACCGCACTGTTGTGAAAATAAGCGGCGACGACTAGCCAACGGTGCGGCGCCGTTCTTGCGTGCTCGATCGACAGAATGGCGATTCAACTTTAATAGGTTTAAAGTTATATGGCGATTTACAGAAGTAAAGTTTCTTCGCGGGCGGACGCAGCTCCTTCGGCAGCAGCTGCCTTTGAGCAAGCAAGGGGACGAACAAACCAACCAACCAACAAATACACAAACGAACAAACAAATAAACTTACGAACAAACAAACAAACGAACGAACAAAAACGAACGCCTCGCGCTACAAAGACACGCGGAGTCACGGGATTGTGCTTCAGGCGCAGACAACTACCGCCACTCTACCACCACGCCGGAGGACACACCACAAATCACTAAGATAACAGCAGCCACCAAACCGGCGACCACGAGAGGCAAGCGACCTGCCTACTGACGTGGAGTTCATCAATATCTATCTGCACAGGTCTGTTAATTGAAACGGCGTTGCTCGGTCGCAATCGATGCTTTAGCTTTCGGAAGGTATTTCTGCTGCCCGAACCGAAGAAAAGCTCCTACGGGATATAGGCAGGCCCTGTCGCCGGGCCAAACGGCAAAAACAGCATTACGCTCATTTACAAAAAAAAAAAAAAAAAGCGCGAAAAGAGACAGCAAAGCGACGCGAAGAACAAAATACCGGGCAATGTGACCTAGCACCCAATCACGTTGACGGCTTGGACCGGCCCTGAGCCCCGTCGAGATTAGCGTTATACTGCAGATCCTGTTAGCGCGACGCCGGCCTGGGCCAGAACATTGTTGTTCATCGGCTCGCGTGGCGAAAAACAGGCGACCACCACCGCGCCGAGGCCACCAGGAAAAGCCGCCACACAAGGGGACATTCCCAAATTAATCGCCTCGAGTGACGCGAAAAAAAAAAAAAATCTCCCCGGTAGTTCCTGCAACACGTTTTAAACTTTTTTTCTCTCAATCGTAAATGACCTCAGAACGCAGTAAAACACAATCAGTACCTACCTAGACTCGACGGTGACAAAGTAGAATAGATTACTGCTATATGCTCATCAGATAACTTGGAAACTTTCTCGAAAGATTTTCCTCCCTTTCCCGGTCTCGGCGTTCTTCGAGAGCTTAAATAACGTCACTGAGCGGTGTAGCGGCTACTGGCCGGCTTTCCTTGAGTTGCAGCAATGAACGCATTCGGTAACCAGCGGGGGAAAAAAAAATCGCCACAAAAGCAAAGCAGAAACTGAAGGCGGGTAGTTGTGCTGCGACGAGCAAATCACGCTACAGTGCCGCTACGGGCTGGCAATAACTGCAGCCTCCACTATACATGCCACCAGAAGCGAGGAGAGGATGAAAGCATGTATCAGAAGTGTCGTATAGTCCCCCTTAAATCCGTTCACGTGTTTTCAAGGCGAAAGCCTAGCGATAATCAGACATCTTTACAGCTACATCGTGATTCCGTCTGTTTCTTCGCTTCCGCATGTTCGTCCGGTCGCACTTCATGCGGCAGTTCCCCCCCACTCACACACACACTCCGAGCTCGAGCTCCTCCGCGTGTATCTGTTCACGTACCGCCACGTGCACCTTTCACGGGGCACCCGCCAGACTCAATTGATCCCTTCCTGCTACGGTGCGCTTGCCTGCTGTTTAGCGCACTTGCCTAACCCGTTTTGTTATGGTAATCGGGATTCGAATCCCACACGAACCCCAACGTGTTTTATCTTCTCTCAACAGCGGCGGCCCTTCTGGCACAATTTATGCTGACAACGACGACAACGATGACTACGGTCACTGTTAGCGTTTGATCAGACACCTGAAGATTTCGCCTTAAAAGTAGAGAAGAGAGATAACATTAAAAACAAAAATAAAAACGAAGCGGCGTCGGCCGAACACGACAAAAATTCAACGTCTCGGCAGCGCCGCCGAGTCGATCGATCAGCAGGGAACACGAGGTTCCCAAGAAATGGTTCATAACCGTGACCTTTGCGGCACGAGCGGGAGCAGATCTCGCTCGCCCGGGGTGACGTCATACGCGCACCACGCCCCGTCTCCGACAAAGGGGCACGGCTCAGCCAGTTGAGAAAGAAAAGCGGAGAAGCGGGGGTGGGGCAAAGTCCACGGTGGCGAGGACCCTGCCGCCACCGTTTTCGTAAAACAGTCTCACGCGGTAAAAAGTAACCTTCACCGAATGGCACGGAGGTCTTGAATTATTTACAACGACGTCGCTTCGTATACGCCGCCTCGAACAACGACGGGCAGACAAATAGGAATACGTATGGGGCACAGTAACGACATTTATGCGCTGGAAAAATATGCGGGCGTCTTAAAATAAAGAGAAACGAATAAAGCGAAGCCCATCGTGACAAACCAATAAAAAAAATGTATGGGGGCAATGGCGACATTTACACATCGGAGATATATGCACGCTTACGCTTTAAAAAAGTATAAGCATTAACGAAGACGAGAGAAGAGTAGGAGAATCGCACAAACAAAAAAAGTGGGAAAAAAAAAACAAAAAACGCCGGAAGACGTTTTGAATACGCGGCGTGCTGCGCTTCCATATTCTCTGACGTGGTGTCGCCCGCGCACGAGATAGGACTTTTTTTTTTTTTTTACACCTGTTGCGTTTCTCCGAACCCGGCCACCCGATACCTTTATTTTCGCTGTACGAGACAGCTTTTTATGCGGCGCGTATATCCGCCAACGCGCGCTTAGAGTGAATGCACCTCAAGGAAGCCAGAGTAGTGAGTTTGAAGAAAACGTCGCGTGTAAGGGCGAGACAAATGGAATGGACAGAAGCAGCACGAAACAACCGCATACAGTTAATAAATAAACGCGAAAAGAAAAAAAATCAAATCCCCTCCGTCTAGCGACCACAATGGTTGAAACACGAAGGTTTCTTGCGTGCGAAAATTAAATGGCGAATTACAAGGTCAAAGCCGCCGCTATCAAACTGAAAGCGTAAACGATCAAAGTGCGAAATCAGGCGACCGCAAGCGAATACCAGACGACGAAAAAATTAGCAGTGGCTTAGCTCGGCTATGCCAAGATATACGTAGCGTGAGCTAAGGTTCAGCACCCGTACTCCAATTGGATTGGATTTCAATCCAACACAATCCATTTAATACACCAGTCCAATCCAAATCAAATGCAATCCAATCCAAGCCAATCCAATTCGATCCAATCCAAACCAATCCAATGCTTCTCGCGCTTGCGCAGAACGGCCCTTCACGGCACACGCGAAACCGCGCAACCTCGGCCAGTGTAGCTTGCGCTACAAAAGCTGAGCGCCCCTCCTCGCCCATCATCCACCGTGTCTGAATCGCGCAATCGGATAGACGCCGGCCCTGTAACGCGAAGGACGCGGGTTCGAAGCCGCCAACGCGAAACGTTTTTTTTTTCTTGTGTCACCATCACCATCATGTGCCTTCCCCACTGCGTAAAGTTGGTTTTTCTGCAGCAGCGAGACGAGGAAAACTTCACTTTAAAAATATCCTCCCGAATCGGGGGATGTTAACCAACCCTAATTGCACTAGATTCTCCTCCCGTCAGAACTTTTATTGCCTAGGTAGGACTAATTATGGCAATTTAGTCTACTTTCTTCTGTTATTTCTTTTTGGAACGACGTACCAGTGGAAATAAACGTAGTTAGCTCACTTAGACCCTTCAAAAGAAAATTGAAAATTATCTTAGCTACTCACCAGTAACTCCTAGAAATATTTTACCTGTGTGACATCTTTCCCTGCTTGTTCTGTTGTCAATTGATTCCAGTTATCCAGTTTTTTTTTTTTTTTCACAATGTGTCGCATTTTCTAGAATATCCCATTCTCACACGATGTTTTATACGATTTGTATAACGTCTGCAATAGTTACTGGTTGTACTGTGCTCAGAACTTGTTATCTCCAAAACATCTAGCATAGGAGGTCCCGCCTGCGGTTCGGAAACCTTGGGACCTTAAATTCCCCCAAAGTTAATTCACTCTTGTACATTTACGAATAAATTTGAAAATTGAATTGCATATTTCCCTCTCGCAGCCCATAATCCTTCTTCCCAGAAGCTGATTTCGGCACATACGCTCTACGTATACAATGGTTGATTGCAGTGTTTAGCGCCGACGCAACGCAGGCGATGAGGCGCGCCGTAGTGGAGGGCTCCGGATTAATTTTGACCAATGGCAGGGGACCTTTAACGTGCGCCGAAATCTCGTAGACACGGGCGTTCTTGCTTTTTGCCTTTATCAGAAAAAGGGCCGCCGCGACCGGGAATCGAACCCGCGTCCTACCTTCTACGTACATGTCGCTGTGGAGGCCCGATAGGGCCTTTTATTAAAGGGCCTTTATTAGTTCCACCAATGGCCCAGTAACGTCAATGGAGCACACTGCGTAAAGCCTTACGAATGGACACATTGCTCGGAGAAGTCACAAAAAATGACTTCCCTTAAAAAATGCCGTAATAAAAGCACAAAGCAGACGCTGAGCACACATTTCCTTGCGCAAGACTTATACAAGCCTACAAAGAGCACATACAATCACAAAGTCCTCCGAAGCTCCCGGAAGATTTGGAACGCGCTTCTATTTAACGTTTCCAGGAATAGCCTCGTTTCGTTGCCATGGCGTCGAATTTGAATAAACGACGTGGGAGGCTACCAAAAGTAGCGGGTCTTTTTTATGCACGCTACTCTGAACAAGCAGCGGTTTTCGGCAGTTCCCGCGCACCGCGTTTATTTCTGGACTCAGCTTGCCCCACAGAGATGACGCAACCGGAAATAAGATGTTAGTCCCTTTGCCGCTATTTTTACCAGAGCGAAATTTTAGGCGCACTGACGGCTGAAGCACTTTGGAGGGTTTCCGGCCCACGCTTCGATTCATAGCAGGAGTCCCACAAGGCTCTCTTGATTTCAGGTAAAAGAAAATGAGGGTTGAACACTTTTTCGTGGAAAAGAAAAATTACTTGACGTATACTTCCCATTCAGGTGTTCACTGGCGGTGCACAGCCAAAGTGGTGTGATTCAACCGGCTTTGACTTTCGCAACCATCCGCTTCTTCGATCATAGCACGGAACTGGTACATGGTCTCTCATGGTACAGTTTCAAAGTCACATTTCCAAACTTTGTTGCTGTAATGGACCCATGCGAAATTTTCACTTGAGTGGAAATAACTTGAGCTATTTGTGTGTTCCGATACGTAGTCTCGCGTTCGCATTACGTTTAGCCATCACTGTACGACAAGGACAGACAAAGCTAACGGTGTTTTAAAAATACCAAAAAGTCAGTTCGACAACTCCGTAAACTATATCTGATATAGCCAGCAATGACCCTCCGCGCAGCAGCGAACTTTACTAGCTGCAACTTTGCCATCAGTTCGCCACCGTGTTGACTACTCACTACTCACACAGCGAATTCCGAATTTTGCCTCATGTGAACTCGCCTTCTGCGTTTTTCTTACCATCGACGTACAAAACGTGGATGGTTAGAATGACGCAGAATTACGAAAACAGAGAACACAGAATTCTCTCAGGTTCAATTTTCGATGTCTAGATTTCGTTGTCTCAGAGCAAAAAAATACTTTAAATAGGAAAACCACCGTTTTCGTAAAACCAACATCACCTCAAATGAAGAACTAGAAAAAAAACCTTCAGAAGGAAGCCCGCACGCTGACAGTGCGGCCGTTTCAAGCGAGCCTTGCCGGTGTCACGGTAGTTGTTCAATAATGAACCCGTCAGACCGCTAATTATTTGTGCGAGCACGTCAGAGCTCAGGCGCGGTAACCAATGCGGCTAAATTACGAAAGGCCACGTCGGCCCTGCAACCACACCGAAGCAAGGTCACAAGCAAAAAGGTCAAGGCCACGTCGCGCTGTTCACACACCAAGTGCTACAGCAACACACCAACTTTGCCTCCTTTCCCTCTCTTCCTCCTCACCGCCCACCCCCCCACTTACACCCAAGAAAAAAACAATTATTACGGAGCAGAGGAGTACAAACGCGTCCGACATCATTACCAGACGGAACGATCCAAGTATAGCACACGGCGTCCGCCGCAAACACGTTTTCTTTTTCCCCTCCCGGAACTAAACAGTCGGCGCAGCGTTAACCGAGAAAAGGGAAGAAGAAGAAAACGCAACGGAGCGAATCCATTTTCGGGGCCGCCCAAATGGGACGGGTCGATATCCTACACACGCACGAGGACAGAAACGGCCCGGTTTCCTGTCCTCCGGAGACACATTCTTCTGGGGGGACAGGGGGAGCTGAGGACAAAATAAAAACTGTTTACTTTTGAAAAAACTAGGCGTCAGTATCTCACTCAGCTCCATTCCAGCCAGGAAAGACGTTTGTAACCCTGTAATGCCCGAACAATGAAAACAATAGATAAAAAAATCTGATGCTTTATTAAATTATAGTGTGCGACTCAAACAATGAAGAAACGCCAAGAATTTTTTTTTCTCTCAAGGTTATAAAATTGCCTAATATATCATAAATGCATAAAATGTAACTCTATATATATATATAATATAGATATATATATATAGATATCTTATATATTATATATATATATATATGTATATATATATAATATTTATATATTTATATATATATATAGTGACAATGGGTATATCTTCTAACAAAACTGTTTATTGGTCGACGTTTCGATCGGATGTCGATCTTTCTGCAACGGTATTTCTTGTTGTCTTGAGAAAGATCGGCATCCGATCGAAACGTCGACCATAAACAGTTTTGTTAGAAGCTTACCCATTTTTTACTATTTGCTACGCCAAAAACAAAGACAGCCCTTCTCGCAATCATATATATATATAATATATATATATTATATTGTATATATATATATTATATTATATATATATCTATATATAATATATTATATATCATAATAGCTATATAATATATATATATATTACGTGTATAATGTAGGTATATAATGTTGCATATACCCGTTCACACGTAGGTATATGTATACCTTATACAGTAGGTATTTAATGCATCATTATAGTTCGTCAAAAAGCGTATCATACACCCGTTAAAAAACGTACGTGTAGACCCACCGTGCGCGCTTATGATCGAGGAATCCATCTTTCAAACTATATTTGGGACTCGATGCGGCCAGTTATCGAGCTGCAGTTAATGGGAAAACGCTTAGGAGGTATCAGAAATGATACAGTGGGCATTTCTTCTTAGTCTTAAAGCCCAGGTAGGAGTAAAAAAATACGAAAGATCGCGTATCTTATACTATACGTTGGGCATTACAGGGTTGAGCGAAAAAAAAATGCAATAAGTATTGAAAAAAAATTCAAATTTCGCGCTACACGTGACGTGTAATCGGCAGGAGTGACGTGATACGGGCAAGCACTAAAATCATACCTATCAGCGCGTTAACTGCGCGTTATCACTCAAGTGATGCGATCAAAAGGATCTAGATGACCCGCCGCGATCGTCCAGTCATGTCCTAGCGGTCGTTTAGGTCGACGGCGCCAATCGTACGAAAAATATTTACTGGCGGCATAAAAAAGTTGCCGGAAAGTGCTACGGAGTCACCACTGTTTCAGATGTTCTCCATTATTTGTTTGATTTTTTGTTAAAATAGCTATGATTTTTGTTATGGCAAAGCAGTCTTTTTAATGAACGAAACCTGTGTTTTTGTCTTCATGGAGCCTTTAATTGAGGCAGTGACCACGGCTACAGGGAACAGCAGTCAACACGTATCAGGGAGTTGCCTCCCAGTAACAAAGCTGAACCAACAGTGCAGAGTCGTCGCACATCATTCGTCGTTCCTCTACCATTGTTAACCCGCTAAACGCTACCTTGAGTAGGCCTAATGTTCCCTACAGAAAAGAATGCTTTCCGCTTTGGCCTCGCGTCTTTTACAGTACACCGCGCAGTGCAGAGAAGCTATACGAACGCAAGTTGAGTAACTATCCGTCTCCTGTCTACGTACACGCAAAATGCTAGCGATCATTTATTTAGGTTGAGCTTGGGTTGCGTGACGGATTTACGTTGAACTGGATTCACTTCCCTCAGCTTCCCCATCCCTGCACCGTACGCTTCCTGGGGAGGAGGAGCTTCAACACAAGAATATGAACTGAAAGACTGCTGTGACAATCACTGAAATTGAACGTTTGGTGCCCTAACGCTGGACATATCTGTCTACGCTCTGCTCCAACTTTTATCCCTTCTCTGCTTTCTCTTTTTTATGCATTCTTTTCCCGCGTGCGGGATAATAAAAAACTGTATTTTGTTACTTCGGTATCGGGGCGGGGCGGTGGGCCCGGGGAGGATTCTTTCGTTATTCGATTTCGGCATTTATTAATTCTGGGGCGGTTTAGATACTAGTAGGGAAAGGAGGGTCTTCTAAGAATCTGTATGCGGGGCTTTAATTCTTGTCTGGTATTTAGAGGGGGGGTTAGGAAGAGGTATGGGGAGCTCAGGGAGTTCTCTGTTCGGCATTTCTTGCTCTTTGTCCTTTCTGTTTCTTTCTTTCTTCTTTCTCTTTCTTCCTTTCTTTCTTTCCGCCTTTCCTTCCTTCCCCAGTGTCTTCTTTAGGGACACTCAGCTGTTAACATTGTTATGGAACTTACTGCTTCCTGACCAACGGGCTTCAAAACCATCACGCACGAATACGAAAAGTTTTACTAATACATACAAATGCTCACAACCGCCTAGTTTGCTTATTTTAGGAGTATCTCACTGCTGTACCGAAATAAATACAAAAAGTTCACATGCTAGACAGCTAGCGCCATCGAGTGAGAACTGGATAAACAAAATGTGTTTTTTTCTATTTATTTCATTAAAGAAGTAACATATTTCGAAAAGAAGCGAACTGGGCCATTAAAAATATTTCTCTGAATTTGTAAACCTTTTCGCATTGGTGAATCAACCTAAAAGCGCCCACTTTCGCCGCTGATTCACAGAGCTAACAAACACCGCCAGCTTAGCACAAACAAAAAAAAAACTGCCAATTTTTCGTCTCCCTGATTGCTTCAACGGGTCCCCACAGGGTGTAGTGTAACGCATCAAGCCAACGACCAGCCAAAAGCAGAAGCGCCGATGAGGCAGCGCTCGAACCGTTTTCTCATCCAATACAAAACGTCCCGCACAGAGTACGGCGCACCGCACAGCCGGCAATGCCTTCCCGACGTCGGCCAATCAGGACCTGAATGGAGCCAAACTTTCGCGCGCCGCAGATCGATGGGCACGTGGCAGGCGATATACCGGTGACCTCATTACGGCTCATTGCGCAATCGGTGAGCGAGCGTGAAAACGAGTGTCGGCCGCTGGCGGCACCGGCAGGGATTGCGTCAGGCCGCCAGGAGGAGAGAAACGGCGCTATTCGGGTCCTTCGTAGACCTTGTTAGTCCGTCGCTTACGCGTAATGCCGCAGCTAATGAATTGAGGGGCCTTAAATTGAGTTGGTCGAGCTCTCGGGAAAGAAGAGTAATCCTAACACGGGATAACTTTACCTCCATCGCCTCGATTGCTCTATCTGGACTACGGTTTCAGGCGGGCTGAAGGAATTTCGCATGCATGGCGCACCTTGCCTTCAACTCGGGTAACTAGCAAGCAGCTTATCGCGTGAGCGGGTCGCGCACGTCTCGGTATCGAGAATGCAAGAGATTTGAGCTCAGCGGGGATTTAACGGGGATTTTGCGCCACTGCCTGCACTGTGTCTCCAATACACACGAGTGCAGGCGCCCTTAACGACTCGCACGCCAAGCAGATTAGGCGGCTAAGCGGCTGATTTACACTGCACATATAGCGCACTTTATTGTCAATCTTAGCTTTGTCGTGTGCGCCTCGAGTTCTCCCCTTAAGCTCTAACCACTGAATTAAATTACTCTCTCTCTCTCTGCTCTCTCTCTCTCTCTCTCTATATATATATATATATATATATATATATATATATATATATATATATATATATATATATATATATATATATAATCTGAAACCCTCCACAGCAACCCTATAAAAGCTTTCCTGGCTGTTACGGTCACGTCGTACCGCCACTAGGCACTTCGTGCTACGTGGTTTTACTTTGAATGCTAGCCGCAATCATAATACATTGAGCGCGGCGTCAGGTGGAATGCAACAGATATTGCAACTTTAGTCCAGCAGGGTCAATTCAGAGTACAACAGCCCGCCACGTCGAATCCCTAAACCAATTTGAGCAAAATCTGCTGCCGAGGCCGCAGCAACCATCAAGCTCTTAGCAGAATTGCTGAGCCGTCGAAGGCTGAACGTACTCCGCGGATCATCCATCTGGTGGACCGTTCAAACGACGCAGGTGCGAATCGTTCCGCGCGAACGCCGCCGCGTCAGTTTGCGCTCAGCAAATATTCGCTCGCCGGGTGGATTCCGCGCAACCGTCAGAACACAAACACGCGGCGCGTATACGGGGAAACGCGGGCGATCGACGGCCTGAGCGTCTTTCGCGCTCTCTCGATAGGAACGGAATGGCCGGGGAATGAGAACATAGCTCAAGATTATTGCCACAACGCCACCTTTTTAGGGCGAAAGCCTTAGATGTCTCATCAAACGCTACAGCTCGCCGTCGGCGTCAACATGAACAGCACCAAGATGGCCATCGTTGGAAGACAAAAATAAATTGGGTTCGTGAGGGATTTGAGCCCGGGTCGCCACAGATGAAGTCACAAGTGCTCTCGCCACAGCGCTAACGCGGCACCCTGAAAGAACGGAACAAGAACTAGTCTGATTCGTGCGCAGTGACAGGGAGCACGTGGCGGCACGTGCGCAGCATGGGTGCACGCAGGGGGGAGATCTGCCGATGGGGACTGCAGCGTCAATTGCAGCCAATCTACCTTTCGCTGTAATTCGCATCAGAGGACAAAAAAAAAAAAAGCGTCGCGTTCTCGAGAAAATTTGTTATTCCGTTCAATGCACATTTTATTTTTGTAATGACTGCATTCTTCTCCCTCCAAACGAAACACGACAGGTTAACCCCGAGTTTATATAAACAAGGCTGGTACAAAAAAAAATGTAGTTAGAAAACTATGGCGAGGGCGTTCATTCTAACTGGGGTCTTCTAGTCACCGACAGAAGCAGCCCATCACTAAGCCAGATCTCTTGTGAGGAACAGCCTAGCGAACGTCACTCTACAGCAGGAGAGGTTAGCAAATGGAGCATTGTCGCTCGGGGAGCTATCCGGGATTATTTAAACCACGGAGCCGAAGGGAAAAGAGTTAAGGTCGCTTCCCAGGAGCGCTCGGGTTGTTATTGGTTAATGGAGCTGTTACTGGAACAGCGGAGCTGTTGCTGGCCGTAACGTGTGCGACGTCATCACAAAACCCACGATCATAGTTACTGCCGCCGTTTACCGCACACGTTATCACGCGCCCCACGACGAGAGGAGCGCCCGGCGTCGTCCAGGCTTGCGCGCGGCGCGACCAAAAAATACCCAAACAGCCCAGGTGCGCCCGCGCCTCAACGGGGCAGCACAAGACAGCTAGCGCTACAGACGCCCAGTTCGCGAATCCGGTTGCCGCCGGTTCTAGCGCGTGCTGACGCGTTCGGGGAAGTCATGCATGCGGAAGACGACGATATAGATGGATATGACGATGACTACTACTAGCACAGCGCAAAGCGACAAGGGAACATGGAAATGAACAAGTTCAAACCTAGTGCAATGCATGGTGAGGTGTCCTTCAGGGCTTGTATAGAAAGAAATCCCCCAGCTTCGTTATGGTTCAAGCCTTCCGCGACGTAGTTCAAGCGTCGCCATTTTTTCTTTATTTTTAGTTATTTCGCCTTCACTTCGTGGGGAAGAGATGCACGTTGAGATTAACGTCGTTTACTCTGCTGTTCATATTGACGAGCGCGACGCTGAGTGTCGATATCTGTGGATGTACTGCCGTCAGAAAAGTCTGGATTCCCTGCGATCAGATTCCGAACGGCAGCGCATCGACATCACAGCAATACGGGCCTCCTTAACTGCGACACTGGTTAACTGTATATTTTAACTGCACACCTGTTCGTTTTCTTGCCCATGCCGAAGTCTACCTAGTCCGCTGAACAACCGAATGCTGGGGGACCGGAATACAGGCTTTTGCTGCCGACTGTACTTGGCGCGTTCATTCTCTGAAATACTACGAAAGGATAAAGGCGATACAGGCGATACGCTGCTGAAACATGAGGACATAACGCCACATAAGACGAAACCCGGCTATACAGACAATCACCTGCTATCCGCACCGCCATTCTCTGCGCATACTGTACAGCTACCACGCTCTCCGTCGGCAGATAGCATAATCTTCGGTCCGGCCACTTTTATTAGAATGTACTCGGAAAGCTGGGCAGAGAATTTACGAAGCGGGGCAGCTAGCGTTTAGGAGCCAAAACACAGAAAATTTTGACAGCGCGAATAGGTCACACAGCAATTCAAAAGTACTAAGTAACACCACAGGCTTCCCATCAATTTTTTTTTTCACAGGATTCCTCGAGTCTTTAGCGTGATGTAATTGCAGCTGTCGAAAAGTTTCGCAAGAGCTTTCTAATAATCGATATGCTTAAGGTAGAAAAATCACGCTCAGATTTGAAGCTGTCCTGTAAAGCGTGCTCTGTCGCATCACAAGGGCGCCCGAGGAGAAGACGTGTCGCAGGCTAGACATATTTCGACGGTAGTCACGTTTGAGGTCCCACTAAGGTTGACGTACCTTGGACTACAAGGACAGAAAGATTTGATCTCTCCCCCTTTCTCTCTCTCTTTCGTTCAAAGGGTGGAGAACATGACTTCTAAAATTGGCACTAAATGCACGACGTAATCTTGAGTCTTCTCTGAACGCTCACTTGCGCAAGAAGACGCGAAAACGCCAGACATCCACGACAGAATGCGCAACTTCCTTGAAATGTGCGCACTGTGCCGTGGGTATCATCTGATGTCGTCGTGTCTTGTGCAACTGAGAGTTCAGTACGAAACAGCGAACTCGCCCAAACCTGACCAAGTTATCTTGAGACCACGGCGACGCCGGGTTTTACGAAATCCCACCGCTATTTGTAGCGCAGTAAAAAAAAAAAAAATCAGGAACACGTGAAATCGCCCCCGTAACCGGCTGGAGCGACTTCACTCAAGAAGAGCGCCGGTTCCGCCCAGTTGGCGCCACAGAAACCCGATCCAAGCAAGAGCGCGAGGAGCGTGTGAACTGACGCAACATCCAGACCCATTCATTCGTTCGCCCTTCCACCTTCCAAGCATCCCTTCGCCAGCATCGCACTAAAAGCCGCAGGAAAGACGACGGCAGCGCGGGAAAATCGATCCAGAAACTCGAGGTCACGCGCGCCTGGCAAAGCCCAGCGACGGTCAAGTTCGCCTGTGCCGTCCGAGACGAGGCGCCACCAGTCCGTCCGACGTGACCGGCTGGAGAATGCAGACAAACATTCGCGGCGCGCGCACACGCACGTGTGTGCGTGTGTGTGTGTGTTCGTCTGTTCTGCGCCAGTGATACTTCGCGGCGCACCGGCGCAGCGCAGCACAGCCGGCGCCGCTGCCGGGAGAGGAAATTTCGCTTTCGCACGCTCCCGCGCGCACTATTTATAAGCTTTCGTTTTACATTTGACCGCGCAAAAAGCCGGGGGATAAGGCATTTCGCAACTCTTGCGTAAAGGGATAGAAGCGCCCGCTCGCTGTCCCATGAGCGGCCGCTTTGTGGGTAGTGCGTAGGAGGACAAGGCGCGGCACAGGATGGGATAAAGGAAAAGGGGAGGGGGCAGCATGGAAACGAAAACTTTCGCTGTAGTCCCTTCTCACACTTTCTCCGTTTCCCTACAACATTCTAAAGACGAAAACTGTCGTTTTAGCTGCCTTTACTCCGTAGCCATTTTCCTTGCTACCAATTCCGGCGCCCTGTTTTCCTTCCTGGGAGCTTTTTAAATTCACCGTGCTTACCGTCATCCGCGGACACGTATCAGTCAAGTAAAATGCCCAAAAAGGCCGCATCGTTTGATTTCAAATGTGCTGGAGAGCTATTTGTGAACACTTTCTAGTCGATTGGGTTTTTAGCCCAGCTTAGAAGCCCGCTTACCTGAAAAAAAAAATTGCCAGAACAAGCAAGTACTCCACAAGGTGCAGTCACTACAAAAGCACGTGGGCCTACATTGCAGAACGCGCAAATTTCCTCCGATTATTACAGTTATCCTTAACCTTTCGTGCCTTTTCTTCTTTCCGTCACTATGCCTCAGCACACACTAATAATCGTATCGCCAAGCAAAGATGGGAATTACCCGCTTCGCAACTCGCATAATTCCAATGGAATTCGCCTAATTCTAATAGAATTAGCGCGCGCCTGTGATTTTCAGGCACGTTTCAACCGGCCGATCCCTGCAAAGGCCCTCAAATGTCGCTGGGCGCGCGAGATAAGCCTGCTTGCTCGGCGTAGTCGTAGACACGGCGCACTTGTGGTCTACTAATTAATTTAGAACCGCAACCGAGGTTCCTTAACATGCGCGCTACACGGACGTTTTTCGCTTTTAGAGGCCTCCGTAAAAACAGAATAAAGCAAGAAAAGACTCAAACCGTAGGCGAGAATAGAAGCCGCGTTTGAGCTGAACAAAGAAGTCAATTACAGCCACCGCAGCCTCATCGAAGAATGGCCGCGAAAGGTTTAAAGTTCGAAGTAAAAGGGTCAGCAAACATCATCATCATCACCAGCGTATACGCCCACTACAGGACAAAGGCCTCTCCCATTAATCTCCAATTATCCCGTTCCTGTGCTAACTGCGACCAATTTATCCCCGCATCGCACGTCCGCACAAGACAAGCTAAAACTGAACTTTTTCCGCACAGCCTCGGTTAGCCCAATCAGGCTGAACTAATTTAAAAAACGCAGGTCAGCCGCGATTGGCCAAGCAAAGAGGCCAATTACCGCCCCATCAAGCCACTTTAGTCACTGAAAGTTCAGGGGAGGAGGAGGGCGGGGGGAAGCATCAAACAGAAGAGAAGAACACCAAGGTCATGTCTGCTTTGGAAAGAAAGAAAGAAAGAAAGAAAGAAAGAAAGAAAGAACACGAAGCAAATGAACAACGAACGGTAGGGCGACGTTTAATTCCTCGATTGAATTAATGACGAATTACGCACAAAAGGCATTATAGATAGACAAGCGCTGCGGCACCCCAGCGAAACAAACTTCCATTAGCACTTTCTTCCTTTTTTTTCTTCTGTCTTTTACGTTCAAACCGAGGGAAAATGAATCACGCCGACGCTGCATCGACAAACGGTTTATCTCGTCTCTGCACTGGAAAAGGATTTCAATGCGAAAAAAAAAAAAACAGCGAAAAGCGAGAGAACACTCGTAATTAGCTGCTCTGAAACTTCGCAATAGCGTTTTTTTTTTTCTGAAAGCCAACCAAAAAAAGAAAAAAAGAAAGGAAGGGAGAACAGGAAACGGCGAAGAGGACTCGGGAGCTGATATCATAAAGAAAATAACAAATAAGTACAGACGACTTTTGAAGCAGCAACGTGGGCGCGTTGGTAATTTACGACGATGCCGAACTGAAAGCCAGAAAAGAGCGAGAAGCGGAGCAGAGAAAAAGAAAAGAGCGGGAAGTTATCCCAATACAAAAGGCGGGTGATGTCTGAACGCCCGAAGCGCTGTTCGCAGTGCTTGATGAATGGAATCGCTGCCGTCTAAAAGCGAATCGCGTACGCAAGTCAATTTACAGATCTCCGGCGCCATGCTTCAGTGGGTCGTCATCGATCTGACCGAGGGCTGTGCTCTTTACGCTTCGGCTGCAGGGACTTCGAAGGCAACGGCAGGGCTATAACAAGGTTACTGAGGATGACCCGCACTGCGAAACGGCGTGCAAGCTGTTTTTTTGGGTAGGTAGCAGGCCTCGAAGATTAGCCCGAAATTAACGACGCCCCAAAGCCGCAGAGTCAACAGGTAGTAACGGTACACTCCACAGGGTATAAAAAAGTCGGTACTATTATGAAATTCGGAGCCTTGCCGTATCTACTTTCCCTTAATGCGATTTGCTGCTTGGGTGCACCTTAAATTGGCCGCACTTAAGTGAACTGGGAGACATTGCGACATGGAGAAGGACGTTCCTAATTAAGCAATTAGTTTCTCGAGTTGTCGCTAGGTTTCGTTTTTTTTTTTTTTTTTAACAGCGAAGCTGTTTAGCGATTCCTTGACTCCGGCGTTTCACAAAACTTAGTAAAACAGTATAAAGACAAGAAATCCCCGACACCGGTAGGATTCGAGCCTGTGTCTGGTACGATCAACGGAGTTCGAGTCAGCCGTCTTACCCACTCGGCTACGACCGCGAGTTAGTACCCTGGAGTCGGCTGTGACTGTGGCGAGAGGAATCACTCTATCTGCTAGACAATCGCACGTGGTAGCGTACACGTTGCACCTGCGGGCGCGTTGTTTGAGTGTGCGCGTTCCGTCCGTTCGTTCTGCTTCTCAATTTCTTCTTCTTCGCCGTAATAGCAACAAAGATGGAGTAAAGGTCGTTGCGGCAGCGAAGAAGAAGGAAATCGGCTTCAATCGTGAACTTAACCCTCGTGATGGTCGTGAAGGTTGCGTACGGTTTCTCTACCTTCAAGGCTTACGCGTTATTGTGAGCTTTTTTTTTTTTTTTCATTTTACGTTTCCATTAGGCGGACAGAATCTTGAACGGAAAAGCTTAAAAACGACTTCGTGATAAGATTATCTGGCACACATTTCTGAACAGCGTACACAAATAAATTTTAACACAGTAAGTACTCAAGGCGCTTACAACGCTAGTTGGCGCGTCCAGTCCTCCAAACAACGTGCGTACAAACGAAGAGAACAAAACTTAAGGGAACGAGTTTCAATCAAAACAGGAATGAACAGGCGGCAGTCTTTCTTCATTCATCGACTGTGGGGTTTAACTCGCCGAAACTGCCCATGGGCGATGAGGCGCACCGCAGTGGAGGGGCTCCGGATTAATAGTGACGACCTGTGGGTGTTTAACGTGCGCCGAAATCTCGACACACAGGCGTTTTCGCTTTTCGCCTCCATGTGAAATGCAGCCACCGCGGCCGGGATCGATCCCGCGTCCTTGGGCTCCGCAGACCAACGACCTAGCCAATGGACCACCGCGGTGGCTGCGGCAGTGTTTCTGATAAATCAGAAAATTCGACAAACAGACAGCAGACAGACACTCGCGCGCCCTAGGTTTCGGCGCGCGTCAGCGAACACCAAGTGATTGGAAATCATTGCACGGCAATCAGTAACGGCCTGTTTCACAGGGCACATGTTTCTTCGACCCACTACATGCCTTCAGTATAAGCCTGTCCCGTTCCAGTTCAGAAGAGATGGTTCCGAAGACAGCTACAGGTGAACCACAACGACGACGCTAACTCTTGGGGAAATCGAAATCTCGCTCCGCCGATCAGTTTCATCAGCGAATCAGACATTCGGATGCTTAGTTTCGTCCGAGAACAAAAACAGGACGAGAGGCCTTAATAAAATACTTCGAAGTGCTTTAGAAACAAGTGAAAAAACAGAGTGGAAACCTGCTAACTTACCAATGCATTTACCCGAAAAACCAAACACAGAAAGCAGCTACATGCGAGTAGACAAAGGAAACCGAAACTTGGAAAACAAGCTTTTTTTTGTACTTGCGATTCCGGACAAGAAAGATAGAGCTTCAGAAAACGCCGGCTTTCTTGTCCCCAAGTCGAACAGACGTCGCCTAAAGCGTGCCCATCAGTAGGCATTCAGGACCGAAACTATGGGAATAATAGTGCTCAAATCGTTTACACAAATATTAAGAAAAAGAAACATTAAAAAGAAAAAAGAAAACAAAAAGATGAACGAGAAGGACGACAGAAACAAGAACAAGGTCAACAAGAACAAGAACCAAGAAAGAAGAACAGAGGAACAAGAACAAGAAGAATAACAAGAACACGAAGAACACATGACAAAGATGTGAGTAAAAAGAAAGAAAGAGGAGGAACAGGAAAAGGAGCAGGATGGAAAGAAGAAGAAGATAAAAAGGAGGATGAGAGAGAAAAAGACAGGTACAAAGAAGCTTCCATTCGCCTAGCAAAAACAACAATAAAAATCAAAAAGCAAAAGAAGGAGGTAGTGAAACAGGGAAGGACCCTCGTAAGCGACCCCGAGGATATAACGAAACAGCTCGAGTGCTTAATCAAGGCATGACGCGGCGAAGTTCAAACATAAGGGGGGAGCCGCCCACAGGGCAAGAAGAGCAAGGCAAACTTGGCGCTCGTTATGCCCGATAATCACGGCCCGCGCGGCCAGGCACGCTGGCTAACGAGAGACGCGGAAATGACCGGATAGATGAATGCAAGCGGAAGGGGCCGCCCCCGCTACCCGAAAGAGAAAAAAATGGAAGGACGAAAAGGGCTGGTAAACACCAAACAAACAGCGAGCTTTATTCACGAAGGCAGATGCGCGTCCCCGCCTCTCCTCTTCCGAAGGCCGATGGTGAAACAGTCCTGCTATTTTTAAAATGGGTCAAAAACATACCTCAAAAAGACCCCGCGGTGGCCTGAATGTGGGTTGGACAGAAATGGTGGATCATGCACGGGCAGGGGTCCCATCAAAGAGGCCCTCGGCGATGGCGTAGTGCTCATTAGAGCGTTGTGCCGCCGCGCATGCGACCGGAAGTGGAACATCGAGCCGTCGACGCTTTATTTTTCGACAAGAGAAGGCACGAAAGACACCCGCGTGAACACCGAAATGTCGTTCAAGCGGACGCCGAATCACCACAAATCTCCAGTTCGTTTAGACTACTCCGTCAGCAGTTCACTTCACATCACTGCTACACTCGGTGACAACTTAAGAACGGCACGGAAAGTTGCCGCTGTGCCTTATCACCGTAGCCGGATGTTTCTCTGCGCGGCGCAAGTAGGGCGTTACTGGGAATGTTTTGAGCATGGCGTGAGCCGTTCCCGTGATTTTTTGGACTTAATATGCTTATAAACGACTCCAGTGACGACAAACAAACTGCGTGAGACAAGGCAGACGATATCACGCATTCATAGCAAACCCCTTTCAAAACGCGCGCGCGCACGGACGTCACGGCTCCGGCGCTTTGGCGGAATGATACACTACGTGAGGTGGTGCCGTTCTTGAGTTGTAACCGAGTATAGTTCTAGCTAAAGCCTGTTCATTGGGGATCTTTTTTTTTTATCCTACAAGAGTATTCACATTGAACTTCTGTCGCTAAAAACTGACACCGTTAGCTTCGCGAATACGCTAAGATACCTTTCCGCGAATACGGGCGCAAAACACTGCGAGGAGGTAATTTTAAGTCGACATTATTGCCGCAGTTTTGAGAGGCCGAGAAACAACGCGGCTCCGCCATTCTGCGACACCAAACTGACATCAGGAATTGTGTGACAGAAAAGATTTCCCGTCAGTCAAACTCGCAGGCAGCCTTTTCCTCTCAGCGACAAACATAGTAGCCGGAACGAAACCGACAAGCCCGTGCTTGACAAAAATAAAATAGCAACAAAAAGTAAGTCTTTGGTGGGGCTTTAATGATGTCTAGGACAAAAAAAAAAAAAAAAAAAAACTCCCTGGAGGAAAATAGAGCGCTCGAATGGTCGCCTTGGAATATATCCGATCATGCACCCAGAATACGAAAAAAAAAAAAGAAGGACTGATGCACTCGAAACATCTTCTGTACGGGCAATAACGAAGCAAATGTCTACATCGATGGGGCCGTGGATGATGAGAGGAGCTTCACTACCTGCGAGGCGATGAACGCTTCACCGTCTGCATGAGCTATTCAACTGTACAGTGCGTCATCGCTTAGACCGAAACACTTTTACTATTTAGCCCAGACGAAATAAAGATACAAAAACGAAAAACGGAACAAGCTAAACGCACCAACTCAAAATATCACGATAGCAGGTCGAAGCGATGAGAACGCGAATTTGCGACGTAAGCAAACCCACAAAATGTCGTAGAGGAGACTCGTGACGGGTGAAACGCACACAACAAATACAAACGCGAACCAGACTGCGAGCGACAGGTAATGGTGCAAAAACAACGCGTGAAACGAAACGCCAGAATAATGCGCGCGGGTTTAAACAAGAAAAAAAAAACGACAGAAAGCTATATCAGTTCAATGACGGAAGAGCCAGGATTCGCGCTGAAACCGAAGCTAAGAAGGAGAAGACGCCAAGACGAACAAACCCGAAGCTAACAGAGAAAAAAAAGTAGAGACTGCCAGACGAAGGCGAGACGGACAGGCGAGACCTCGAGGCCTACACAACAAAACAAGCAGACGAAGGCAAAACAAACATTACGACCCGGGTAATTTACTATTCCGGCGGCAAAATGCGGGAAAAGGGAGCGACTAAACCGACGAAAGAAACTGCTCGACAACAACAACAACCATAAGGAAAGCGCAAAGGCGCAAAGGAAGCGGTGATAGAAACATCTGCCAGAAAAAGAAAAAAAAAAGAAGAACATCCAGGAAGGAAACCACGCGGCGAAAAAAGGAAACCGAAAAAAAAAAAAACACTACATCGTTGGCGCCCACTCGCTCCCTGCTGCAGCGGCACCTCGCGGAGAATAAGTTAAGGCTCAGCGGGAGTAACGAAGACTAATAAAGGCCGCGATCCACACGGAAGGGATCCCGGCCGGCCCAGGGAGCAGCGGCGGACGAGCGAATTACGAAGGATGAAAAATAAGCGGAGGGGGAAAAGGGTGGAAGAGGAGGGAGAGGCGCAGACAGCGAGCCGCCTGAAAAGAAGGTGTATAACTGATATGAGCAACGGGGGCCGTAAATCTCCACGAAGCACGAAAAACACGGCGGACGGGGGATTGGCGAAAGCGGCGGAGCGGATGGGGAACGACGCGCCGAGTGCGTCGCGAGCGAGGTAAGAGGGCCCGCAGAAACAGTGGGAGATCAGCGAAAAATACCCGTCGAACATTAAAAACGGCTACGCTATAATCAAGCCTGTGGCTATCGTTCAATAAATAATATCGAACAGGATGACAGAGTGAGGTGAGGGGGAAGGGGGGGGGGGGGGGGGTTTCATGAACGAAAGTGAAGAAAAAAGGGAACCACAACAGTTTAATGTAAAAAATCGGGACGAATCTACAGAAAGGTAAGCAGCCAACGGAAGGCACTACGGGGACAACGGATATAATGTCGCAGGGTCAACAAAGCGGAGAATGGCGCCACAATATCAGAAACACAAACAAAGAAACGAAAACGAAAGAGGTCCTCGAGACAACAAGAACTAAGGGAGATGAGAGACCGGGAAAGCGCATTAATATGCCACGACGTGCGCTTGAAAGGACAGTTCACACCAACCACAAAGGCTACACAACGAGAACGGCCGAGAAATGGAAAGAAATTGAAAAAAGAAAAAAAAAAAAAAACGTGGAGGAAAAGGACGCGACCAGTGCGGATACTGCTTCTGCATTTTACGACTCCAAAGGAAAAAGTATAGCACGGTGGTTAGCCCTAAAAATGTTCACCCGGGAACGACAAAAATGGTGGCTGAAAAGACGGACAAAAAAATCCGGAGAACCTTTAATAACCAGAAACCAGGGGCAGGGGCGAAGCGTGCGGTGTATAGGTGTATTCAAATATTGCGCCTCTCTATCTTGCCACACGGAGCGCGCTGGTTGGGCGCCGGAGAAGCGCCGGTGGGAGGAGAAATCGCGCACTTGCTGAGGCGGTGGCGCCCTCTCTTGCGTTGAACCTGCTTTACGCAATTAAATGAGACGGACTGACCGTAAGTTGCCTTCGTCTCACGCGCCGCAGCATGCTAAGAAGTATGCTTTACAGGAAAAAATCCTGGCCTTTGAAACCAATTTCGAGACCGAATTTCACAAATTTTTGCTAATAATGCAAATAAAACCTGAATATTCCTGTATTTTAAATATTTTAAATCATGTTGACTATTTTGAACCGGTTTTATCCATTATACACTTGTTTATTGCCGTCGTTTGCAACTTGATTTACCATGAAGACATGAGACGACGACGACGACACGAGACGCCGACAGCCGGAGCCCCTAAGGTGCTTAGCCCCTAAAAATGTGTACCATCGGCGTCCCTCTGAACAGCATATATCACTCCCCTGACTTGTCAAAGAAATAATTACACCAAGTGAGAGAAAGGAAACAGCACAGGTTCGCTGTAGATCTACGCGGGCTTGACCCCCATTTAAACCATTCGTCCTCCGATATCGAGACCTCGTAAACACAAGCTGAACCTGCAAAGGCTGCCAGGGGGCCCTACTGTTGGCAATCGACATTCTTTACGGCGATTAGGGAAGACTCAGCGAAATCGGAGACGATACGGCTGCATCCTTTACTGCCCCCCAAAACGAGGAACAGCGACAAAGTTGATTAAAAGTTACTGTCGTGGCCAATGAATAATACAGCGCACAGTACAGGAAAAGAAATATATATATTCCCATTCTAATATATATTCCCATTCCATTTCCCATTCTAATTCGCTGTATATATATATATATATATTCGACGAAATAAGAACACATAAAGGATGCTAACCGAAGGGGGAACCGAACGTAACGTCGGTGGAAAGAGGGGCCATAGCTGCTCTCTTTACGGACTTTGGCGATTCAGCACGGGGTACACGGTGAGCGCACGCTCGGGGCAAACAAGGAAGACGACGCAGGAGCGGAAACGGGATTTGAGGCAAGGCAGGGAAATCCCCCGCAAAGGGAAGAAAGCCACGCGCGACCACTCGGCAATCATAACAGTCGACGTTGGGAACACGGAGGCAAGGAAACGAGATCAATGGGGGGTCGGGAGGGTTGGAAGGAAGGAAGGGGGGGCGCAGAGGAAACACGGCTTTTAGCCGCAGAAAAGGAAAGCTCCCACAAACGCAATGCAGCCAGAAAGAAAGAAAATGTGTATATAGTAGGAAAACACGGCAGTGCCCGAGGCTGAGGTTTGGCTTTAGCCAACATGGCCGAAGAAGCAGGAGTGAAGCGAGGGGCCGCCGCAGTCTTCTTGGTCCTATATAACTCACCAGTCCCACAGGCTTCGTGTTCCCGCGCGAAAGAATGGTGCGTGCCTTCCAATTGGGCCGTATTGACCGAGCGTTCTTTTTATTTCCTCACCCACAAAGGAGGAACCAGGGAGCAGCGAGAGGCAATGTCTAAGAAGGAGGCCACTGTTTTGGGGCTGCGATCCACACTAATTGGGTTAACGCCGGGATGTCCCGCTCTCCTTTATTTCCCTATTTGCTTTTCCCGCGAACGCAGAATCCCCCGGGGATGTTCTTCCGAAGAGAGACATTTCGCCAGTCCTCTCTCTTCCGGTGGGGCCGTTTTGATTGGGGACGCGGCAAAGGCAACGCGGCTCGCGAGTGCGTCATGCACGCTGACGAAAAGCGAAGAGATACCCCGGGATCTCGCAGCGTTGTGAAGCGTCACGCAGGTGCTAGTAAATATTCCTATAGGTTCGGACATTCCAGCGACCAGACGTGATGAGTGAAATGGTCGATCGAACGAAGAGATGTAAGCTGGTGTACCAACGGGTGAACACGCTTGCAAAGAAAGCAGGCGGAAAAACTGATGGGCCATTTAGGGAATGAGCAAACCAGTACAAGAGAGTGAAATGCTGGGCTAGTTGTTTCATGATGTACTTAAAAAAAAAACGCGAGAAGGACGCAGGATAAAAAGAAGGCACGCAATCACCGTTGCACTGACAACTTCTGTTTGTTGTTAATCTTCGTTGTTAGTCTTAGTTGCTAGTCCAGCAATGTAGTATGTGTGCCTTCTTATTCGCTGGTTATTTTTTAAGTATAAAACGGTCGCGCGGGTGTAAGCCAGTCGGCGGGAAGTCGCGTGAGCGGCGTCGTAGCCATCGGTCGCTCGAAGCTCACTGAAGGATAAATAGGCCTTCTCATACATGTCGGCCGATAGGTACACATTTATCGATGAGCACACGAGAGAGAGAGAGAGAGAGAGAGAGAGAGAGAGAGAGAGAGAGAGAGAGAGAGAGAGAGAGAGAGAGAGAGAGAGAGAGAGAGAGAGAGAGAGAGAGAGAGAGAGAGAGAGAGAGAGATGTGATAAGCCGCACAACTGGTAAAACCAACAATACCAAAAAATAGTTCGCGTGAGAATTATCCAAGTTCCGTCTTTCTCTCACTATATACCATTATCAGCTCAAAAATCTGCATCATTCTTTCTCTGGTTATCGATCTATATATACACGTTTAGATCGATACACCTCTATACATCTACCTAGAGATCTATACTTTTATATCAATCGTCCCTACACACACGCCTATATATATCTATGCTTGTATATCTGCCTCTGCCTATATGTACCGATATTTATATCACCCCCTTTTCCTCTACCTCTCTCCAACGCAGACTTCAAGTACATGCGAACGGTTTTGTTTGGTTTGTACGTTCAGAAAATCCTCCCGTTCTAATCCTCCATGGGTTTCTAATTCTCCATCGGGGGCATTTTTTTTTTACGTCGAATCGACAAGTCTCACCTTCGCTTAAAAATAATAATAAAAGATAAAAAATAAAGAAAAAAATAGCACAAGCGTAAACCACACTATCCGTCTTCCTTAATCGTTTACATGAACACGCCCCTATCCTCTCCCCCACATGCACGTACGGACACACAAAAGCAGCGTCTCTGGCGGCAAACAGCGAAAAGATCACTTCCGCATTGGGCAATCGTCCCGCGCCAGCGCTCCCGACGGCACCGCGTTTGCTCTGCTGCTAAAATGCAAAAGATGCAGCTAAGCCGAATGCGCGGATCGGGGCCATGAAGTCCCCAAGTGGGCAACGCCGCTAACCAAATTAGATTTCAACTCATCTATAGCAAGGCGCTACGAACCGAGAGGAAACCCAGGCGCGGAAACTTTGCTTTTTAAAAGGTGAGAGAGAGAGGGAGGGAGAGAGAGAGGAGGGAGGGGAAGGAAATAGAGAAAGGGAGAGGGAGGGAGACACGGAGAGGAGAGAGAGGAGGGAGGGAGGGAGGGAGGGGGGCGAGAGTCCCGGTAATAGGCGAACGCCCCGAAATGCATTTCCCCAAAGTGCGCGAGCACAAACCTCGCGTGCGGGTCACGAGAGATGGAAGGGTAAAGCGGATTGGCGCGGCGTCTGGGGCCAACGCAAATGGAGCGGAGCGTCCGTAAAGCACCAGCAGCAACGATCGCAAAAGGAGGGAGTCCGGGGGAGAAAAACGGGAAGAAGGAGGAGAGCGGGACGCCAGATGGCGCTCGTAAAAACCGCGCGCCGCGAAACCAGTAGGTCGAATGTGGACATGCGGCACACGATGGGTCCGGAAATAGAGGAGGACCCGCGCCACCTCTCGCAGAGCGGCTCTAACCTGGAGAACGAAAAGCAGCTCCCTAAAAATAATAAAAAATGCAAAGTGTGAAATGTAACGGCGAAAGAAGTTTATTCATTTTTTCTGGCTTAATTCTCCCATTGTGTCATAAACTAGAATAAGAAAAAAATGAAAAAAAATATTAAAGCACGAAGAAGTGAAATGTAATAAAAGCGAAGCTGATGTACCCACGTTTTATAGTTTTGTTCACACGTCAACGAAGCCCTGGCTCTAATTACAGTAACGCCAGCCAGGAGGCGTAGAAAATAGCATTAAAACAAGAAAACGACATGACCGCTCGGGCTTCGACGTAGTTCAAAAAAGAGAAGTTTTTTAAGCTGCAGGGCGATGCCAGCAAATCGAATTTAAGAACGCCGCAATAAAAAAGAAAAACAGCCCGACATCATTGCGGATGCCTTCAGGCTATCGAAAAACTTCACCAGCCGTACAGAAAACACGCGAAAGGCAAGGGTCGCCGAACGAGCTGTCCAAACCGGCCAGGAACGCTGCGGGAAAGCTTTGGTAGAAAGTAATATATTTTCGCGAGGAGCGATGAAGTTTGTGCCTCGAAGCTGCTTAGTTGACAGGAAAAAAAAAAAAAAAAAAAAGCCTCGCTAGCAACCGGTGACAGTTTTCGAAACAAAGAATTAAACAAAAACGGTGACTGTTCTACACAACGGCGACGTTATCTTTACAGCGAGACGGTTAAAAAGATCCTCAAATGAATCGATTAGTTTCTTCCCAGAGGTAATTATAAAAGTCGACAGCAAATACCCCAACCAAGCAAACAGTGATTAAAACGACGCAGACCACGCTGGTCGATTACCGAATAGCAGAGATCTCAGGTGTTTGCTAGAAAGTCATTACTAGCAAGGCTTTAGTGCTTTTGAAATGTTAGTCTGAGCGGGCAACCAAAGCCAGCTTTTTTTTAGCGTTTAGAGCACGAATAATAATGTTCATCCAAGCTGAACCCGGCGTAACCAATGGGTTAAAAAAAATGAATATTTTTATACGGCAGAGTTTCCCTACGGTTAAGTATCTCAAAGAGACCAGGGTTGCAATTGAACGCAAGGAAATACGTTAAAGGTTATGTGAGCAGTTCACATGGTTCTAGAAACAACGTAGGATCTAACTTCGCCAATGACCGCCTATCAACAACAACAACAAAACAATCATCCCGTTCGGCTGAAATGCAGACAGCCTTCCTTGCTTGTTGCTTTTTGTCATCCAAGGCGAACACTATAAGCCCACATGGCATTAAATGAGATAACAAAGCAGTTTCGGCGCGAACTGTCATGTTGGCTCAAATGCCGATGGCTACCAAATATCACTTATTCAAAGTATTTCAAGTAACTACGCGAACGCAAGCAGAAAAATTTAATGCAGGAAACCTCGCGCATCAAGCAATTTCCCAACAGAGAATACGTAACGCTCGGCTCCATAATGGTAACCAGAAACGACTAACAGCACTAGGATTCTGGGAGTATATGACCAAACAAAACCAAACAAAAAGCCCGACTCTTGAAAGAAGAAAAGAAAAAAAAAACGAACTAAACGACCATGCTCTATTACTTCCATGAGTGACCGAAGAGGATGCGCTACTCCCCTCGCAACAGGATAAAATATGGTAAAACCTACAGTGCCTAGTCGACCAAGATATCGGGTAACGGATGAGAACACACACAGAGAAAAAAAAATTATCTCCTCAAACCCGAACATCTAGGCGCCAACAAAGAAAAACCAAAATCAGATAGCCCATTTTCATTCAGTGCAAGTATGAAAGGAGTAGATAGGATGAAAGCGGCGATGGGGCGTCCAAAACCGTGCCAACGGTTTCGGCAAGCGTGGCGGTCGATATCCGGACAGCAATATAGGCGTCTGGCACGCTTACCCCAGGAAACACCACCGAAAACGACGAGGCGGGGGAGGGGGGGGGGTGCAAACACACAATAGACGCTGAGATCTGCAATCCAATCATGGAAGAAGCGGCCAGCGATACGCAAAGGGCGAGGATTCACCAAGTAAGCCAAAAAGTATATAAATCAGGACAGGAGCTAAGTGAAGCCTCCACCTCAAGCAAAACACTAAACCGTTCAAAAAATACCTGCACCAACCGGAAGATTGTGAGGCCTGACTTGTAATTCACAAAGAAAACGTTCGATGCCCATATTACCGCACTAAGTTTACTGAAGTACCCAGACAGGGGCAACGGAAATGCGTAAATGTTGCGTAATTTACCACTCCCAAATGCGGAATCATTCTACTGAAAGCACAAGAGGACGAGCGATACAGAGCACACGACTCGAATAGTTGCCCGCGAATCGAATCACCTATGCACACGCGTGGGGCAAGCAAGAGATGCAACAGCGCCCCCTGTAAAGGGTACTCTCCCGCACGAGAAGTCATCGTGCGGGGAAGCGCACCCGCAAGCGGGCGATTCCTGCAGACAACTTGCAATGGGAAAGCCGAGACCCACGTTCCTTCTAAGTAGGCTCTCTGCGAGAAAACCAGTTTTCTCCAACTTGGATGATTGCGTTGAGATGCGGCGCTTTATTCGGATAAGAAGAATTAGTACTGCGCGGTGCGTGTGTGCGTTTGCCGCAAGCTGTGTGCGGCGAACGATGGATGGCACCAAGAGGCCAAGCGTCGACGTAAAGCCAAAACACCCCGCCCCGACCACTCATAGAATGAACACTTTGAAGCGCGGAAACTGTGGCATTTTAACTCAAACGCAGTAACGGCCCGCATTGCACCTCTCGCGCCTACGTCTTAAGGGAGCCATGATGACGAAACACAATTTTAGTCAATTTGAACGAACTACCCTTTGGTAGGCCACACTGTTGGGCAAGTAGGTGCGTATTTGGATAAAACTTGGAGCGCTCTAAGTTTATCCCTTTCGGTAATTCACTCAGCTTCACTCCAGTCCACGAAATAGTTATTTTTAACCTCACAAAAGGAAATAAACGTAAAGAACTCTTAAATTTCGCACTACGGCTGGCGTGTTATTGGCAAGAGTGAAGTAATGTGGGCAAGCTCGAAAACGTAGTTATCGGCGAGTTAACGGAACGTTAGCATTCAAGTGACACGATGAAACGGAACCAGGGGCACTGCTACAACAGCGAAGTCACGTTTTGAGGCGCTGGCTTTGGCCGCGGCTGCCAATCGCACAAACAAGACTATGTGGTATCATATGTGAACCGCCGAAAGGTAGTCGCCACTGCCTGGTATGTTCTCTTTAATATGTCAATTGTTTCAACTTCGAGGTCAAATTGGTATCATCGCTATCGGGCCAAAGCAGTTCCTTTATTGCACCAAACTTGTAGTTTGTCTTCAAGACGCCCTTTAAGCCTCACAAGCGTAAGTTCGCTGTGTTTTTTCTTCTTTTTTAAAAACTAAAGTATGTATAAAACAAACCACACACCCCTCCCCTACCGCCGCGGCCACCCTGCAAGAAAAACCGCTGTCCAATCAATGATACACGTACGCAGTGAAACATCGGCATTTTCACAAAGCCACATTGAACAAACAGAGAGCGTGCAATCCGTCCCAGGCGCTCGCGCGGCGCGTTCACCATAACGCCAGCGCGGACGCCTCGTAACGGCCACCAAAGGCGACAGCGCCGCGCACAAGCCAGGGCTGATTGCGTGCGACGCGGACATCTAAGAGGCGTTCCCTCCGTCCATCGACCATCGCCAGCGGCGTCACGACGGACGTCCGCGTAATGAATACAGAGGGGCCAAGTTTCTGTTATGGTAGGCCAAACAAAGACGTCCCCGATGGTTGGCCTCGACACGCCACGCGCCCTTCTGTCGCTCCCGCCGCCCACAGTTTCCTCCCGGGCACATATTTGGTTCCCACTGCAATCTGTCTTCTGCGCCGCAGCTCGCTTTCTCCTCAGACCTCCTCAACTCAGGTCACTGAACCACGGGTAAGACGTGTTTTTTTCCCTATTATGACTACTATTAGAGGGGCAGCTGGGATATGGCTGGGAGCACGTGTCTAGTTTCTCAGAGAGACACGCACACTAAGAGCAACGGCGCATGCGCGAATGACCTGGAATCAGCGACAAGCACACACTGTGACCAAAATGCATGCGCTCCCTTTACTGCCTTCATTTTGAAATTATATATATATATATATATATATATATATATATATATATATATATATATATATATATATATATATATATATATATATATATATATATATATATAATATATATAGGAGAGAGAGAGAGAGAGAGAGAAGAAAGTAGTGAGTACGTCGAACAAATGGAAACAACACCAGAGGCTCAAATGAGCTCTTCTGTCTAGTGTACGACCAACAAACGACCAATATGGTCGTCACCAGCTGGACTCTTCGTAAACGCGCCAAAATCTTTTCATCCCCGCTACACCAACGAATCCCTACCCTCGGCGTTTCTTATTACACTCTGCTGCCGTTTTTCTGGCACCAAGCAATGTGCGTGTTCCGAGACGTGCCGACCCTGAAGTGTCCGCAAGTGTCCCCGAACCGGATGACGGGCCGTGTTCGTCGAGCTCCGCCACCACGAATCAGCACGTGACTACGGCCCACATTCGTCTCCCGCTGTAAGGAGCAGCCCACTGCTCCTTACCACTGCCCCCTCTTGCTTGTTACCAGCCCTGCTTCACGCGCAGACGAGGCCAGAGGGTCTAACGCAGGCGTTAAAAAAATCCTGTTATCATGCCATGCGAAAGCCTTGACACGAAACAGCCACTCAGTGGCGGTATCTTAGCCAAGAACGGTTATGTCTTGTCGACGTGTGATCGTGCGGTCCGCATGGTCCCATCGCTCGGCACTGTGCTCATGTGGCGCTGGGCGGAGCGCACATGCCGCTATTGGGTCCCACGGGCGTACATAGGCCGCCCTGAAGGTGAGACGGCTAGGTGACTTCCCCCTGCTCCTTACCTTTTTCCTGGCCTCCGTCAGTAGTGGGCTCAAATGTTCTCTTCTCTGGCTCTCTCTCTCTCGCATCATGTAAACCATCCTCCTCGCGTTCCCGCTTGGCGCATAACCTCGGTCACGCGTATAACCCACGTACTTGCACTGAAGGGCCTGCGCTATTCTTAGTGGCACCGATGGCATCCTGTCAAAAAACTCGTGCATTTCCCCCATGGAACGGCTGGTCGACCGAAAAGCTCTGACAAGATATCTGCACGAGACACGCCGCGTGCGTGAAACGGGGCTTCTTCCATTGCATCAAAACGGTTACTTGAGAATCGCGAAAAACAAACGCTCCTAGATAATGGTACAATACACGCATCGATCACGAAGGGGGAGTGCAATGGTATACCACGTATTTCATAAAGCACAAATTGGTACACATTTAGACCATTCGTATATGCGTTTACTGAGTGTGCGAAAAATCATAGCACAGGTTTGCTCGTTGTTTGCGATTTCGGTCTTTGAAAGTTTGACAATCGATTGGGCGCACTTTCAGCGAAGGTTTTGACGCACTTTTCATGTAAGACAGCTTTCGCGCTTCTCTCTACTTTGTTTAGGAAGGGATGGTTGAGTTTTTTTGTTAGTGCGTAACGGGCCAAAAGATTCCTCGAGGTGAAGCCAGGAATCAAACGCGAAGGTTTCCCCCCCGGTTCACAGTTGATTACACGAAGATTCTCCACGTTCGCGATTCAGCCGGAAACCGTTAAGCCTGGTTTGAAACTGTGCAGCACATCCTGTGTTCGCGTCAGGCACGCAAGGGGAACGACGGGGTACCGGCTGTCGCTCACACGTTGACAAATAAGTTCCCTTAGACCATTGCATCCACGCCCCGTAAATCTTTGAGAGCACCCATGCGCAGCGCCACTCCAGTGACGTCAACAGTGGTGTGACCGAAAAGGTGCCACGAACGACACACTAGCGCTTACACAAGCGGCGTACACTGGACTTCGAATTAATCGACCCAGGCAAAGAGATGATGCTGATGCGCGCTTCAGCACGTCTCATCCGAGGCAGAGAATGCCCAGACAAAGAACTGCGCACCACAAGCAACTCCAGTTGAGTAAGCGTACAACGGTAAAGCCTCGCTTTAATGGTGGCCACAAATAAACCCCCTCAAACCAGGGGTTAGCGAAGCCATGACTACGACGGGAAGCGGAGCACATCCAACAGCATTTCGAAACGTGATGACAGGCCCGCTCCGCCAGCGTTAACCAATAACTGACACTAAAGTGGGCCCGGCAGGAGTCTGACCTTCTGCAGGAGCGTTTTTCCTGCCCTCCTCCCACCCGTCTTGCGAAACCCGTCTACACTGCACCGCGTGAGCCAACTCATCCAATGACTAATACGAGCCAACGGCTGCATTTCCGATAGGCCACAAAAAAAAAAAAAGGCAGAAGCTTCAGGCGCCAGCGTTTCCACATACACACATAAATAACATTTCCCGGGAATCCTTCGGCGCCAACTTCAAGTGAAGTTTCCCCATCCGTCCAGTTTCCCTCTTCTTTTTTCTTCTTCGTTGCAAGCCGGAGGGCATTAAGATACGCGCGATCATTTCCCTTTTCCTATTTTTTCTTCATCTCCCTGCGAGACGTCCATCTCAATCCGTACTTTCAAGGGCTGCGAAATGATACACGGAGCGGGCACCCCCACGCACCCAATTTTATTGCGCTCACGACCAGACCGAAACGAAATACGCGAGCTGCGAGCCACTGCCCACTTGCGGCAAAGTCCGCCCACATAGCCATATGCGCGAGAAAGCAGCGGTGGCTTCAAAGGAAATTTGCCGTAATTGAACGCGGTTCCAGCGAAAGCTCAGTTTTCGCGCCGAAAAGAGCGCGCACTGAATGCGCACAGTATTCCGACGCAAGACAAGACACAGCAGGCGCGAATGCGCACTTAACTTTGATGTATCATTTTCTGGTGGTCTGGGCCCTCGCTCTTTCCTTCTATCCCCATCTCTGCACCCCTTCTTTTGTAACAAACGATTTGATTCGACGCTTTCACTCCGCGCAACCGCAAGGGGCTCTGGTTTGACCTTGGCCGTGCTTGAAGGTCGTATGGACGCTACGAGCCGTTTTCTGGTTTTGTACCTCCAGTAGTGAACATTTCGCTTTAAAACGAACGCCCTTGATTCCCGACTTTCACGGTGATAATCCTGAGCGTTAACCCTTCCGCTCCTAGCGGCGTCAACTGAGCACACCACATAAAAGTTTCTATAGCGCATACAGAACGAAACCAAAACTGCTAGTTTTATGGTGAATTGTTCCTCAAGGATGTCTATTGCGACCGGCATCACCATTGCTGCGTTTTAGCGTGAGCTGGACGCTACGAAGAAGAAGGTCCGGTGAATACAAAACTACGACATTGGGATTTAAAAAAAACAGAGGTCATAGCTTTATTTAAAAGGTTGTAAATCTATAAATCTGTGCGTTACGAAGCTCATTTTTTTGTTTGTAGGCTTGTGTGGTCATAAAATTCAGGAAAACACGCAAAAAAGATTTTCTGCTTACCACAAAATTTTTAAATGTCAGACGTCCTAATTAATTTCCTCGTTAATAAACCAGCTATTACTTGCACTACCAGCTCTATTTTCTGTTCGTGCGCTCATGGGCCCCTAAAATGAATGAAAGGCCCAGAAAACAGTTTGGTTGAAATAAAAAAATCAGGACTGAAAGTGATGAAGGTTTGTCGCACGATAACGTGCTACAGATACATAGCCCACTGCCATCGATCGACGAAAGGACGGAAATTGCTGAGGGCGAATATAAGCTGCTCGCTTCAACGATGAAGAGCGTCTTTGCCGTCACTACGTCAGTCAACGCAGGGGCAAAAAAACAATGCGAACAGAAGCCAAAGTCAATCCGAATCGAGCTCTCCCGACGCGAAGTCAATTCCCAGACGCAGCTGCGAATGCACGCGTGGGCGCGAGTGCGGCGGACAGGCTTCAAACGTCGTCCGACGGAACAACGGCGTCATAACCGCGCAAATGGCAGGACGACGCCGCGGCGCCAGTCATCCAACGCCGGGCGCGTCGGGCAGCCAGGGCGCTATGCCGCAAAATCGATATCGTAAGCGTCAGGCGCGCGCACACACGTACACACACACACAGGCACCCGGGACACGTCGCTTCCGGGAAGCGCAAGGGTTAATGCAAAAGAGAGAGAGGGCGAGAGAAACGGAGACGAATGCTGAAGGCCAAGTAAAAAAAAAAACGTAGCGCGCGAAACTTTCATTTCCCAGTCGCTTGTTCTAACCCTCCGGAACAAAGTAAACTTCGTGCGACTCCGCTTCCGGTCTTCCGCATCACTTTAGGGATAGAATAAGTGGCTACTGGAAAGGGATCCAAGAGGGGAGAAACATAAAACAGAATATTAACCTTCCTAAAAAAGCCCCGCGGGGTCAACAAGCGTATATGACTGCCTACAGACCCGAAGTCTCGCCCTGTAGATGCCCTGGCTTTTGTACGGAGTAGCGCCTAACCGAGGGCGGCTTTAGCACGAAAGAACACGCGCAACTTTCCTCGCTTTTTTAACGTAGCCTAGAAAGAAAAGCTGTCGTCGGCTATCTGCTATGCCGTCCGCTGTCGTCCGCTATAAGAACAGAAGATGCCATCTTCTATCTGATATGCCGTCTGTTGTCGTCTGCTAACAAACAGGATATGTCGCCCGGAAACTGCTTATGTCGCCTGCTATCAGAACAGATGGCATCTTCTATGTCCTATTACGTTTTTTGTCATCTGGTACTGGATAGAATATGCTTAGAGTTACTTGCTTACATCCAAGTGCTCTGAATATGCCGTCTGCTAACTGTTATGTCGTCTGTTGTCTGCATGATATCAGAACAGATGCCATCCTGTATCAGCTATGCTGTCTGTTGTCATCCGCTACCGAACAGAACATGCCGTCTATTTAGCTGTCATGTCGTCCGTTGTCCGCTATCGAACAGAATACGCCCTCCGCTATCCAACCCAATATGTCGTCTGCAAACAGAACAAGCTGTCGTCTAGGAACACGTAGCTCGAGCAGAAGTGAGTCCTATCAATGAAAAGTGGGGAAAATGGTGTCGACCCAAACCACCGCCACTGCGCGAGTACATTTGCAAACGACGCGTAACTGAAACCAAATAAATGGTATAAACACAAGCACGTAAAGCTATTTACGTTATATAGATACGCCCCTAATGCTCAGATAAGGTGGACGTTACGGCAACAGAAGATAAACGCTGGTTGCGAGCGAATATTCCCAAAAATAGCCTTTTAAATTTCGAACTTCGTCATTTATTCCACAGGCCACTTTAGAGAGTAACTAAGCTTCGCTTTGACCATTGACTCTGCAGTTGTTTTTCGCTCTTAAACGGAGCCAAATTAGTTGAGATTTATTCGACACGAACTTTTGTTCTTCGAGGTTCAACGTATTCCCTGTGGGAAGAGAAATCGCGCGACAGGTTGAGAGAGCTTCCTCGCAAACACCGCGAAGTCAGGAGGTGGTTTCGCGTTGACTTCCCTGGTAATCCCAGAACTACGACCTGCGAACCTTCGAGCGCCATACAAAACGAGCGAACCCGACCTCTGCCGACCACTTGGGACAGAAAGAAACATCGTCACACAGCGCCCTGTCATATAGTGATCAAGACGCACGGCCGAGGAGTCTTACACGAGACCTGAAAAGCGTTGCAACGGCATTTGGTCGCGGGTCATCGTGAGTGGTCGAGGGGAGGAAGAAACATCAGCGCTAAGAGAGCCTCCAATCCGCGGCCAATAGGGCGGCCAGCGGAGAAGTTATAGGACGGACAAGGAAGCCCCTAAGGCACTTTAACGTCGTCGTCTCCGGGAAGTGCACTCGGCGCGCTGAGTGCACGGAACTGCGGGCGCCAAGGTAAACATGCCCACCTCGAAAGGAAGCGACCGTAACCTCGGCTTTCATACGACCGCCTAATAAGGAAAAAAATCGAAAACGCCCACTTCAAAAAAGAACACTGGTTGCTTCGTCGAAGCAATTGCACACGCAGCTGCTGCTACGAAAGCTCAGACCGACGAAAGCGAAACAATGCAGACAAAAACAACCCAAATGTGTTTTTTTTTTTTTTCGCTATTTCTGTTTCCCTCGTATATCTTTCGCGACGAAGAGATTGCGAGACATCTCGATGGCACCTTCCAGAAGTGGCATGAGCTGCTAAGCGAGGGAGAAAATTGAGGTGCTCAGACAGACCGCGCGTTCAAGAAATGCGGCTTTTCTTTGCCGTCTGACGGATTTCCGCCTGCTTGCGTGAGCACGGATCCCTGGAAGACGACAAGTGAGAAGAAGGGTGCTTGTGGAGATCTCTCAACACAATCACTCCTGAAAAGGATCGTCGAATTGGGCAACCTTGGGCCTTTTAAAACGAAAGCTTTCCTAGTGGGACGGCTGGCGTACTGTCAAAAAAAACAAATCAATTTCCCCATTGGCCGGTTGGTCGAGCGAAAAGCTCTGATAAGATCTCTCCATGACACGGCGCGCTTGAAACCGGGCTTCAATGGTGTCACGACGGTTATTACTTGAAAATCGTTAAAAAAATCAACGGTTCTAGATAAGACAACACACGCATCGATCACGTATGCGTATTGATATGTATGGGTATACATTAGCGTCACTAAACTAAGGGCTTTTAGAGTATCGGCACTTTTTTCTCTCATTGTTATGTGCCGCCAGGATTTTCATTGGTCGGTCGGCACCACGTGATATTTGTTTACATATGGGCGCAGCCATTTTGTTTTTGGGCGCCTCTCCTCTCTTTCTCCTGCGCGGACGCTAGAGCGGCCAGTCGCACTCTGCCCGTCACAACTGGCGGCGGTTTCGTTTGGAGAGATGGCAACACTGCAAGCCTGAAACAAAATGGCCCCCAGACGCTTACGGGTGCACGAAGTAGCGGTACTCTTAAGCGTAGCTTATTTAGTGACGCTGTATACATGGGTGTGGGTAAACCACGTATGGGTATATATTTAGATCGTTAGTAGATGCGTTTACTTGGTGCGCGAAAAATCGTCGCATGCCGGGTTCGTTCTTTGGGTGCGATTTGGGTCTTTGAAGCTTTGTCGATCGATTGGACGCGCTTTCGGTGAAGGCTGGACGCACTTTTATAGCTTTCGCGATTCTCTCAACTTTCTTAGGGAAGGGACGGTAAAGTATTTTTTTTTTTTTGCAGAGCATTTTTCTGCAGCTTCAATCAACGAAGAATAAATGCCAATGTCGCAACGGCGTGGTCGAAATATTTGCGTACGCACAGACACACGGGATAGGAGTGAGCCATCGGAATAGCGCACAGAATGAGGAAAGAAAAATAGGCAGATAAAAAAAAAGCGAACAGATGCAACCTTTAAAATGTGACGGCGCCGGCGACTTCCTGGTATCATGACGGCACTTAGCGACCGTATAGTGACAGCCGCTCCACCGACGCTTGACGAACCTTTCCTGTCGATTCAAAAGCACAATTAAGGAATGCGCTTTTTAACGCGTGTATGTTACACCATGGCTATAAAGTGCGCCGCGGTATGAATTAATATTACCCGATGTTAAACATCGTCTGCAAACATGTGGTAAACTGACACTGTTTCTTCCCACGGCTTACCGGATGATTTCATGTCTAGCAGCCGCTCTTGGCTCCAGCCTCAGCGTTGTTTAATAATTACGATAATATAGCCGCAAAAAAAAAAAGCACTTTCGGTCTTCCTTCCTCCTTAATAGGAGCAGTCTATAAATGAGAATATTCATTCCCTAGTATACTGATTGTGGGGCTTAGCGCGCCGAAGCTAAGACCCGGGCTACGAGAGGAGCGCCGTAGTAAGGGGCTCAAAATTAATTCTGCCAACCTGGGGATCTTTAACAGCGTTGAAATATCCACACACGGGGGTTTCCGATTTCCGCCTCCATCAGAGAAGCAGCCACCGCGGCCGAGATCACACCCGCGTCCTAGCGCTCAGCAGCACAACGCCTTAGCCACTGAGCCACAGCGGCGGGTAATTCCCTCGTATAGAGTTCCCAATTGTACATGCGCCCTCTTACAGGTGATGCCCCCTCCTACAGATGTCTTGCAGATCCTCGAACATTTTTTATAATGTCTGCCGGAACCTGTGGCTGGGTTTACAAGTGCCACAGGCAAAGAGTAGTTATTTAGTGGTCCTAAACATGCTATTCAACAGTGAGCAGGATAAAAAAATTCAGTCCACAATGCCGTACGAACAAAAAGTTAAACCAAAATCGGCGTTTTTGTTTTTTTAGCCATGACTACTGTACAAAAGACTAATAACGCACGTTAGTCATGTTGACTGTTCCTGTTCACAGAATCAGAGTCGTTATACTGAATGCAGTGACTACGTACACAAAGGCAAGTTTTGCCGCGCATTTAAAAAAAAAAAAAGTCAGGGAATTTTTCAGGAGGCGTCCATGCAGCGCCTGCCTGCTGCAGTCGGCGCGGGGCAAGTAGATTTCTGACCAGCGAATATCCCCTTCAAGAGTGCTGTCTCACATACTGTTTCAAGGACGTTGACACAAATTACACCACATTTCAATGATAGCAACTAACAGGCCGTATTGTACGCCTTTCAAACGTTTAAACCCCAGAAGGATAGCAAAAAAGGTTTAGGAACTTCCCTATGGGGGGACTTTTAAATGCACGAGGCGAAATTGCTTTCGGAAAACAATAACTTTTGATTAGAAGTTTCAACCATAATTTAAGATGTTTTGGTTGCTAAGACGACTCTGTCAGCGAGTCTAAGTTCACCCTACCCATTACCGCACCTAATTATAGCAATCGCCGTTCGGGAACGACGACATGACGCCACCCATTTCCTCAGCCGTTCCGGCGGCCGCACGGGAATAGGGAAAGATAAACGGCTGTGGAAAACGATGAAATGCCAATTTCCTCGCACGAGCCGCAGATCGTTCATTTGCAAGAGCGTTCAAATCAGAAGTACACTACATTATTTCGAAAGCTAATGTGGTTTCGAATATCGTAATCCTTTGGCACGCCGACAGCGTATACCAGTCATTTTTGGCGGAGCCGGGTTACACGCAAGTGAAAAAGACGTCGTCCCTTTGATAACGATGGCTGAAAGGATAATTAAAAGGTACCCCGACTATTTCCTATTGTCTTGTATCGCCCCAATAACAATGACTATTCCAAATTGTTCATAATTACGCTGTCCCTGCTTGAGTTATTTGCTTGATCTCCTTTGTACTGAAAGCTCTAACGCTAATAATATCGGTAATAAAAAAGGTGATTTCAGCTGATTAGTTCGCCACACCTTCCTTGCCCACATTTTAACCGCAGCTCAAAGGCATCAACCCCTAACAAAATAATCACTGTTATTCAACTTCCCTGTCCGGAGAACCTTGGTCCAGTAAACGCTGAAACGATCCGCCGCGGTGGCTCAGTGGCTAAGGCGTTGCGCTGCTGTGCACGAGGTCGCGGGTTCGATTCCCGGCCGCGGTGGCAGCTTTTCTGATGGAGGCGAAAAGCAAAAACGTCCGTGTGTACGAGATTTCAGCGCACGTTAAAGATCCCCAGGTGGTCAAAATTAATCCGGAGCCCTCCACTACGGCGCGCCTCATCGCCTTCGTTTCGTCGGCGCGTTAAACCCTACAATCAATCAGACGCTGAAACGTCCGTTACAAGATAACCCAACAACAAAAAAAGCCGAAGCTTAGAGGCATCCAGCGACGAGATAACAACAGCTACGCTTGAATCGAATGTTCCACGTCAACATCTTATCAAGATAGATGTTGCACACGGGAAGTTAAAACCCTGCGCTCCTCTTTTTTTTCCTGTCATTTGCACGTACTTACAGTTGCCGACTTTCCCGACCGAACGAATGACAACCCCAGATCTCAGAAGTCAACGAAACAACCCACGGGGGAACCAGAAATTCAAAAAAGAAAGAAAAAAAGAACAGGGAGCGTACTCTGACGCAAGACTTGACAAAAGGAAAAATGTTCGCGCTCACATGTACGCAACAGCGCAACGTCGCGGTATTCGAGATGAAAAATGTACGCTGTTTTTCGAAACTGCGCGTATAAAGGGTGAGATGATACACGGTGCACCGAAGGTTCACCGGGCCGGAAAATAAAAGCGGCCGCCACGAGAGCGATTTTACGCCAGCGACGAGTGAAGTAAAAGAACACAATGAACGATGGTAGCGGGAAAACTCGAAACCTTGCGCGACGAAAACCATCAGTCACGGGCGATAGAGACAGGTGGAACTTTAGAAGTATGGAAGGTAAGATACAAGTAGAATATATAAAGGGAAAATATGAGCGTTGAGATATCGGTCGTCTCCGAGCGAGAGAGAGAGAGAGAGAGAGAGATAAAGCGGGGCTCCAAAACTAGAATTCTCGTCAGGTGAGGAAGGGGTACCCCCGCCGTTTCCAAGCGCACTGTCTAGATATCCAGAGAGGTGAAAGACGAAAAAAAGATTAAACAAAGCGAAAACGCAAGTGAGGCAATTTCGCGATGTAGAGAGAACATAAATTCGCGACACAGTCGCGTTCTGCAACAGGAAACGTCGCTTAAAGAGATTTAGGGTTTGTGAGGCTTACTTTGTCATTTTCCGTGTTTTGTTCATCCTATTCCGGGGCGTAAAAACCGCTTCCTGTATTATACAACTGGCTCTGCGGCAGAGGTACCGGTGACAGAAGGTCGCCGCCGCAACGTTTGTTATTTAAAACCAAGAGGAACGAAAAAAAAAACAGAACGAAGAAAATGAAGAATACAACGACGATGAGAAAAAAAAAGGAAGATGGAGAGATACAAGGCAAGGCTCGCGGGCGCAGCTCTGGTGTTTCGGGTGCGCTGCTGCAGTTGCCGTGTTTGCTGATGGCTTTGCCTGCTGTGAACAGCTATTAGGGTTCTCAGCCACGTGCTAATTAAGTTACGAACAGTCATTTTAACACTGCTACGTTGAAAAAAAAATACAAACGAGCCATTCGCCCTCGTACTACCAGAAGAGGAAATGTTTGCTGCATCTTGCTCTGCCATCTCGCGCAATTACAACATTTAGAAATTTCCCTGTCTTTTCCTCTTTTTTTCTTTTTGCAAACAGGACACGACGGCAACAACAAAATAAGCGGCTGAATTTTTTTATTTTTAACAAGGTGAATTTTTTTTTTCTTGTTCCGCAATCTATCGCATGGTCGATCGTTAAAAAATTCCTGCGAGCAATTATTATTTATTTATTTATTTATTTCGGTACCTTCAATGCCCAGGGGCGTTACAGAAGGGAGTGGGTTTCTTTTTTACAAGGTATTGAAAAATATATATACAATAAGGGGAAAATATACAAAGAAGAATAGATGCGATGCCTTAAAGGCAAGAGCGAAAAAGTAAACAAATCACAGGAGGTAAAAAACTATACATATACATATATATATATATATATACATACATACACATATATACATTCATATACACATACACGTACATACACACCGAGAGAAAAAAAAACATTTGGTGCGGAGGGAAATATAACTCAAAAGCTGGGGAGTTATACAAAGACAGTTGTGAAAAAAAAAGACTATATAAGAAAATTCATTTACAGTGAAAAAAAAAAAAACTTGATTATACAATGCACAAGTGACGTTCAACTGCCGAACGAAATGCGCGCGCATCTGTGATTGTAGCTATTGAAGTTGGCAGGCGGTTCCACTCATCTGATGTTTTTGGTATGAAGGAATGGAAGCACAGATTAGTACTACAGTGAGGGACGTTTACTTTGAAAGGGTGATCAACGCGCGATGATAAGTACGACGGGCTGGAAAGGAGTTCATTTTTTAGTTGTGGATTGAAGTGATAAATTTTGTGGAACAAGTTGAGTCGAGACAGCTTTCTGCGCACGGAAAGATTCGGCAGATTTAAGGTTCGTTTCATTGAAGTTACGCTCGCTTTTCGGTAGTAGTTAGTTAGGATAAAGCGTGCACTGCGGTTCTGTATGGATTCTATTGCGTTAATAAGGTAATCTTGTGCTGGGTCCCATACCGAACAGGCATACTCGAGTTTAGGGCGAATTAGGGTTTTGTAAAGGATTAGTTTCAGATCGGAAGGTGCCATAAAAAAATTACGTCGCAGGTAGCCTAGTGTTCGGTTTGCATTACTAATTATATAATTCACGTGTGTTTCCCAGGATAGGTTGTTGGTTATGTGTACTCCTAAATATTTGTATGTTGCTGTTGTTTCAAGTTGGTGGCCATGAATGTTGTATGATGTTGGTGACCTTTCAGAAATATTGGAACGTCGCGAGATTCTCATCATTTTACATTTGTTAGTGTTCAAACGCATTTTCCAAATGTCACACCAAGTCGATATCCTATCAAGGTCAGATTGTAGTACGGATGGATCAGACGTTGATGACATCACTCGATAGAGCACGCAGTCATCTGCGAATAATCTAATGGAAGAGGTTATGGCGTCAGGTAAGTCGTTGATAAAAATAAGAAACAGGAGAGGGCCGAGTACAGAGCCTTGCGGCACACCTGAGGTGACTGAACAATAAGAGGAATCGTAATCGTTGGCTGTTACAAATTGTGATCTGTTCGATAAAAAATTTTCAATCCAAGCGAGAATTTGGGGGTCAATGTTTAGTTTACGCAGTTTTTGACAGAGCAAGTGATGGGAAACAAGATCAAACGCTTTGGAAAAATCCAAAAAAATACAATCAACAAAATTACCATCATCAAGGGCACAAAAAAGGTCGCGTGTAAAGGAAATTAATTGTGTTTCGCAGGAAAATGTTTTCCGAAATCCATGTTGGTGTGGAGAAAAAAAGGAATTATTTTCAAGGAACGTAACGAGGCTCGAGTAAATGATGTGTTCAAACAGCTTGCATGAGAGGCTGGTCAATGAAATTGGGCGATAATTAAGAGGGTTATGAACGTCCCCAGATTTAAATAACGGAACAACTTTGCCAATTTTCCAATCGTCGGGTAATTGACAAGAATTCAAAGATTGAGAAAAAATTTCCCCTAGAATTATGGCAGAATAAACGTCTATGTTTTTCAAAATTTTAGAATTTATACCATCAACTCCTGACGATGAGGAAAGTTTTAATTGGGCTATGAGTGGAACAATTCCAACCCAGTCAACTACCAAAGGCTCCATTGGAGGAAAGTTTGAAGTTTCACAGGAGTATGCCTGATCATGTGGCTGATGCGGTAAAAAGACCTTTCTGAATACGTCATTCAGAAGAAAACAGCTTTCAGAGCGGGGTGCAATGTCGCCGTTTTCATCTATTAATGATATCACATTGTTCTTCGCTCCACCAATGACGTTCCAAAACTTCTTCGTGTTATGTAGAAGCAGAGAAGGGAGGGTGTCATGAAAAAAAAACACGCTTTGCATTTTTGACTGCGTTTTTGAATCCGAATTGACACTACGATACGCAGACCACATGATCCGGTTATCACTCTTTCTTGCCTTGCGAAACAGCCTTTTCTTCTTATTCAAGAGACGGTGAAGGGAAATGTTGAACCATGGGGACCGATGGGTGCATGAAATGAGCCGTAACGGTATGTACTTTCTGATTAATGAGTGCACTTTATTTTTGAAAAGATCCCAGTTTGTAGCTACAGTACGTTCGTAAAATGTGACCATATATTCAACAAGAAATGCTTCCAACTCTTTGTTGATCGACAAAAAGTCAGCTTTTCGATAATCACGGACGTACTTGGGCTTGCTAACTCTAGTATTTGTACTGGCTTTAACCGCGAAGTTGATGAAACAATGATCGCTGAGCCCTGGCGTGCAAGTGAGTGAGTGAACAAGGTCGGGGGAAGTGGTTAAAACCAGATCAAGCACATTAGCGCTTGTTAGTGTAGTGCGGGTTGGTTGGGTAACAGTTGTGATAAATTAAAGTTGGAACACAAATCTACAAACTGAGCAGCTTCGGGTGAGGGGCCTGAAACACTGAAGGAGGGTCCAGTCCAAACTATTGAGGGGTAGTTGAAATCCCCCAGCAGAAAAAGCAACGATTTAGGAAATCTTATGATAATATTATTTAGTACGTCATGAAGGTCATTACAAAATGACGAGGGGGCGTTCGGTGGTCGGTAACAAACACAAAATATTGCGTCATGGTGTTTTTATAAGGATAAAAAAATTAGTGCCCCGGCTCTTATTGAACATAAGATGAAGGCAGCGGCATAACCCGGAGAACCGTGACAAGTTGAATTTTTGGCTGATGCCTCCAGCTCGGCATGTTTATATATATATTTCTGTCAATCACGGTTGTTTTTCATTGCACCATCAACATGGGGACTAATTGTGCGACTAATTGGGACCGATGCTGGCAAAGAAAGTCCCCTGTACCCCCAGAATTTCAATATAAAAAAACAAAAGCGCGAATATTTCTCCTACGGACAAAGCCAGTTCGGCGATTAAAACAAACATGAGTAAAAAAAACAAGAACGCATTTCATTTCCATACTTCCTGCCTGGAGGTGACATAGCTTACGCAGAGCCATAAAAAATGAAAGAAAGAAAAAAAAGCGCGAGCACTGAAATATGAACCAGAATACACAAATTAAATGTCCTTCGCGGAGGCCAAATATTGGCGCGCTTCCCACGGATACACCATGGTTTTTATTTTGCTAACTGATGAACAACGCCCAATTTCACTTACAGGAACGGAGATTCCGCATTCCGGCTCTAATCTTCGTGTTTGATTTTTTTTTATGACTGGACGTATGATCGTTAGAGTTCCCGTTCAGACGCACTGCGCAGGACTCGCCGCCCTAACGCTGTTGCGAGCTCAAAGTCATCCGGAGTGTTCTGAAACCGACGATCGCAACGAGTAGGGCGCGAAATTTAAAACCGAGGAAGAAAGGAAGAGGGGAAAAAAAAGTGGTACCACGGAATCGGCAAGACTCGCGGCCACCTCTCTATTGCGTCGTTATGCGGTGATCTCTCTATCATTCCGAGGGCCCTGAAACCACTGGTTGCGGTTACGAAGACCCATAATCTCAAACTGGTGAAAGAAAGAAAGAAAGAAATAAAGAAAGAAAGGGAGGAAGGAAGAAAGAGAAAACACGCAAAAATAAATAAGGAAATAGGGTGATAAAAAGAACAAGGAAAGAAAGAAAGGAAGAGGAAAAAAAGCGAGAACAAAAGGAGGGGAAAAGAAAAACGATGAACGAAAGAACGATAGGTAAGTGGAGAGAGAGAGAGAGAGAGAGAGAGAGAGAGAGAGAGAGAGAGAGAGAGAGAGAGAGAGAGAGAGAGAGAGAGAGAGAGAGAGGGGAGCTAAAGGGACGCCTGGAGAGACGCTGATTTGCGCGCGATCGATGTACACGGCGTACAAGAATTCCCCGCACAACACCACCAGGCTCGGGGGTGCTTGACCAGCATCGACCAAGCCGCCAGCCAGAACGACGCCTGCAAGCCTCCTTTCCCAATCTCCCCAACGTTACCCCCGTCCAGGCACCACCCTACTTGTCCCAAGGGACACGGCTTTACGGTGTTCGGCACTTTTGCGAGAAAAAAAAAAAAAAAAAGAGCTCCGCCACAGGGCTCGTCCATGCCGAAAGCACGCGGTTCACCCAAGAGGCTTTGTCCGCTATCGGCGGCGTTGCTTCGGCCGGCCAGCCAACTTCGCAGTGGCGCCGGCGACCCGTGCATAGGGTAATCGAGAGGGAAAAAAAACTAGAACAACAAGCAGACACTAGCAGGCGTGCTTCGAATTTCCGATGCCGCCGAGTGGCGCCCGAGAGTTCATACGTCTACGGATCCCGGTTGGTCTCACAGGCAGTGATCAGCGGCCGTAGAGGGCGTCGGGCGCGGAGCGCTGTGACATGAAATGGCGGCTGCGAGCACTGCTTAAATATGGCCACGTGAAGTGCGGTCGTTTTATGTTGGCAAGCGCCAGTTGCTATCCGCGTAAGGAGACAATTTTGTTTTCTCAGGGCTACCATGCGAACGGAAATGACGCAAAAGGCGGATAGGGATTCTGGCGTTGGATAAACTGCGAACTCTCTCTCTCTGGTCCGGCCAAGAGAACTTCCGTTTAACGCGAAATGGGTGAACTCCAAATTTTGTGTACCGCAAAGCGTGGGTTAATATCCCTTAAGGGGAAACACGCCTTAACACATTCCTGTAAGACTTACCAATTCATGACTCACTAGCTTAAAAAGGGCATCGTGTACCAATACGAAAAGGTTTACAAATCCAATGAAACGTTCCCAACGGCGTAGTGTGCTTCTTTTAGAACTATGCCATTTCTTTAATGAAATACAAAAATCAACAAGAAACATTTTGGTACATGTAGTTTTCACTAGATGGCGCTAGCTGCGTGGCGAGAGAGCTTAGTGCGTTTATTGCAGTGCAGCAGTGAGATACTCCTAAAATAAGCAAACTGGGCCGTTGCGAACATTTGCATGTATTTGTAAAACTTTTCGTACTGGAGCACGATGGTATTTAATCCCGTGGGTCATAAAGTGGTACGTTCCATAGCAGTGTTAACAGGTGAGTCTGTGGCTGCTTTCAATCAACCCCGGTACATTTGAGGTGAAGTGGCGACGCTTTGCGCGAGAGAACCGTTGAATAGGAACTAAAACACACCGACAACTGCGAGGGTATCGATACCCCTAATTCGCGCTTAATACGCAGCAGAGAGCTGCACTAGTTGTGAATGCGCGGTGCGACTGCGATTTCGACGAGATGAAAGGAAAACAAGCCAGCAACTCTCCCCCCTCACGCACACACACGTTTTTTCTCCCTTTAAAGGTAAGCTGCCTCTCCGGCTTTGCTGCAGCTGGTAGATTCCACCATTAGCCTCTAGTATTTCTGTCGCTCAACATGTAGAACTTCTTTTAGGAAAAAACAAAACAATTACAAACTAACCCATGTAACGGCCTACTTACGCCCCTTCGCAGTTTCTAATATGCCTTCAAAACTTCTTTTACTTGAATACGCCAGAGTACACGTTTTCGCAACACCACCAACCCCGTCTTGTACTGACGGCATCCACGATCGCTGCATTTTTCCCATTGCGTTTTTTTTGTCCCCTTTTTTCCCATGCCGGATGCGGAGAGGAGTAAGTTTTCCATCATTCAAACTGCTTAGTGAGAATCAACATTCGCGCGGACAGCTCCCTTTCTCGTTTTTTTTTTTTTTCTTCGGAAAAGCGGCAGGCCGCTGTGCCTTTCAAAAATCACCTCGGCATCGCACACTGTCCAATGCTAATTGACCGACCCCTCTCCCTTCCTCGCTTTCCACTAAATGTGGTTATAACTGCAATCAATTAGAACTAAAACCAAATCGACCAAATCACTAACATGGCGTTTCCCGCACGGATATGCACCTTCAAGGTCCCCGAGGAAGAGAGGACCGTCAACACCAAAAAAGCTTCAAGCCTGCCTAACGCACTTATTGTTGCAATCAATTGTAACTAAAACAGAATTGCTGTCGACACCTAACAACTGTCAACTGTTGACAGCTGTCGACACGTTAACCTGTCAACACCTAAACGTAATTAGACAGCTGTAAACACCTAAGCATAAAAAGTGCCAAGACAGGGAGCAAAAAAAGGAAAACATTCGGGACTGAGGGCCCACAGCTGGGTAAACCGGCCCTGTAAAGGCAGCACGGTCGCACGAGCGGAGATCTCTGCCCGCGCCAGAGTTAATCCCACTTCTCCGTGTCTTATCGCTCGCCATTCCAAACACGCTGAGAGGGCCTCGCAGCGTTTCCAGCCTCCTTCCCCTCCTTCCCCCGTCGCCTCGTTGAAGCGGCTTTGAGCACGACAGACAGCGATCTACGATCAATACTGAAGAGGTGGGAAATGGGAGGAAGGGGAAGTTCTCGCTCACTGCATGGACGGGCTGCGAGATATCAGCGTTCGTCGCATGTACTACCGACCGGCTACCCCAAACGGCGGCCTCTCTATCTGGCAATAGAAACAGCAGCGCCACCGAGTAGGAATATAAATCCCTCTTCGCTGCGTTCCTCTTTTCGTTCCCGTACGCCCTGCGACCGGATTATGCCGCGCACTCCAGGCCACGGCCAGACACGCCGAAAGGAATGGCCATATCTATATCTATTTGTTTTTCTGGGAGTCCAGTCTCTGCATTTTCTCGTCTTCAGCTTGCGCATGGTTAACCCTAATCCACCTTCCTTTTTTTTTCTTGGTTTTGTTAGCTTTTTTTTGAGGTGCGCGTTGGAAATGCAAAACGTGTTCAACAGCCGTGAAAGGGAGATCAGCGTCCTCGAGTGCAGTACACGCGTTAACGAGTGCATGAACGCTCAAACCGCTTACGGCCGGCCTGTTGAGTGCAGATCAGAGCGGAAGCGAGAAGCTCAAACCTACCCTACCCCCCCCCCCCCCCCCCCCTCTCCTTCATCGAAACTCAATCCCCGCACCGCACCTCCGGAAATACATTTACTGGGCGAGAACCAGTCGTTCCTAAAGAACATGTTCGCAGCCGTCCTTCAACACTAACGGCGGACGTTGGGTTCATTTGAGGATCGCGTTTCCACTTGGGACGTTCTTACACAAATCATGCTATGTTCATTTTTTTTCGAATAGGAAAGGTACTCAAGTAGGTAACCTTTTATGGTAGAGGCGAGCTTGGTTTCGCTTGGCTGATGGCTGTTAGCGATGTTTGAACGTTTCCCACGGTATCCATCAACGTCATATTGGAACGTACATACTTGAGTTTGTGATTGAACTTGCCGACGAGCGAACGTGTGTCGCAAGAGATAAGGTAAAAGGCTTGATCTACTGAAATCACGGAACGTTGGTAAAATTTTAGCATGCAACCATAATACGAAGCAATCGGAATGACGTCGTAGCTATATTCCTGTCTTTTTTCTCCTTTGCAGACTCCCAGTTGGGAAGAAAAAACAAAAACCTTCAACATTTTTTTTCGCTTGAGAAATAAGAACCGTTTAAGACAGTTGGCCATTGCGCTGTACAATTTTAAGTTCCTTGGTTTATTTCAACCACTCACTGTTATAATGGACATTCAAAACAACAAACGCCGTCAGGGAGAGCTACAATTTGACGGTACGTGTGCCCGTGAAGCCCTAACTTTTTTTTTTTCGACAACACAACACGGGAAGCGGTTTAGTGAAAAAATAAGTCCCTCACAGGGAGAAAAAAAAAGCTCAATGCAATAGTTAAGGCACTTAAAGGAGCCATGAAGACAAAATACAAGTTGGGTTTATTAGAAAGACTGCTTAGTCCCGTTAACAGTGATACCAATATCATCGCAATCTTCGAACAAATAACGGAGATATTAAAGAAACGTGTGAAAACCGCGCACTCCACGCACATAAAACCAGCGGCGAACAGTACCGCGCTCGTTGGACTGCCAGTTGGACGTTCTCTATCAAATTAAATAGTCACAGCGCGCCAGGGACCGTAAGAAACCGCGCCGACGAGAGACAGGTAACTAATCAAGCTAAGACTAGGCTGCTCGGTTTACCCTACCTCATTTTATCTCCGATCATAAGATACTGCGCTACAGCTTACGACTGGAATTTCCTCAACAGTAACGAGAAGCTCAAACTACTGTACATTCCGGAAAGCAAAAATGGGCTGTCAAAGCCCCCCGCCCATTAGAACAACCGGATTGTAGCGCTCCGCGCTTGGGCACTTCAGCCATCGGTTGCTTAAAGGAGCCATGAAGAGAAAATACAACTTGGTTTAATTTGAAAGAACTAGGATTCAGTACCTCACTCAGCTCCATTACAGCCACAAAAGATGTTTTTTTAACTAAAAAAAAGCGAGAATTATTTAAAAACTTTTACAATTTTGCGCCACAGTGACGTGTTATGAGCAAGAATGACGTCATACGGGCCAACAATAAAACACAACTTTCAGTGCGTTAACTGCACGTTAGCATTGAAGTGATGCGGCCAAATGTAACTAGAGGCACCATTACAGACGTCCAGTCATGCGTCGTCGCGACAGGTCAGTTAGGCGGCCGCCAATCGCACAAACAGGGTTCCGTGACGTCATAGAAAGTTGCGGGAAATTGGCTAGGGGGGTCGCGACTGCTTCACGCGTTTTCTTTAATATTCTCCGTTATTCTTCCGAAGATTGCGATGATATTGGTAGCATTGTTATCGGGGACTAAGCCGGCTTTCTAATAAACCCAACTTGTATTTTGTCTTCATGGCTCCTTTAAGCAAAAGTTGTGTTTCTCCCCTAACTGTGGTGGTGCTTTACAACGTAATGAAGCGTTGTAAAGCACCACCTTCTTAGATTTGCCCGGAATCGAAATTAAAGAAAACATTTGGCAGCCCCTTCCCGTTCGCTGAGTGAGGCCTAAAGTATGTAATGCCCCTAGTCGACGTTGTTCCTCTTTGTTTTCCATTGTATGTAACCACGAGTTCCTCTTCCACTCCCCTGGCGGCCTCCCGTACTTCTTTCCGTGGCTGAGCAGTCAGGGCGACGAGGTGATGCCATCCGTCCCATCTTTCCAGAAACCTGTTTTCCCGTTTGGGGAGTGGGGAACCCCGCGACCAGGGCCACCTCCAATCGGTCTCCCAGCAAGGCGACACCAGTTTTTCGAAAATGTTTCGACGATATTTCGCCCCACGTTCGGCGAGATCGCTAGTACTGAGGCACAACGGAAGTACAGCCAAGGTCAAGTGAAACGCGAAAACGGAAATATGAACCAGTACACACAAATATCGCGATTTTCTTCCATGCAAGTCAAATTGATTGATTGATTGATTGATTGATTGATTGATTGATTGATTGATTGATTCAGTGATTGATTGGTTGATTGATTTATTGTAGGGTTTAACGCAGGCGATGAGGCACGCCGTAGTGGAGGGCTCCGGATTAATTTTGACCACCTGCAGGTGATCTTTAACGTGCGCCGAAATGTCGTACACAAGAAGCGTTTTTCCTTTTCGCCTCCATCAGAAAAGCGGCCGCCGCGGCCGGGAATCGAACCCGCGACCTGCAAGTCAAATTGGCCCGTGGCTTTTAATTACAGCCACAAAGCTGGGAAACGTGGCTCTCCAAATACACCAGTAGCGCGCCATTATTTGACCTCCAACAAGAGTATTGTAAGGTCCACTTATGAGATCAGCGGCCAGGCGCCCGGGCTGCGCGTGAGAACCCGCCACTCTGTCTGGGGGCTCAGCACTGTAGACTCTACGCCGCAGCCGTCGCCAATTCGTCACGGCGTGCACGGGAGTCTGGCCCACCGGATACCACAGGGATAATCCCCCATTGAGAACGCAGACGGCGCCGCCGGGTTCCGGGACCCGTCGATGTGACGCGCGGAGGTGGTGGAATTACCGGTGTCGAAGCGCGCGCCGCGCGAGACACCATTGTTAACGCGCCCCGGGCGGCACAGTGCACTGTCGCCGCCTTTCGCTCTCACCTCGCGGGGTCGCGCGCACCTGCTCGTCCGTGAGCGTGCCATTGACGCAAAGATGGCGGCGCCTCATTGAATATTCCGTAGCGCGCCGAGTGACAGCTGTCTACGTGAATTTGGGCACTCCCTTACGCGTGTATGAACGTTACAGGGGCGTTCCCGAGAGAGGGTGATCTCGAGGTGTTATAAGGCCGAACATGGCCATTAAAAATCGTCGTTTCACGAGCGGTTTGTGTACGCTCCGAGGATAGGAGAGTTAGACGAAGTTGAGGAGCTCGAGTGATTTGTGCGCACTCGGAGCTAGCGTCTAGCTGAAGTTCTTTTTACTATTCATGTACCCAATTATCCTACTGTAAATAGCTGTATATAAACTTTCGTTTCACTTAATCAACCTCAACGCCTCGAGTTCGTCAATTCGACCGCCATCTCCAAGAACTTCAACACCATCGCCCTGCCAGCCTCCTGCCAAATCAACCGGAGCCCGGGCGATTGGGTTCCTGATCGACACCGGACTTCGGGGCAACGAACCACAACCATCTTTACTAGTATGTTACAAATTTGCGTGTTCAGGTTTATATTTTCGTGTTCTCCCTTCATTTTGTCCATGGCTGTACGTAAAAAAAAAAAAAACCATCGCGCTGTAAAGTAGCCAAGTAACTACTAATTAACGGGCGAACTTTCAATTAACACGCAGAGCCTCCAAGAGAGAGACGCTGAAAAGGAACCCGCGGAAGGAGAAGAACGGGGAAGTGTTCCCTGGAAAGAAATCGAGTGCGATGCGCGCACTACTCACGTCATCCGTCGTCTGGTTCGCCTTCATCTGCAGCATCTCGAGTTCACTGCGGTTCGTAGGGCCGTCTTGCACGGAGGCCGCCATTGCTCTGCCTTAGCTCCTCTCTGGGGCCGCGGACCGCCACTGCACGGAGAAGAAAGGAAGACATGAGCACACACGTCACACTGCGGAATGGCATACACGTCGTACTTATCGAGACATGGAAGTGATCAGAACTACCGTGCAGCATGGTCTGCGCATGCGCTGTCGATAAAGCTGTCCGGCTATGGAGAAAGAATTACCTCGCAACGTGACTCACCACGACACGAAACAGGCAAAAAATTAATGAGTGACACCAGAGCACCGGCGTTTTTTAAACGTGATAAACAGTCCTTATGGTAAAATTGTCATATATACCGCGTGGCATTTATAGTTTCATAGTCTTCGTCGCACCTTTCTTTTCAGGTGACCGGGCGAAGTTGACCGGATCTGGGCGGCTCAAACCAGCTAAACGAGGTTGAACGTTTGTTGTTTTTGCACTGTTTGGCGCCGCTCGAGACAGTGCGAGGAAGTTTTTTTCGTTTATAATTGTTTTTTTTTTATGTTACCTCACCTTTCTTCGACGGCTTCTTTAGCCCTTTTGCGAAAGCCCTTACTTCTCTAGCCCTTTATTTGCGAAAAGGTAAATTGAGCGCGACTATTCAACTAAAGAAAACGGCGTGATTTCCGGTGATCTACAAATAAAGTCGGTGCATAATTACGAGCCACGCGGTGCCCACAAACTTCAAATAGTCAAAAATATTAGATAATTTATTTAACCCAGTTTAAACAAAATACAGTTAACAGAGACGCCATGCCGGTACTTGAAATGCCACGAAGTGTCGGAAGCACTGCGAAGAGATGCCGAGGTTTATATAGTTGCCTACAGCGTTGAATAAAACCTCTAAAGCACAAAAAAAAGTTCTGCAGTACACAAACACAGTCGCTGAAAGCTATTTGGAGAAACCTTTGTACGTTGCATGTTAATCCGCTAAAATGCCGCTATACTGCAACTAATGTTTGAGCTGACGTGCTTTAATAAAATTTGGTTTTGTTTTTGCGTTCCGTCCACTCATATCAGCCCTTTATTCCTTTATTGATTCCGTGTTCTTCATAATAAAAAAAAAAAAAAATTCGGGGAACGAAACCCGCTCCAGCCAAGCTGTGGCAGGTTAACAGCCAATAAAAAATAAATAAAAGGAGCGATAGCCCAAAGGCACTTTTTTTTTTTGTAAAAACCAATTTGTAGATGAGAAAAAAAAATGGCACTTAGCACCAAACCAAACTCTCCACGCTTACCCAAATCACAGGCAGCAAGCTAATATCGAACTGGTGATGCACCAATGACAAAAAAATAACAGAATCAGTACAAATAAAACAGACACACTAAGGCAGCCCCGCACACTGCGAAAAGAAAAGGTATACAACGCACATGCCATGTGGCATCGCACAGTCCCGAAAAACGGTCTACGAACACTATATAGCTGACACCGGTCAACAAAAAAGTGGCACCTATGACTAGCTTGTCAAAGCATATCTCGCAACGTTTCAAAAGCAGAGGGAAACAGCATGCCACTATATCCTCCCCATTGCACAAGAAAAAGGCAGACAACAGTCAGTGAATGTTGCGCTCGTTCGAGAGAACTCCAGTCCCACACACCGAATCAGGATACTGTAGCTACCACACTGTGCTTAAATCACATTCTGCAGCCCCGCACACTGCAAAAGATATATGCCAATATATTTTTAGATCTCGAAGTTACTGTGCCTCCCAACTAGCAGGCTGTGGTCCCATACAACTCTTCACCCCGCCTTGATGGGAACATTGATCTACTTGTTCTCCATGTAAAGCCACTGATGAGTAACTTCCTAAAGTTGGCTTTGCCGCAAGTCGAGTACGCTTGCAGTGAAGTGTCATTTACAGTACGTTCTCCAATCAGGTCGACTGCTGGCGCCAGACAGTGGTGGCCGTTACGAACAGCTGTTGATGGGAGGCTGGAAGTTTCATGCGACGACAGCATCCCAGAATAATATCCGCGGCGAGCATTACGGCCTAGGCAACCTTGAATGAGGACAGCCGGGAACGGAAAGAGGAAAGGGCGGGTTCCACTGAGTGCAAATGCCAACGTACATTTTGCATGCCCCGTAACGCTAAATCTGCAGCGTCTACAATGACAAGATGGAGCGATACAGCAGCTGGCGATGATAGCACACACGGGGCAGATGGCGATAACTATACAGAGAAGTCGCGGAACGGCGACTTCTGGTGTACGGGCAATGTTGCTGGTACTATTAAATCAGACAACGTAGTGCAAACACACCCATCTAAAACGAAATAAATTTTCTGTGTATTTACACGAAAATGACGCAGAAAAACGAACTATTTCATGCGATTTCAGGTAGTGCCATTACTCCCAATTCGCTTCTCGATTCCGCGTTCTTGGGATTATACAAGACTTCAAATTGAGTTTAAACATTCTTCTGAGCGGACAGCACTGCAACACCCCCACTCAATGCGCGGCACCGACAAAGTCGTCAAACAAGAAAATTGCAGGTGAAACATGCACATTTTTATCGCGCAACCGGACCGTCACTGCCTCGCCGCCTGTAATGGTACACGGGAATACACGAAGCACCTTCTCGGGTGACCGCTCAACGCCTACGGCGGGATGACGTTGAACAGAAGTCCGTCCTCCAAGCGCCTCATTCATCTCCCGGGTGTGGCTCAATGATCGGTGCTGCCGTTTTCCGCGCATGAGATGCGTGTTCTATTCCCACTAGCGACTCTGCTGATATTCCAACTGTACCTGCTAAATTTGTTTTCTTTTTTGTGTGTGCGATTTGGGTGAGATACATACATAAAGCCCGAAGGGCACTACAAGAACTAAGCGTTTGCTTAGCCCAGACAAGACAATAGTATTTAAAAACAAGGGTAGCAAGTCTGCAGAACAGTCACGGACTACTGCGCGTGCGCAGAAGCACCGGTGTTGCAGCGTGCCGGCATGCGAAGGCACACGTACGATTCAGATTGCTTTTCTTTTTCTTTTTTCGCGGTATAAAACGGGCCGTAGCACCCGCTTCCGCACCCCTAGGTTTCTAAGTTTTAGTTTTAGCTTACCCTATGTACCGTGTGTTTTATGCGTACCGTGTGTATCAGGACCCGACAGCGCATGCGCGGGCGGGCACGGCGAGGCGGGCACGGCGAGGCGGGCTACCCCTCGGCGGAACGAATGCGCGGGCACGGCGAGGGTCGGCCGACGGTAAGTGGAACTAAGACACCCTACCGAAACGAATGCGCTCAGTCGAACGAATGCGCACACGCCCAGTCGGGTACCGGCACACACACGGTACGCACGGAACACAGGGAAAGCTAAAAACCCCCTTTTCGACCACGGTTAGAGAAGAAAACAAGCTGCACCGGGCAGCGCCGCATATGTGGATCTGTTTTGCGGCGGCCCCAAACGCGTCGCATTCGTCTTTCCCAACTTACGAAACTAGACAAACACGCGACTCAGTTATAGCACGACTCAGTTTTAGAACCAGTACCACCCACAGAAAAAAGCGGGAAGAGAAAAGGAGGACAGAAAAAAAAAAAAAAAAGATGGAAGTGGTACGGGTACGAATACGCCCACTCAGCAAGCAAACTTCGGATCACGCAACGAAGTCGACACTAACACGCTTGAAATGCAGCACACTGCTTTTCAGCGGGCAATATTCTAGCTTTCTTTTTTCTCGCGCACCTATCGATCGGTTTCCATACGTGCCCGAAGACACGGCAAATACCGAAACGGCCGACGGCTGAGAGACTCATCGGCACGCAACGACCCGGGAAGACGAGCGAATAGGAAACGTCAAATTTGAATACGTTAAGTAGACTGCTCGTAAAAATTAATGGGATTCCCGAAAAATGCCTGTTTAAAAAGCGCGCCGAAGAGGGAGGAAAACGTGTTTCCATAAAACACGTAATCGCCAGCACATTTCATCGCAGCGAGAAGTTGAAGCTGCCGCGAAGGAAGCTCAGGGCGCTCGGAGCATGCATTTTTCGTCGTGGAAATCAAACAGCGAGCGCTTCGCATTCGTTTGAGAACGGCCCTGCAATATTGCCTTCCCTTGGTACACGCGGAGCACGAATTCGCCGCAAGCAGGATTCGTCTTAAGGAGTCGAGAATGACTGCTCTTAATTACACATGCGCAAGATCTGCTTTAATAAGGCGAAGCTTCCTAGGCCTCCCTCCTGGCGTTTGATGTCGCGCGAAAACGCACTGCAGGAAAGCCAACTGTACACAATGGGTTTCACAAAACGATGATGATGATAATAAGCGAAGGCACATCAAGCACATCAAAATAAAAAAAAAACGCTTCTCGCGGTGAGATTCGAACCTGGGTCCCTTGCGTCAGGAAACCGACATATATACGAGTGCGCTACTCCGAAGCGGCCTGAATTTCGAACTTTAACGCAGGTCACATGGGCGAAAGCTTCGCGTTATTAATCATCTTTATATTAAGAAAGTGGCTCAATTTTCGCAGATAAAGTGATCATCGCTAGAGCTTAACATTTACAGAACACCCGTTTAATTGTACCGATGGAATACGGTGCGCACCCACTAAGCACAGTGGGCGCGACTTTGCGAAGTCTTGACGATTACAAATTTATGCTCCTTTTTAATGCGGTAGCAGTACATTTTTCTAAGTACACGCAAGAAATACACTTGCAGAAGTAGATTTTCGGGCCCGTTCGAAATCTCAGCGTTAAATTAAAAGCTATATGCTAATTAATAAATCTTGAGAAACAGACAGATTATGAAATTAAGAGGCAGTAAACGAGAACTAAGCGAGACAAATTCGGAAACTTTAGACGAAAGCTTCCCTAGTATAGAGCTCCATAAAGCTTCGTGGCTACGTACGATTATTGGTATCAGGCGACTATATTCAAATCTTCTCGCGAGCCTGTTTTATAGCGAATTTTATAGAGCGGTCTCTGTTACTGTACTCAATTCATTCCAACTCGATTTAACGTAACCAGACATGTTACGCTGACATGGATCCCTGCTTTGGCGTTGTTCCTACCTGCCATCCGCTACCAAATTAAAAAAAAAAAAACTTAACCATTATGTAAATAAATCCCCCGCCTCAACTAACGGAGATAAGCAGCAAACCTTTTTAGATCGCTGGCAGTTAAAGAAAATCAGCAAGATTTTTAAATACCCATTCAGTTAATACCATTAGCATGGGCAGCGGAACTTCCGTGGGAAGCACTCGATTTGTGTGCTCGAACGCAGCGAAAGTCGATTTGAATTTCCCGCCGCTCCGAAGTGGTGAGCCAGCGACGTCGGGCCCATTTCGACAGCCTAGCATTTTTTTTCCACCTAGAAACGTTTTACAGCGCTGATTGTCACAGAAAAAGTCGGTAAAACGAAACTCGCGGAAGAGGAGCACAGACCTTCGCTCTTGAAGCGGCCATGAAGGCTCGCCTGTAAAGTTAGCTTCGTTGCACGACAACTCAGGCCGCGGTGAAGCCAGCGAAGCAGAGCTGCCAGCGAGAAAAAAACTATAGTACCCCTGGTTGATGATTGTAACAACACTTTACGAGGCCACAACCATATTTGAAAATACCGCTAAATATGTTTACGGTAATCAATTTATATTTAATGCCCGGGAAGAGAAGCTGAAAATAAAGCCAGCGTTGAATAATCCCATTACGTCCGAGCGGCTCCCAAATTCATTTCTGGCATTCTTACCACGGCCACAAGTACGCACTTACAAACCCTCCGTTAAACGGCAAGGTCACTAGCCCATTAACGTAGCCTAAACAAATATTCTTAATCAAGCGCCTTGCCTCTTTTCCAACGGCGCATTTTTAGTCGCCACTTACGCGTTGCGAAACCACTCACCGGACTAACGCGCTCAAGTCGCGTCGAGTAGATTAATCGGGTAATAAAGAACCAAGCACACAGGTTAGTCGATACTACAAACCGACAGGACCTGGTTACGACACTCGTGGTAGCAACAAAAGCAAAAGCCGCGGTACGACACCAGAAGAGTAACGAGCGGGGCAACGTTGAGCGGCCATAGCGGCCCAATATACGTCGCCTCTAGCGAGTGCCTGTACAGCCTAATTAGGTAATCCACTAAAATGTGTAACTACGACCGCGCCAACGCACTTTTCTCTTTCAAACTGCGTTCTTTGCAGCGACTTGGTGCAGCACAGGCAGCGAAAGACAAATATACAGCTAAAAAAGAAAAAAAATGAAAGCCTCTCTCGTTGTCAGTGAAGAGCAAATGCCCTGTTCCAAGCTTTTTTTACCACGTAAATTGTCTTTGCGTAAGCCCTCGTCAGCCGACAGGATTGCGCTTACGTCCCACGCAACGACGAAAATGGAAGCAAATAGGTGGACGAAGGTTTATAAGCGCGCTTACGCACGCGTGCCGTAACAGAGGCCGGATAAATGGGCTGAAAAAACAAATGCGTGTTCAAACTTCGAAAAAAACACTGTTCACAAAAGCGTCGCTAAACTTGCCGCTCGACGAAAGGTACTACAAATTTGGCGCTACTTGTGTTCCGTAACATTTAAACCTCATTTAGCACTGGGTATATTACGTGAATCACAAATTAGGTTCGCGTTAAGGCGGCGAGTTAAGCAATTTTATAGCGTTCATGCAGCGACAAAATGTGATTGCATTCCGCACAGACAACCTAATAGTGTCAAATTTGTTCGCAATCTCTCTCTCTCTCTCTCTCGCATACATACATACATACTACATACATACATACGTACTCTACGTATACATACGTACATACATACATACATACATACGTACATACATACATACATACATACATACATACACACATACATACATACATACATACATACATACATACATACACGTACGTACATACATACACACACGTACGTACGTACGTAGATACATATCCCAGAAACAAACAAAACGCGCAGAGAGCGTAAACAATATGAGTAAAGAGTCGGACACGGTACGTAAAACAATAACAAGGGAGTTAACTACCCACAATCGTTACAGTAAGTGGTCTTCCCTTCATCAGAGTAGAGTACAGACACGTGCGTCCGTCTCTTTGCTCATCATCATCATATATTATATACATATACATGCATATTATAGTATAGCGGTGTGGTGGTACTACTAGTTTATCCACCCATCATGGAGCAATTCCATCCACGAAAACTAACGGATGCGGCTTGCAACCGAGAAACTAAAAATAGCAAACTCCTCACAGAAACGGGGAGCGGCCACCAACACTCCTTCCTGCCCAACTCGCGACGCACCAATCTAATTCCGGGACGGCCGCGTGGCCGGAGAAGTGTCCACGCGTGACCAGCCTTTTCCAAGCAGGCCAACTGTTGTTCTACGTCCCCGCAGCACCTTACACGCTTCCCTGAGCGTTCAACCCCCTCCCCCCTACCCGGTCTCCCGAATGCGCTTGGTGCTAATGGCTCGACGAGCTCGCTGCCTCCGCCGCTGCTGCTGGAGCGGCCCCGACGGGCACACGATGGATGAGGGGCAGGGAAAATGGTGAAACAAGAGGGGAGAAAGGCGTGCAAACCCAAAGTGCACAACGCGGAAGCTAGAAAAAAGAAGAATGGAAAGAAAGAGAAGAATGACCAACGAAATGGTACGAAGGAGGAAAAAAATTACGCCCACCTCCCCTCGCGGGAACCCTGGTGTGATGCGACGCTGAGGGGGGTTCAAGCGCAAGCGGAGAGCAAACGTCGACCGAAAGGCCGCCGGAGAGCGGCACACCGGTTATATGCGCAACGCGCCCCAAGGAGAGGAGACCGCGGAGAGAGAGAGAGAGTGCCGCGGCTATGACGCAACACAATCCAACACAATCCACTTTAATCCAATCCAAATCTAAGCCAAGCCAATCCAATCGAATCGAATGCAATCCAATCCAATGCCCCTCGCGGGAGTGTGTTCGCTATCGGAGAGGAGAGCGGGAGAGTGGCTGCGGACAACAACGGACGCACGCAGGAAGGACAGGGCCGCCGACAAGAGATGCTCTGAGCGTCGCATCTAAAATTCCCCATCCTTTCCTAAAGAAAGCCGAGAGAAGCGCAAAGGCTTCCCCACATTTCGCCCAAAGCGCCCCGCCAACCCTCGCTGAAAGTGCGTCCTCTATCGACCGCCAAACCTCCAAAGATGCAAATCGCAAACGAAGAACGAACCCGGTATGCGACGATTTTTGCGCCCTAGGTAAACGCATCTACGAACGATCTAAATGTATATCGATACGTAGTTTATGAGATAAAGGTATAGTTTTACACTCCTCCGTGATCGATGCGGGTATCATCTTATCTAGAAAAGCTTCATTTTCGCGATTTTCAAGTATACTTTTTGGCGCAATGGAAGCCCGGTTCCACGCACGCGCAGTGTGTCATTCAGAGATCTTATCAGCGGTCTCCGGTCGACTAACCGGTATATAGGGAAGTGGATTAGTTTTTTGAAAAGACGTCATCAGTCCCATTAAGCTTTTGCTAAAAAAAAAATAATACAAAAGTCAGAGAACAAAACACGCGAAAAGGAGCGCACGAAGACTGAGAAACACTAAATAATAATAATAAATAAAACGAAACAGAAAGCAAAGCAGGTAATTGCACAAGTAATTCGGGGTAATTCAGGGGCACGGGGCGAGGGTATCGGAGCTTTCTTTTCCTCGACTGTCTGTGGAGTTGCCGTGCATATTGTAATAATTTTTTCTGAGCCGAGGTCACTACCAACCACCTAGACACGCCATACTCCCTAACGCAGTACCTGGTTGGTGAGGTTCACTCCCACCCCCCCCCCCCCCCTTTTTTTTTGTCGACCTTTTCACCTTTGCTCACTAAAAAGTCCCCTTCGCACAGTCTTTCAGGCGTCCCATTTTGGCTTTTATTCGGTAATTGGTCCAAGCAATGTTTGCACTACATTCAACGCGCCTCTCCGGCAAACGACGCACCCGGCATCGCCGAAGCTATACGCTCTGTCAAGCGGAACCGGACAAATGAATGAAGACCGATTCCCTCCACTACCCCATTCACTGTACACGCGCGGTTTACTACCGGTGGCTTACTTTCATTGCACGTATTCCTTTTGTTGTCGTTGTTTATGTCAACTTCATCGCTTGCCAGCAACGGCTATGTTGTCTTTTCTTTCCTATCCCACCGATATGATTGTTCTCTGTCGGGTAAGACAGTCCATCGATTGCCCGAAGGTCCGTCGAAGAAGATCCACCTGACAGACTACGTAACCGCAAGCACCTCAACAGCCGAAATGCTGCCGTTTTCCTATGGCAGGAAAGAGAAATAAAAACAATTTGAGCGAAAGTGGTGAAAGGAAGTCAGCAGCAACGACTGCGATACACGCCAGATCAAGACTTCCGCACGCCTGCTCTGTCTTCGCTAATGGGACTACAAGTGCAAGGGCTTTTCGGGCTTTCTCTGACCTGCTAGGAAGAAAAAACATTAGTTCTTGTTTTATTAAAATTACTGGACGTTAGGAAAAATAGTAACAGCACCAACTTGCCACTTTAAAATCAGCAAAGTTTATTGCCTCGCTCATTTACTCCGGCGCAATCTAATTATACGCAGACTTCCTACCCCACTTCATTTAGTGCTATATACCCGAGAGAACTGTAGCAGTATAACCCCGACGCCGGCAGCAAAAGCAAGTTATCATTTCTCGAAAGCCGAGCAGACTGTTTCTTCCGCACCAGTACCCAAGATACGCGGCCACTTCCAAGAAGCCCGGGCAGGGGACCAAATCTTGCCAGAAGCCAGCTCGATTCCACTGCGTCCTCACAGCGAAAAAAAAAAAAAAAAAATAACATCGAAACCGTCAGACGCCATCAGGTTGTGTTCTTGGACTGCGGATATCTTAGAACGCAAAAACAAAAGTCCACTCCCGCGCGCGCAGAACGAGCCTGGCGAGATATCGCCAGTAGCCGCCAACACACTCGCAAGGGCCCACATCCCGGGGGGAAAAAAAGGCACCCCAAACACTCAATCAGCCAAGAACAAACTAAACTAAAGAAAGAGACACCGTCAACAAAAGCGGCGCATAGCATCCGCGCAAAACTTGAAGTCATCAACACCAACACATCCTAACAAAGTAACCAGAAAAAACAAGCTGCTATGCCAAAAAAAAAAAAAAAGCGGGTGGCCGCAGCACTCAGCGAGTTCCGGCTCATCAAACGCGCGCCTCGATGATTAAAGTGTGTACGCGAGACGAGGGAAGCCGTCCGCGCGACAGCGGCAAAATGCTGCCGCCTGAAAGACTTCACCAGAAGCTGGTGAAAGAAAACAAAAAATGAGATCCGGTGCCCGTGGACACTTCGGGCGAGACGCAACGAAAAAAAAAAAGAACTCTAAGATGCGGTCGGAATTCGGAAATGTGGCGGCTGCAGCGGAAACTGATGCAGGAAAAAAAAAAGCGAGGGAGAAAAACGGGAGCGGGGAAAAGGCAATGAAACGTGCCGGTGGCGATATACGCTATGGCAGGAAGGAACGTCGTTGGAAGTTATGATGAAACAAAAATGAAAATAGAAGGAAGCAAAAGTTCAAATCGATCGCGGAGGAAAAAAAGAAAAGAAAGAGAGTCCGCGTCCTCCCTAGCTTCACTGCACCATTTATAGGGCGCTGAAAAGATTAAAATTACGAGGAGACACGCAAGCACTTCTCTTGACCCAGCGGCCGCGAAAGCATTATAATGTTCGAGTGCCGAACGGGCATGCCGGAACTGTGGGCGCCGACATAGCGCTTTGCATCGCTGGGGAATGCTGCGCCGCGGGATGAGGCAACGGCGTGAGTGCGAAGCACAGCGCGGCGCGTGGTGAAATCGCGCGTCCTCACACTGTCATCATCCCTTTTCTTTCGCGCATTTTTTCTTGTCTCGGTTAATGCGACTGAGAACCATCGCCCCTGTCAGACCTATATCTAGGCTTAACGTTAGGTAGCCGCAACGGCCAATCATATCCTGCATTAGGTAGCCCGTTACGGCCTATATCTACTTTTGACGTTAGGTAGCCGTTGCGGCCTATATCTACTTTTGACGTTAAGTAGCCGTTACGGCCTACATCTACTTTTGACGTTGGGCAGCCGTAACGTTCAGACTTACGACCTGGCGAGCAACGTCAAACTCACTACACGTCCGGCGACGACGCTACATATTAAAGCGTGACATTAGGCCTAACGTCCGGCCGGCAGATACCTGCGTTCGCATCGCCATCTTTCGGGGAAACCTCAGTACGATCGCAGGCTTCAGCGGAAACATCATGATGGCGCTACCATTTCACGCCAAGCAAACAGGACGCTTAGCCGAAACGTGTTTTCTTATTCGCCTGACTGCTACTGCTGTAAGTATCATGCTCAATTTCTCCTGTGGGCCTCAGTGAACAGCTCGAACGGGCGTTTCTAGGTCGAGGGCGACAACGTTGTCACTAGGTCCTCTTTTAGTCAGATAGGGCCGCAGAGCCAATAGTAGTTTTGGGATGCGTGTTCCCTCTCGCATAACGCAAGACCTGCGCTCGAATCTCACCCATACTGTTCTTCCACCACGGGCCATTGTGTGCCCTGTCTCTTGGTACTGCCAACGGAATTTCGAGCTAACGAGGTAACTATCGCTGTCACATAAGAAAAGCTATTCCTTGCACTTGCGAAAAACGTTCGAGCGCCAAAGAACACGACATACAATTACAATTAGGCACAAGCCAGGGCGGTGTCAACAACGTCCTTTTTTAAAAAGCTCAAGAACGCCTCATTGAGCTGCAAGCCCATTTTTCTTCACAACGTTGACTTTTATTTGGAAGGTGCAGGCTGCTGGCAAAATATGTGCGAATTTCGCCATTCAGGCTTGCCTTTAAAGGGTGCTTCGCCGCAGTTAGACTGACGCTGCGGGGAAGGCAGCAAAACGGTCTCGGAAATTGCACTGGTAATTTATATAATCAGAACAATACGTAATTTATGCGTGGGGGGGGGGGGGGGTTACGTTCCCGCTATCGTCTGCAAGAAGGACTTTCCAGACTGCCTGCGTGAATTTTCAAGGACCACAATAACCTGGTTTCAGAACTCTGATAGAGACTGTCTTCAGGGAAGGAGATAGGGGCTTCAAATGATCAGAAGTCGTCGAAAAATGGTAACGTTTCCGTATAGCCCACGTTCCAACAAGGGGTCCGTCCGTCCGTCCGTCCGTCTTCAGCCAAGTCCCCTTGTCAAAAGAATGTCTGTAGCAACATTTCCGTTTTCAATTACTTATCACCGTTCGTTGCAGTTAAAGAGATAAGCCCTTTCAGTGTGTTAAAAATTGATTTGATTGATTGTAGGGTTTAACGCGCCGACGCAACGCAGACGATGAGGCGCGCCGTAGTGGAGGGCTCCGGATTAATTTTGACCACCTGGGGATCTTTTAAACGTGCGCCGAAATCTCGTAACCACGGGCGCTTTTATTTTCGCCTCCACCAGAAAGGCGGCCGCCGTGGCAGGGAATCGAACCCGCGACCTCGTGCTCAGCAGCGCAACGCCTTAGCCACTGAGCCACCGCGACGGGTGTGTTAAAAACTGCAAGCTTTTACGTGTTAACGAATATCAACCAAGTAACAGACACTGAGTCTGTTACTTGGTCCCCACATAGGAAATAGTCCCTACGTAGGGTAATGTTGCTTCTATGCTTTTAAAAAGAACTTCATCGAAGTAACGGACTTTTAAAAGTCTAAAAAAGGTTCAGTACTTTCAGGGCCTCGCAGAGAAGCTTTTCAAATTCGAGGGTTCTCAAGGTTTTTAGGGGCCCGCACGAACCCCCGTGAACAATGGCGGAGGGAGTCGCTCTTCTGAAAATGCCTTGCGATTCGCTCTCTTTTTAGGATATCAAGAACCTCCGGTTCCGGGATGCTATAAAAAAATGGTCGTTAGTGCCCGTTTACGCTTTGAAGCACATAGAAGGGAGCCGGCGCAAACTGACAAGTATCCCACATGTCAAGAGCGCAAGCATTCAAGAGAATGCGATACCAAAAGAAGAAAGAAACGCGCAATTAACAGCAGGCGAGTCGCCGGTGCGGTCACACGATGAAAATGAACGATCGTCGCAACAAGCTGGCGCACTGAAGCAGAAACAAAAAAAAAATACATTCCTGGAAGAAACAGCGCGGCGCTACAACGAGGACGGAAATAGGAAATGACAGTATTGAATCGATCGCGGTAGCGGCGCAGACACGAAACGGAACGTGATGTATGTGCAGCCCGAAGCGAAGCCATTACCGAAGTTACGCGTGACTGTCTGCCCTCCGCTGGAAACGCGATTGATCCGTTTATGGTTTCAATTTACAGCGCGCATACAGACAATTTGGCGCCATTACGGCTCGCCCGTACGCCTTAGCTTTCCTGAAACGCGGCGTGGCAATTCGCGCAAGGCTTAGCAGAGCCATTCCTCGTGTATGGTAAACAAAATGGGTAGAAGATAGTTGAAAAGCGAAATATTTGCAGTGCATCGGAAGGGTACGCCAGGAGGATAATTATTCCCGCCCATTAGACGGCATTATTATTAAAAGCTGTTTTGAGTTCCAATGAGTTGGAGATTCCACCACGACCGTAACGAACCAAACGACAAAAAAAGGTAGAACTGGTCGAGGATAATCATTTGGATGACGTTTAAATAGAAACAATGACGAAAGACACAAGGAAGGCGAGAAACGTTTGATTTTGGAAAAGCAGAGTTCGCCACTTTGTAGCGGTCGTCCAGTCCCCACCATTTCGGACAAGTACGTTTTGAACGCACACGCAAAAAAAGATGGCGGGAATATTTCTGCGGAAGCCTGAACAAGTAGGCAAAGTGCGACGGGTATCAGAGCCGACACAAATGGCGGAAAAGCGGGACTTCCGTCAAAAGTAAAAAAAAAAAAAGGGAATTCGGTATCTGCAGGCCAAGAAGATGCTGTGTGTTGTTAGCCGATTCCTTTATTAAAAACTGCGTGCCATCGAGGCGAACATCATGGCAAAACTTCAAAACCTACGAACTCAACTTTGAGCGGTGATCAAAATTTTCGTTTACTTTTTCTGTAGACGACGTACAGATGTAAGTGGGGCACCTCACGGGCAGCTTGTTCCAGCGGTGTATATTCGGGTTACATGCAAGAGCATGCGTGCGTGCACGTATGTATGTATGTATGTATGTATGTATGTATGTATGTATGTATGTATGTATGTATGTATGTATGTATGTATGTATGTATGTATGTATGTATGTATGTATGTATGTATGTATGTATGTATGTGTATGTATGCATGTATGTATGTATGTATGTATGTATGTATGATGTATGTATGTATGCATGTATGTATGTATGCATGTATGTATGTATGTATGTATGTATGTATGTATGTATGTATGTATGTATGTATGTATGTATGTATGTATGTATGTATGTATGTATGTATGTATGTATGTATGTATGTATGTATGTGTATGTATGTATGTATGTATGCATGTATGTATGTATGTATGTATGCATGTATGTATGTATGTACGTATGTATGTATGCATGTATGTATGTATGTATGCATGCATGTATGTATGCTCATGTGCCTAAGCGTGCATGCATGCATCGACACGTATTGTGCGCTGCACATATTCAGAAATCCTACCTCGCAGTAGCACACACCTACATTCGCTATGAAATCTAGGGTTTCACGAAATCTCGTCTGAGCGGGTAGGAGACTCATAGTTAACGAACTTCTTAACACCGACCAAAGGTTACAGCCAGAGGAAAAAAAATGGCTGTCACGCCGATATCTTCAGTCCCTGATGATTCAAACCGAAAAAAAAAAACGTGAACCACGATGCAGGCAATCTCTCTCCCACGTGCGCAAGATGGCTGGGAAGATTACTTCAACGCACTTAAAAAGTTTCGAGCTTTTTCGCTCTGTGGACAAGACTTCCGCATGGAAGTCGAGACATCTCCTACCATCTTTTATTAAACCTTCGGTCGGCGACCAGAAGTTTTTTTTTTTTTAACTATCAACCTACATTCGCACACACGCACATGCGTGCACGGTACAGTAACCGCAAAATAAAATAAAAAAAACTCAACATGTCAAGGTTGTCAGCTACCGCATTCTGGAACGCCTACAGCTCCTGAAACATGTGAGCAGTTTACGAAGAACACGGCGTCAAATTACTCACACAACTCAAGAGAAATAATGCAATCCTCCGAACCCTTTTTAGCCCTCGGGTACCAAGCGAGAACTAGTTTGTCGACTGAAATCAATGACCTAGAAAACAACACATTTAAATTAAACTAACAAAAGTACAGCGAGTAGTACGCTAAAATATAACATACAATACGCAAGCTCTTATACACCCCTTACAAAGCGAACGGTGCAAACACTCTAAGAGAGAGAGAGAGAGAGAGAGAGAGAGAGAGAGACTCTCGCAGTTTCCGGAACAGACAACAACACGGGCAGTGTAACCTCCTAGTATGAGCCACGCTTTCTGCACCGTTTGGCTCCGTTCCAACTTTTAACGATCGACCGCTGTATAGTTGGGAAGAAAGTTCGAGAGGATGAACGACTTCCAGACCACATAAAGCTTAACACGGCAGCGCTCTTCCAACGCCAGCGTTTCCAGCGCCCGAAACGGCCGATACATATGCATGACGGCCCATTGCAGTGGTTACGCCTGGGTCGTCGCTTGTGGCTGCGCCGGCTCCCTCCTCTTCCCGTTGCTCCGACAACGGAGGAACGCTGCCCGGTCGGACCACAACGCGAGCGAACCGGCGTTTCGTATTTTCCTTTTCTCCGCCGCGGTGGCTCAGTGGCTGAGCCGCTGCACTGCTGAACCCAAGGACGAGGGTTCGATAACAGTTGCGGTGGCTGCTTCGAAGATCAAGGCGAAAAACTTTACCGTCCTTTCCTAAAGGAAGTTGAGAGAAGCGCGAAAGCTTTGTCACGTTAAAACTGCATCGGAAGTGCGTGAAAACTTCGCCGAAAAGTGCGTCCGATTGATCGGCAAAACGTTACAAGATCCAAATCGCAAACGAAGAACGAACCCATGCGACGATTTTTCGCGCACTAAGTAGACGCATCTACGAACGACCCAAATCTATACCAATACGCGGTTTATGAGATAAAGGTATACTATTGTACTCGTTCTTCATGATCGATGCGCGTGCACTGTCTTATCTAGAGCCATTCCCTTCTCGCGATTTTCGAGTAACCATCTCGACAAAATGGAAGCCCGGCCTCACGCAGGCGCCGTGTGTCATGCAGAGATCTTATCAGAGGTTTTCGGTCTATGACAAACCGGTCTACGGGGAAATGAATGTTCTTTGACAGGACGTCATCGGCACCACTAAGAAAGCTCTCGCTTTAAAAGCGAAAACACCTGTGTCGAGGTTTCAGCGCGCGTGTTAAAGGTCCCCAGGTGGTCAAGCCAAATTAAACTGGAGCCCTATACACTACGGCGCGCCTGATAGCCAACCTTTAACTTCGGCGCGTTAAACAACTTCCTTTTCTATATCCTTCTTCATCAGAGATAACGTTTCACCAAACTTGTACAGTTCTAAACCTGACTATCCCTGCACGAAGAAAAAAAAATTAGGCGACCAAGCTTTACGGCGACGGCTCAAAAGACAGTTTGAGAACATAACGCCAGGAACCTTCGCCGAGCCGCGCTATCTTGTAGCTTGCTTTGGTAAAAGCGACGTCAGCTACTCTCTTCACACGTAAAAATGCATAATGAAGAAAAAGGCTGTTTCTTCGACCAAATTTTTTTTTGTAGTCCGCGCTTCCTCACTACAACTTATTCAAAGCTGCTACTTTTTTCTCAGCTGTCATGTGTATTGGAAGGCAATAGCGTCTGCATAATTTGCTTATATTACTGGAATTTTTTTTAATATGGAATTTGGATCACTTGTTTTTCGCAAGCATTCTTTTACACGCGCTTCGCACAGCTTAGCAAGCTTAGTAATTTCTGGCTTTAATTTCCTCGGGTGATGCGAAACTGAAAGCTCCGACCGGCGACACGCACGCTTTGGCATTTTCGTTTGCTGCGACAGCCTCGCTCGACGCATAGTTATTAAACTGTCCCTTCACACGTCTCGGAAGAGAGCGGTTTCCTATCCTGAAACCGAATTACCGGCACACGAAAGCACATCCTCATCTTATATTAAATCCCCGAGTCCGAAGTCTAGTTTAGCTACGAATTTAAGGCGGTATCAGACACCCTCCGCTAATGGCGCTGTGGGCTGAGTGATAAGGCGAGTAGCAGCCATCATGCGGCACGCCATCTTATTGGCGGCCCGGAAAGAGCATAGCTTCAGAGTTTATTTTTCACTTCACGAATCGTAGCGGCTGCAAAGCACTGCGCCGAGTGCGTCGGCATTAGAAGACGTCCCTCTGACCTTGTCGAACCGTCGGCGCCATCATCCCGCTCCCCTCACCCAGTGCCCGCAACAGAGGTTGAATAGGGAAGAGAAATGCCAGCTGCCCCAAAGTATCCTATCCAGCCCGACCGACACCTGTGTCGAGCCTGTGCGTCACACGAAAGTGACGCTATCGGTTTTCTCGCGAAAACCGCGTATAAACACTTGATGCAAGCAGCCGAATACAGTTGTTATGTTGTTTTTCTTGTTTGGCGCCACTCGCGACAACGCGAGGACGTCTTTTTCTGAATATTTTTTTTTACTTTCTCTTGGGCCCTAATTTCCTCTTTCTTCGATGCCGTAATTTTAACCTGGTCTTCTTTTTGCTTTCGTAAATAGCGATTCAATGCAAATCTTCAATCACAATAACTGACATTTTGTTTCCACTGAGGTGTTTAGCATTAAATGTGCCCAACGCAACCAACATGTGCGCTAAGCAATGTTGACATGTATGAACAGCGCCGCCAGCGGTGAAATTTGGATAAGCACTTCCTATACACACTTCGCCTCAGACTCGTCATTATGAAACGCGCACACATGGTGCTGGTGGTTTTGCAGAGCAGAAAAGGAAGAAATTGGCCGCGTATCTGCTCGCTTCGTTACAAATGTCATCGAAAGACGACAGTCTTCTGCCGCCCGTGCCACGTGAATGCCTCTCTTTTCTCCCTCGCCCACCTCTCACGCTCTTCCCCTGCCATCTCACTCGATAAACACGGTGGACGCTCGCTCAAGCCAATTCAATGTTACCGTTATTCCGCTGCAAAACTGGGAACACTGCCACAAGGGGGCGGTGCAAACGCTTTTTATATTCTCAGGTGAAACTTTTTTTAAAGCGTATTTTTTATTGATAGCGCAAAAATCAAGCAGTCATGCATTCTTAATTAAAGGAACACTGCAAATGTCACTTATGCATTGACATCTTGCCTCAAATATGCCCCGTGTTTTCTTTTTTTTTTTTGCTCAACAATATTGACAAGCGTGAACATTGCCTACAATTAGTAGATTGAAAATGTTTCGCCTATATAAACGTCTCGTTCAATAATTCTTTTAACTTTTCGTAGGGCGGTTAAATCCAGGGACAAAGACAGACAGACAGACATACAAACCAATTTTTTTCGCGTTTAAGTACCCAAGAAAAATTATGGTCGTTAAAAAACATTTGCACTAGAAAAAGCGGAGATAAAAAGTTGGTTCGGATCCTCAGTGCGCCCTTGGTACTCCAATGTTGCGCATGAAGAGATTACCGGCGCCTGGAAAGCGTGCTTCACAGGCCAGCAACTATGCTGCGGGAGGGAGGCAACCTCGCTTCCACTAGCCCTGAAAGCCCTTTTTTTTTTTTTTTTTTTTCTCCGTACCAACGATGAACAAAAAATGAAACAACACAACAAGCCGACATATGATTCTACAGTTGCCGACACAACAGGCTAACACAAAAATTTATCGTCCCTTCATAAAGGAAGTTGAGAGAAGCGCGAAAGCTAAAAGTTCGTCCAGCCTTTGCTGAAAGTGCGTTCCAATCGATCGCGAAACCTTCAAAGACCCAGATCGCGAACGAAGAACGAACCCGGCATGCGACGATTTTTCGCGCGCCAAGTACACGCATCTACGAACGATCCAAATCTATACCGATACATGGTTTATGAGATAAATGTATACTATTAATTGTACTCCTTGTGCATGATAGATGCGTGTACTCTGATACCTACCGTGCCTTTCCGCGATTTTCAGGTAACCGTTTCGACACAATCGAAGCCCGGTTTCTAGCACGCGCCGTGCGTCCAGAGATGTTATCAGAGATTTTCGGTCGACCAACTGGTCTATGGGGAAATGCAATAGTTTTATGACAGGACGCCATCGATCTTACTAAAAAAAAGCTTTCGCTTTAATACTATTTACTCGTCCGTTTTATAAGCTGAAACAAAACACGAGCGTTAGGGCCGGAACGGGATATGGCGGCGTCCCAACGAAGGGACTTCGGCAACATCAAGGGAAGGATTCGAACGGGTTTCGGGTTCGACAACGCCACGGTTGACACGAAATCCACCTCCTTTGTTAAATTCTGGGGCACACGAAATTGAGCGGCACTGTACAGACTAGTCTTCCTTCTGCAAACACATAATTAAAACTGCCTACAAGCAAAACGGCCGGCTGACACACAAAAACAACAACAACAACGACAACAAAAAAGATGTGGAGCGGGGTCGCGCATCCCGAATTCCGCGCACGGCTCCACCCTTGGATACTCGAGAGAAAGGAGAGACCGCCTCGTCGTCGGAGCTTAAAATATTCACCGGCGATAGAAGCTGAGCGCCCAATGAGCATGCAAAAGCTGCCGATAGCGTTTTTTGGTAGCGGGAAGGAAGCGAAAAAAAAAAAAGCAGACAACGAGCCCGTTTGAATGCCGTTCCTCGTAGACAGGCGAAGTCGTAGAAAAGGATGAGGGGAATGCAATGGTGTAAAGAAGAAAATAGGTTGCAAAAGGAAGACGAAGGAGAAAAAAAAAAGCGGTCGGCACGGCGGCGGGGCTCCTACATAACTCAGCCCGACACAGGGCGGCGTGACAGAAATGGCGCGGAGACCGCACACCGAGTCCCTGCATAATTGAGTCGTGCGTTGTAAATGGATAAAGAGGTGCGGACCGCAGAGCCCCACGTCGCGCCGTTCTTCCTTGCCCGCTAGGCTTCCTCGTCTGGCCTGAGGACGAAAGAGCGTCTTGGGATATCTCCTAATTACGAGAGTTATTCGCGCTCCGTCTCCAAACGACGAACCGTAATGGCCTCGGCGAGAAGGCGTACGAATGTCGATTCCTTGCGAAACACGGCTCGTGCAAACGGGAAGCCGGCTGGGACGTACCGATACGCACCGGTCGGAAATTAGAGCGGGACTTTTGAAATAGGAAAGGATGTTCTTAATGCGCTGGGGACCAAGGTACGCCCCTGCGGTACGCCGCAAAACTGGTATTGGGCATTACGAGAACACGTTCAAACTTGGCATACCATTTCGAGCCCTTCGCAACCTTATCTAGCGCGGCCACGAAGTGCCACTGGATCGTGTATTAAATCGTATTAAATCTCTCTCTCTCTCTCTCTCTCTTCTCTCTCTCTCTCTCTCTCTCTCTCTAACAAAACCGAGAGACATGACCGTGGGTGTATACAATTATTGAAGCGAAAGCTCGTTTGTTTGTTTAAACCGCTTTTTTCCCCATACAACGACTGGTCGACTGAAAATCTCCGAAGATCTCTGGACATACGGCGCGTGCGTGAAACAGGGCTGATAGACTGCCAAAAAGGGTCAGTTGAAATGAAAACCGCGAAAAAGGAACGGTTCTACAAGAGACAATCACGAAGAAAGAGTACAAAGCATACCTTCATCTCATAAACCACGTATCGATATATGTCTACATTGTTCGTAGATGCGTTTACTTAGTGCGCAAAAAATCGTCGCTTGGGCTCGTACTTCGTTTGAGATTTGGCTCTGATGCTTGGACGATCGATTGGACGCACTTTCAGCGAACGATTTTCCGCACTTTTGACACAATTTTGATGTGAGAAAGCTGTCGCGCTTCTCTCAACTTTCTTTGAAAGGGATGGCATTTTTTTGTTCTCCGCGTACATACTTTTTTGTTGCAATGAAAAAGGCGTCCTATGCTCGAATTCATTAACCCGTTTGACGTTAGCGAACGCCAAGAAACCATGTTAGATAACAAAAAAAGCCCCTTTGTTAAAAGAAAGATGGTTAAAACGCGAAGCTTTCTCCAGTGAAAACTGAGTGAAAGTAAAAGTACGAAATGCAAACTGCTTCGACCGCGTCGGAATGGCGCAATCGGATAGGTGTAAACTACATAACTTGAGGGACACAGGGTCGAATTCCGAAAACGGGAAGCGTTTTCTTTTTTTCTTTTCAGACTTTTGACGTGCCTCCGCTTATCATCATAGGTTTGTGAAACCCACTGTGTAGAGTTGGCTTTCCTGCAGTGCGTCTCGGCGCGACATCAAACGTCATCAGTGGGCATAGAAAGCTTCGCTTTAAAAACGAAATACCAGTGAACTTGCGTCAGGCGGAGGCTCTCTTGATACACTGATTTTTTTTTTTTTTTTTTTTCAAGTTTAACCTCAGGGGCCGCTACGGGTTAATCTAGAATTACAGGCAGAGAGACTCCAAATTTCTGGAGTCACAATCCGCAACTCTAAAAATACTGTTATTGCTTTCGCACTTGTAGATTCCCACGTAGATTGCCAGGTATCACGCGAAACAGCTGCGCTAAGTAAGTAAGCGCACTAAAAGTGCACTATATGCTGTGAGCAAAGCGCCAAAGTAACGCACAGCCCACGGGATAAAAAGCGGCAAACGTAGGAGTTAGCACGACACACAACGTCAAAAAGCGACGTGAGCGCCTTGAAGTTGAGTAAATTTGATCGTTTCTTTTTATAATATAATAAGTAGCATTTGCCCAAGCGGGCGAGCGGCCACGCCCGGATAATTATCCCCTCCATACCCCCCTTCCACCACAACGCTGGGTATCGCACTCTTCGCTGCAGGACATCAGCGCTGGTTGGTAAGTCGTGATGTAATGCCGTGTCGGGCGTTTTATACGGAGCGTAAAAACCCGCCGCTATAACTGCTCCCCGATGGCAGATTGCCAGACAGTGCGGGTTTCATCAGCAGTAGCAGCAGCCGCCTGGCGACTGACCGTTCTTGTCCATTCTCAAGAAGGTCTACAAGACCCGCGTAAAAGAGGGGGTCCGGAACGTCAAAAAAGGATCAGCGTTTCTCCGAAGCCTTCATATTCATACCAGAAGAGACAGCGAAGATACTAATCACGTCCACAGTCGTTCCGTGTGCGGTTCACCAGTCTCGTTTTAATTCGTACTGAGTCCGCCGCGCCTGCGCAGTGGGCTTAGTTTTTCCCCACTAGAGGTCGTGCTCGTGTCGATGAGTCAGTGCTTTCGGGTGACGCGGCGTACGAAACCGGCGCTGCTAGTCTCGCTCTCTAGGCTGACCTTTCAGCGCTTCGACGTCATAACGGTGAATGGAGAAGCTCGTTCCAAAATGCTCCTTGGACGACAAAGTAGTAACGAAATCTCGTCTCGCGTTTTAAGACCCAACTGTAGACAACCTTGCAACTGTTTGCGCCTCCTCCTTCTTTCCACTAAATTAGGACCACTAAAAGTGATCCTAATTGAATTTGAGTTTCTTGGCTCCACAGTCGGACGCGCATAAAGACTAGAAAGAAAACAACACGCTCATATACTACCACCGCCATACGTCGCCGGGCGAGACTTTAAGTAATCACATGCCTTTTAGATGTGGACAGCAAGCATAAAACGAGCTTTTTATAAGACTCGAGGCGTCCTTGGAACATGCTATAGACCTCGCTGATCAGCCCAACCGCGCCACTGGTTGGTGGACGCCTGGATAAATCGCTCTTTTAAGCAAATGACTACAAAGCACGTCATTCGACAGGAAAATAGTTTTAAAACGCTGTCCGCTCCCATTTCCGTCCAAAGGCCCACTGCTTGCAAAATACACTATCCCACGAAACGACGTTTGAAGCAAACTAAGCAACCAGCAACGCGACTGGCGCCGACACTACCGGATACGAACGACGGCCGGAAGTGGCGCCATGCGACGTCGCCAAACCATGTTACGCACGCGCGCTCGAAATCAAAGTTGAGGACAATTGCGAAAAACAACACTGACGAAAGCGCAAGAAACGCAAGAGCGAAGTCTGGAGTCATTATTTTCAGTGTCCAAAGCCAACGACAGTACAATCGATCGACAACAGGATGTTCGTTCGCAGCCAATGTTAAATTGCTGAGGTCATCTATACGACACGACGGACAAATGAGGGCGAAGATTCGCTCAGGGAAACGAAACAAGTCCCAGCACAGCGGTACGTTGCATTTTTTTTCCTCGCTAGATACGCAAATGGCTACATTGCATTTATAGTTTCACCAGTAGCAGTGGAACTTTCCCACAGTTCGGTGCTGTATGACGCCTTATTCCCATATGCACGCCCCATTGTCACATATTTAACTGTCTAACGAGGCAACGGCAGACACCGCCAAAGAAGCGTTGGCGGCTTCCCTCTATACGAATGTGATGTGCGTACATTTGGAGCTAGCCCAAAGTCCATCGTAAAAATGACGCAAGAAACAGCCTTTTTTTTTTTTTTTTTGCTCCTCGACTCAAGACAGCCAACTCCGTATACTCCTTCAAGCTTCGTGAGTTTGGTTTCGAAACATCTGTACCAGTACTCCTGAAACGCCGAAGCTAGCTTATCACCGATTCACCGACAGGCTTCAATATTCATCAACATCCGCGCCGATTACGCTAGGGTTCGAGCGACCCCACAAGCGACATTGACATTCAATTCCACCGAACTCAAGGCTGCACAGTATATATAGAGCAGCTCAGGCAGTGCGCCAAAGCGCAGACGGTCATAAACCCCGCCGAACGACCGAGCGGCTTTCCCGCGCGCGCTGTGCACTACGCAACAACGGCAGAAAAGCAGGCCGAAGGAGAGAAAAAGGAATCGCTGTCGGCGGTGGCGAGAGCGGGCATAAAAATGAAGTGCGCATCCTCTCAACGATGTGCGCCCAATACAGGGCGTCGGCGGCCCGTCCAATCGCTCAGCCGGCGCAGACAGCGTCGTGACGGCCCACGCGAACGACGCCGCTCCCGTCGTGGAAGAGACGACAGCAGGCTGCTCTGCTTCTTATTCCCCTCCCGCCCAGAATTAGATGCTGGCTCGGCCCCGTCCCTCGACGGAAGCGTCATCAGGGGCTGCCTGGGCATAATCGCGGGACACGCCATGGCGCATTTCGGACGCACAAGTTTGTTTGAAACAAAAAAAAAGGGGGGGCCGCGAAGGATATACACCACGTTTATCGTAAAGTGCACTGACTTTACGAAATGCACTGACGATTACTATACTTCCTAATGCGAAATTGGGGCGCAGCGCGAGCTGCAGTCTTCTCGGTAACGGCGCATATCTGCTGCGTGTCAGGAATATGCATATCTGTTGCGTTTCAGCGCGCTGCGCCGCCGGCCAGCGCGCTGTTGCAAATCATGTTTGAAACTCCCGCGCAAATGTCACGGGGTTCCGATTAGCCACGCACGGTGAAGCAGCAGGCGTGTTGTTGCAAATCGTGTTGGCTGGAACCTCCCGCGTAAACGTCACGTGGTTTGGATTAGCGGCCAACGGAACAGCGTCTGGGGAGTGTGTTGCATTTTAGGAATTAGATGTTTGGCCTTGTGTTCAAGTGTAAAAGTGAATTTTTTTTTCTACATATAGTCAGCTGGTTCGTTCGTTGGAGGAACTTTCAAATGAAAAAAAAAAAATCTAGAAAGCAAACGCTGCAATCACTGACAAATTAACACGGTGCCTTAGCACATAGCAATCCAAGCGTAGTTTTGCAGCCTAAACAAACCATTCCGACAACGCGGACTGCTCTGATAGCAATAATCTCAGCTCTGTCAACGAAAGAAGCTCTGCCGACAACGGTAAAAAACCCCCAACTTTGCTCCGAAAAGTGGTGAGTGTGCCTGCGTGCAAGGTGTGGACGAACTAAGGCTCCGGGTTTCCCTAGCAGAATGCCATTCAGCTTCTAACACGAAAGAACGTTCGTGTATATAAAAGCGACGTAAAACAAAAGGCGTCAGTACAAGACTCTTGTTATCCTGAGTTAGTACAAAGGAGGCGTCTTTCCAATCCCGCATCCGATATTATAAACTAACTAGCCTCCTAATTTTTTACCACCCATCCACACTCACCTCGTTTGATATGCGTAAGAAAGAACGACAGGGGGAAAAAAACAAGGATAAGTCATCCTCAAGACTATTAGGCCCACAGCAAGGCCCAAGTTTCGTCGCTAACGAATCAGGACGATGACCCGTACGCCTCCTGCACCCAAACTAAGCTCTGCTCAGGAGCGCGTGCTATTAGGCGTCGGCAGCTCGTGATTACTCGCTTAATCACGAACCGACAGCCATTACCGGATTCGTCCTACACACAAGGCCCCGGGATAAAACAGCTCCTCAATAGAAGGCACCTGTGCCAGTACCTACCTTCGCCGTGGTCGATTACAACCTATGAAATGTTATAGGGACACCCGTGAGAATAGAAGACGAACCGGGAGAACAGAAAAAAGATTCGGAGGAAACCCAAAAAACTCAAAAATGGGTACAACGCACTACCGGGCACTTCCATTTAGGCGGATAACGTTCCGTGAACGAAGTCCAGGCGTTCAAAAACAAAGAGAAGGCGTTCGAGGACGAAGAATACAACAAGCGTTAACAGCATGTTAGCGTTGTTTTTTTTTTCTTACTACGCTATTTTTTAACGTTAACTTCAATTAGAAGGCACCATATTTAACCCCACCCTGCCTAAGCAAGCGATTCGTCTTAGATGTAGCCACTTTCAAAGCTTCAGCGCACACTACGAAAATCCCGTCCCAGAGCGGAGCCTTTACATCTCCTTCGCCGTACAGTACGTTCGGTGCAAGTGGGCTTCTCTGTATAACCAAATTACGCTCCCCGATACTTGTACCAATCTAAAAAATAAAACAACTTTCCTGCGATAAAAAAAAAAGCATTAAAGTAATTTCGTTTTTTTTTTTTTTGTCAAAAGACGGAAGAAAGCGCGTGTAGTGTAGTTCGACAATATACAACAGAATTAGAAGGCCTACAACGCAAGCTACCATACACCTGTATCTTCTAGGTAAGGCGCATTCCGGGAAGATACAGAGCAGCTCAATTATTTGCGAATGTCCAGTGCACCCAAACAACGCCGCCGGTACAGCACTGCCTGTCGCGTCACTCGCTTCCAGATGGGAACAGCGGAAACGCCTATAGTTATAGTTCAGCCGCTCATCCGTGGTGTACTCGCGTCACACGCAGCTTGACAGGCAGACACTGAGAAAACATCAGGCAGCACAGGAGCGCCATCTCGAAAAGGCTGGACCAACACCGTAAATTGTTTTGCATATATTTTACTGCCCGAGACGGCAACACGAGCGAAGGCTTTCCCCATAGAAAAAAAAAAAAAAAAAAAAACTATGATTTTTATATGTGGCCCATAACATTTACATCGGCCCGTCACAATCCGTATGCGTGCTCATTAATTCGTACGGGCCTATAGCAGAAATGCTAAACGACGCGAAGTATATCAGCATTTCTGTTATATCGCATATGTACAGCTTTCAACTGCCGGCACGTGTTGAAACGTGGTCCACCTGGTGAACACGCAATAAAAATTTTGAAAACTGGAACACGGCTTTTCTCATTTTCAGTATGAAATGCACACGTGCATGAGCGCACACAAGTAATATCTGCATATGCCACGTATTCCGCATTCCCCGTATACCACGTTGCCCTATATGCCATGGATTTCTGTGTGCTATGGTATTCAATGTCCTATATAGGGGCCATATTAGAAACCCTTATGGGGCTCTTTTCTCGAAGGGAGTGTGGGTAAGAGCAACAGAGAGCAACAGGAAACTGGCTGTCTGGCCATTTTGCGCTGACGCGACAGGCGCCGTTGTACAGGCGGCGTTGGCCCAGATCAGCTACAGCGAGCTTGCAAAACTCCGCAGCTAAATCGCTCATTTTACGTTTCCTTTTGACACAACGACGTCTGTTAATATATAGGAGGCACAAGCTAGGGTACGTCTGGCCCGCTCCCCAAGCCAGCGGCGACGAAAGGTGAGCTTGATCAATGCTGGTACATGACAAACGCGTTCTTGTAGTGAAAAACAAGATGAAAAGGTGTTCACGCCGCCCACAACTGCCTCACTTTCTGCGCACATTGTTGTGAGGACTAGGTCGGTTGTGAGAGATAATAAAGAATAAACAGTCAAGCGCTTTGCATATAAATTGCAGACGGCGTTGCAGTCGTTTCCGCGAGGAAAGAAATTGCTCCGAATGAAAACAGATCGCTTCAAAAAAGAAAACCGACGACGAAAGAAAAAGAAAAAAAAAGCATATAGTTTCACATCGTTCAGGGCAGAGATTATTTTCCTACATCAGATGAGCACTTTATCGCGTTGCGAAAGAGGTGGAGTTGATTTTACTGCCATTTTTACACATACGCATTTGGTTCAGCTAAATCAAAACCGCGTTGAGGAATGAACTCATTGATTTGGTTGACCGTCGGGTTCAACGCAGCGACGACTCCTTGGCGATGAGGCGCGCCGTAGTGGAAGGCTCCGGATAAATTTCGACCCCCTCGGTATCTTTAACGTGCGCCCGAATCTCGAACACACGGCCGTTTTCGCTTTTCGTCGTTACCAGAAAAGCGGCCGCCGCAGCCGGTAATCGAACCCGCGTCCATGGACTCAGCACCACAACGCCCTAGCCACTGAGCCACCGCGGCAAGTTGGGGAATGAACTAAGTTCGATACTGTGAGCGCGAGACCTAATCCCATTTTCGCAACAGTATACGAAACTTGCCCTCGAATCCCCATAAAAAGACAACCGCCACGGATAGTATAGTAAGCACTGCTGCAGCAAATCTTGTGTTGCCAAAAAACAACAGAAACGAGCGATATCACTCCGAAACACAAAAAAGCGGCCGCTACGACTTAGGCGCTGAAAAAAAAAAAAAAATTCCCGAAATTTCACTCTTCCTGCTTCTTATGCCACCCGATAAGATGCGTTTTCAAGTAAGTATCTACTCGCTGTCCCCATGATTCAGGTTGGTTTTCTTGCTCAATTCATCTGTGGTCCAAGTGTTACTTGTGCGTGTTGAAGGTGTCTGTAATGCTGCTCGCTCAGCCGATTCACACAGCCACGCGTAGCTGCGCTGCCCACACCTACTCGTTAGGCTTTTCAGCAACCTTACACCCTTTTTTGCCAAAAACACCTTTTAAAGGTGTGCGCCATGGGACAAGATTTTGTACACCCTTTTCGGCCAAGAATGGTGTAAAAATGTTTAGTGAGTAGGAGAACGAGCGCACCAGAACTGCCGTTTTCCACTGCGACAGTTCCCTGCACACACGCACAAAATACCCGAAGCTCGAATGCAGGAGCTCAATCATTACCCATCATTGCATCTCTTTTGAAAGCGGTAGAATCTTTTTGATAGCAAAGCAAGAAAGGAGGGCAACTGACCAGCTCTGTCAATATCATCTCGCAAGAGCGAATTCTAAGCTAACGTATATTTCGGTCGCTGCCTCGTGTCCGGTCACGTCGACGTTTCGCTCCAGCGGGCTTGTGGATTCCACGTCCTAAGCCGCTTATAAAAGCGGCACAAGTCCAATAACACCCATCACGCGCCGATTTATTACCGACAGCGCCGTTGATCACCGCGCCATGTTTCCCCGTTCTCATCGCTGCTTCGAACAAAAATACACAACCCCGCAAGTTCCCCGTACAACGCAAGCCGAGAACCAAATGGAAACAAACGTTTCACACCAACTCACGCGACCGAGAGTTTATTTACATCCGACTTTTTTTCTTTTTCTTTCCTGAACGATTCATAAACGACGCTGACGCGGTGACTCGAGATTCCGTTAATACCATCACGTAAGGCAAAATTGCGAGTTTAAAATTACCCAGCGAGTTTTATTTCACAGGAGAAGAAAAGCGCAAGAGCAAGATGATGGAATAAAAGAAAAGCTTCGGAGGTAGACGAAGCTTTCGAAGGGAAGGAATTCAATCCCCGATAATTCGATCCTCCGAAATTCCGCCGTCCACGGCAGGGACCCGCCGAGGATGGCGCTCTTCTCCCTCCTCCTCCTCTCTTTTTTCCCCTCCCTCTTCCTTCGTACCCAAGTTTCGTCCACGGTACAGGCGAAGCTCTCTAAAGTGGATCACGCGAGCTCCTTAATCTGCTTTTCAGGCGCTCGGGCGTCGCATAGCGACAAACTGTTCGGCCCAACGGCGCCTCTTAAAAACCCGCTCTCTTCGATCGCGGGGCCACGCCACGTGTGAGTCGAAATAAACGAAAGATTTAATGTAATCTTCTTCTCCAACAGTTTCTACTGTTCTTCACCCCTCAATAGATGCGTATAGAGTGGTGCGTCTCCACGTGCGTAGTCTTATTTATCCCGTGCAAATTTGATTGGGGCCACGTTTCGTCATACGGTTGCTTCGGAATACCCTTTTGTCGTCAGTTCTTCCACCCCCTCTAGAAAGTTTCCCCATTCGGGTATTTAAATATGCAAATGATCGAGGAACTAAGTTCGGACCTCTTAACCCTCACTCTCTCTCTCTCTCTCTCTCTCTCTCTCTCTCTCTCTCTCTCTCTCTCTCTCTCTCTCTCTCTCACACACACTCACTCACTCACTCGCTCACTCACACACACACACACACGCACACACACACACACACACACACGCACGCACGCACGCACGCACAGAGAGAGAGTTTTTATTGCCCTTCTCGTTTTGTCATTAGGCGGCAACAGCAAAAAGAACACTCACCAGCAAGGCCAAAAGGACGCGTGGGCGATTCATTATCGAGGCGCACACACAGACACACATTTTACCCTTAGGGCACACACGTGCCTTCTTACCCTGTGGTCGATAAAACTGTGGTCGATAAAACGAAATACCGAGAACAGAACCCGCTCTCGGTTTAGGCTTGCCGCATTCAGTTTATTGCCCTTTTCGTCCGAGAGAAGCAATGAAGACCGGGACTAGAAAAATTAAAAAAAAAAGGGGGGGGGGGGGGGTCACAGAAAAAAAAAAGGTTCCCTGCCTACAGCCTATACAAAACGAAACTTGCATAGATCAGGTTGCGCCGTGAAGTTGCGCCATCGCAATTCAAACTTCTCCGAACAAAGCCTTTTTTTATTTGTTTCTTCTTTCCCGATGCCAGAGGTTGCGGACAAAGAGGCCCCTAGGTAAACGTTTGGGATCAATGCAAACATTTGCGTGCTGAAAGATTTAAAGGCTTCTACGGGAACCCTTCCACCGGCAACGCCTTTTATCCGGATGGCGACGAAGCGCGTCTGAATAAGCGCGGTGTCAGAGCAGAATCGGGCTGGGACTTCGTACGCAAAAGGAGCGAACATTCCAGCGTGCAGAGGCAAACGCATAAAGGCCGAAAGCATGATGCTAAATGATTGCGAAGGACGATACGGCTGGGGAAGAAGTTCACAGAAAAGCATTCACGATGGCCCTGACTGCTGCAGTATGCGCCGAGGCCCTCCAACTGCAGCATCAGCCTTAGAGATGCCGTCTGCGGCTTCCCATGAAGGAGGATATGTGGCGCGGTATTCGGATGAACTGGTCGTATACCGTTGCAGGGAGCGGCGACACGAACACGCGTTGAAGCCTCTTACAAATGCCGCCGAGGATGTAATTTTTCAAGTACCACCACAGATTAAGAAAAGTAAAAAAAAAAAAACTTCCCATTCTTTCCTAGAGAAAGTTGAGAGAAGCGTGAAAGCTTTTTAACATCAAAGCTGGGTCTAAACCTTAGCTAAAAGTGCGTCCAACCTTAATTCGCTGAAAAGTGCGTCCAATCGATCGTCGACCTTCAAAGACCCGAATCGCAAACGAAACACGAACCCGTGCGCGACCATTTTTTACGCAATAAGTAAACGCATCTACGGAAGATAGCAATGAAAATGGATATGTATATGCGGTTTATGAGATATAAAGGTATACCATTCCATTCATTCTTCACGATCGATGAAGGAGTGCCGACCACAGCTACTGTCTTATCTGGAGGTGTTCCTTTTTCGCGATTTCGACACAATGAACGCCGGTTTCAGGCGCGCCGTGTGTCATGCAGAGCTTTTATCACGGCTTTTCAGTCGACCAACCGGTCAATGGGGAAGTGCATTAGTAGGACACCATCGCGCTCCCACTCGGAAAGATTTCGCTTTAACAACTGAATGAACGCGAAAGAACCTCAGGAGCGGCCACCTCGTCAACGATGAACCCAGCACCACAAACAATATACTACGAAAGATTAAAGCGAAAATGAGGCTATTCCTCCTCCCTCCACTTGACGTTTAATAATAATAATAATAATAACATTCACTATTGTTATTACAAAATCCGATAGCCCCTTAAAAAGAAAGCCACACAAGCAAATCACGAGCAGATGAAGCAGAGCTGCTCCTTGCTGGTTATAACTACAGCTTTCGCAGTGCTTCCAGACGCGAAGGAAAGAGTGAAAGCGTTTATGCGAAGTGTTGCAGAGTCTCTAATTGTTGGTCGCTGGAGACAAGGGAAATCTAGTCGTAGGTCACGCTAGGAACAAAACAATGACGAGGCCCTCTCACATGCAATGCGTCAACGTGTCAACGCCTGTTCAGCGAGCACCGACCGGGGGGCACGCGCGTCGTGTAACTACTAGGGGGGTAAACAGTGTGCGCGGCACAGCAACACCGATCAGGCGCGAAGAATGCTGACGAAAGCGCAATTAACCGCGTCGCTGTAAACATCCAGAGGCACAGCTGGCGACGACGCATGCGTGGCGACATAATGGCATGCTTGTTGCCAGCGCAGAAAAGGGGAAAGAAAAGTGCGAGCCATGCATAACGCCTGCCCCGTCCTGCGTCTGCTTCCTTCCGCGACACCTCTTTTCCCACCCACGGGGAATCACGAACCAGAGAATCTTTTTGTAACGTAAGCTACACTGGCCGAGGTTGAGCAGTTTCGCGTGTGCAGTGAAGGTCTGTTCTGCGCAAGCGCGAGGGACATTGGATTGGATTGGATTGGCTTGGTTGGATTTGGATTAAAGTGGATTGTGATTGTTGCGTCCATAGCCGCGGCAGACGCACTGGCGCCGGCGCGTGCCCAGGTGTGCGCCTGAATTACGCAGTAGCCAAGTCTGACGCTGCCCCGGAGCCGCTTGATAGCCGTTTCGCGTGGCTCGTGAAAAGCCGTGCTGTCAATGCGCGAGGAGCAGTGACTGGACAGGACTGGACTGCACTGGATTGGACTGGACTGCTGAACCTTAGCTCACGCTACGTATATCCTGGCATAGCCGAGCTAAACCACTACTAATTTTTTTCTCTTTCGTGTTACCGTACGTCTGCTGTGATTCAAAAACCGCGGGAATCTTTGTGCTCCTCCGTCTTTCTCAAAACACATATATAACAAATTACAAGAAATGGTCAGTGCGTCGTCTTTCACATGTTTGCACCCACAGACGCTTAATATTAAAATTAACGGAGTGTGTGTGGGTAGCAAGTGAATTGCTGCCCTTTAGAGAAATTGTTATTTGTGGCTCCGAAATGGCGACGACTTTCGTGTACAGATATCCTGCATATACGCTTCCTTCGTCCAGACCTATAAGAAACGCGTTTTTTTTTTTCTTTTTTCAACCTTTCAGGCCCACGCACAGTGGGCGTCTCCGAAGCCAGTATACGCATATTCCTTGCTCTCTCAACAGGAAAATATATATCCCATTCGTTCCCTTGCCCGAAGCTCAGTCGGTAATTTCGGAAGCTCCAGCATAATCGGCTTACCCAAAGCGAGGTTCGCGAACAGCCATCCGCGCCCACCTCAGCAACCCAATCGATTCTGCAGCGTTACCGGCGTCTTTCTACCACCCCTGGTATACACAGAGTAAAATGAGTGATGCCGTGCCGCGAACACCTGCTTCAAGCGCCGGGCAGGTTACACGTCCCTATCTTTCCCCGCACAAGGCTTTCATGGCCCAATAACTTCTGGGTGTTCTCTCAAGTATAGGCCGGGTTCAGACTGTTGCCGCAACTGTCGTAACAACTTTAAAGAACCTACTTGAATTCTATAGCAGAGCTTCTTGGGTGCAGCTTCTTAAGCCTTTTCTGCAGTCCTTAAATTCACTGAGCGAAATAATGCCGTCAGCGAATCTCAGGTGGTTCAAGTATTCTCCACTTCGTATTCCTGCCTGCTCCCATTCGCGTTTCCTGAATACACCCTTGAGACAATTGCTCCACGCAATTTCGGAGGGATAGTGCCTCCTTGTCTCAGTCCCTTCCTTATCGGGAACTTTCCACTTCTTCGAAGCATTATCCTGCCTGTGCATGCTTCAACACGTATTCAAAAAGACCAGGCCTAGGTCCTCCATTTCTTGGTCCTTCAATGCTTCTATCCCTGCGGCGGTGCCTACAGAATAAAACGCTCTTTTGATATCCGTAGATGCCACGCAAAGGGGTTTATTTTCTTATTACCTGATCATTGACACGGCTGCGATCAATTGTTCAGTAGCGTGTCTCTAAATCCAGCCTGCTCTCCTCGGTTGCTGGAAACCTGGACGCCGCTTAATTCTGCGGTTACATCTGTAAACAGCTTGTATACAACCGCGAGTAGGGCGAATCGGGCCGAAATTCTCAGCTCTTTGGCATCTCCCTTCTTGTGAATCAGAATTATGTTATGTTGGCATTTTTCCGGGCCATGGGCATCTTTAAAGCCTCGAGGTATTCTGAAAATAGCTTTAAGTACAATGCCTCCTGGAGCTTTTCTACTTTTCATCGCCTTAAGAGCATTTTGTACCTCGTCTTCAGTTAACCTATGGAAACTTAACCAGCCCGTTATTCTCCTGGTCTGACGTCGCTAGCCTATGAAATCGTCCCGCTACTTTCATTACTGCATCCATGCTGTGAGCAGCGTAGCCTACTCTGTCCCAGACAGCATACATTTCATCTCATCCAAAAGCAAGCTTCTTCCAAGCTGCCTTTAATCTTCTTCCATTTTTAACGTTTATTCAACCCCACTAGTATGCCTGGGCATCTTCGTGGTTAAAAACACAAAAACAGAGGAATACGGCTGCGCCCCCATCTGCGTACGCTCTTAACCGAAATAAAGCCGCGGCTGCGACTTACCCGTTATTTCCCGCAGCCATGCGCTGCTCCGCCGAGACGTAGTAGCGGTGCCCGCAGCACCGCCGACAATTGGAAGACCTAAATATAACCCCAGCCTCGGATACACCGTAATCCCCTCCTTATACTTTCCAATGTTTCCAACGGACAACCTCTGTTTTTTCCATCCCGTTCTTCCTCTTCCCCCGTTCTCGTACGAACGAAGTTTTGCGAGACTCTCTAAAGATCGACCGGACGCGCCTACCCTCTGGCCACGACGTCGACGCTCACTTACCCTTTTGTCTCCTCGACTATGCCTAAACCCCCGTTTTCGTCCCTAGGTAATTACGCCCGTGGAGGGTGCGACCACTCAAACGAAAAGCAGCCGCACCTAGCGAAGCCGCTGGGGCTTGATTACAGCTGCATTTGTCGGACCACACATGTTCAAGGAGAAGGAATCGCGGGAAAACAGGAAGCGATAACTCAACGCACTTTTGTAGGTTTGTGCGATTTTATTTTCGCCAGGATTCAAACATTAAAATACGAAGATTCGTTCATTAAATTCATTCGCGCAATCAATAACAAAAAGTAAACTAAACAAGCAAGAGTCGCTTTAATAGTTCTTTGTTTAGCGGGACAATTTACCGGGATAGTTATACCGGTATTTACCGGGAATATTTATCGGGACAATTACAGCGACAATACCGCCTCGCTCCAACTTACGTGGTCCTTTCGCACCGTTATGAGTACGCTACAACAAAAACTACTGAAGAGCTGGCACGAAAGAAAAAAACAAAAAACGAGACAGACTTATTCTTCCCGACCACGCCTCCTAAGCTCCATGCGCATCTCCCCCCATATTACCATTTCATGTCAAGATATCATTCGGAAAGAAACCTTGAGGGGGAAGGAAACACGTTTTTCGCAGCACGCCAAGAGCGAATATGTAAAAAAGAGAGAAGTCCAACCAAGGCGCATCCAAACAGTCTTTCCCGTCTTTTCCCCGCCGTGGAGCGGTAAAATAGGGCGAACACAACGTCAGTTCGATGATGCAGACGGCACAAGAGCTTACCGCCAAAAGAGCGCATCTTCTTTCCCTGAAAAACTTTCCACTCTCCCGAGGGACCAGAACTCCTGCGATTTCAAAAGGGAATAAAAGGGAGGCGACGGCGCGATGGGCCTCCGAGGCATACAGCCCAGACGCCTACCCCTTCTATTTGTACACGACGTGTTTGGAAAAGAATACTACACCGCAGTGGGACGACAAGTAACAAAAAGAAAAAGAAAACAAGCGACAAAATGCAAAGCCAATCGATGGGGCCGAACCAGAGCATGTCCGAATAGTAAAGGCAAGAGATGCAGGGGGAAAAAAATGAAAAGGGTCGGGCCTAGGGGCGCGCCTTTGGGTGTACACCAATACCACAGAAAGGAAGAAAGCCTCAACTGTGGGTGTACCGCGTAGGCGATCTTGACGATATGCGAGGTGCTGAGTCAATGAAAAGCGGCCTGCCTACGGAATCTGAAATGGGGAACGTGTAGCCAATACAGCTTGGCGGGAGAATATGGTGGGCGTCGGTGACGCATTCGCCTTATACGAGAGTCTGGGTTTTGGCCCCTGAGTCATAGCTTTGTGGTGAAGCAAGCGTGAGGACCTCTCCAAATACGATGACGACACCAGCGAAAGGGTTGCGTAACACAGCAAAAGAAAACATAAAAGGAAATAAACTACACCGCATGTGTTACCGTGATTCGTAGCGCAGTATACAATGCGCTACCTATAGTTAGAGCCAGTCGGTCACCAGCTGGTCTGAGAAGTATGGTTCTAACCGAAGCCCCGCAGGACGTATACCACCGAACTTCACTACAGCCTCCCGACTGCCGGCACACGCTGACATTTTACTAGTTATCAAGCCCAATGAAATAGGCGGAGCAAAGACAAAACAAACGAAAGTATTAAATTTCGTTAACGTGGTCGTACACGCTACCTCCTACCTAATTGGAGCTACTAGCCGGTGCGACAACCGAGTATACACTATATAGTTGTAGGAAGGCGTTAGGACGCATCCCAACAAACTTCATTCCAGTTGCAAAAACAGCTGTCCCAGATAATGAGCGAGAAACGGCAATGAAGAAGACGGTGGAAGCTGAAAACCAACAAAAATACCGAATCCGAGCCCTCTGGCAACCCTGTGTCTTCCTTACTCTGTCTTCTCCCAATTAAGGCTCATAATAATCCAGACCAACGACTTATAGCGGCTCGATACGTTTCTTCAGCCTCGAAGATGACTAAAAATCCCCGACAAAAAATAAGCAGCAAGGTAAATAAAAATGACTACCTGCCCAGAATTATAGGCGAATCTACAAGACTACGTTTTAAGCTCCTTGCCCTAAAGAAGGGTCTATATAATACACACACGAAGCGGCGAAAGTTTTCACGGACGAGCTAACTAAATCTTCGCAGAAAAGACGCCAGAAGGCGCAGCAATGCACGCAATACGGAACCGTCAACAGAAAGAAAGACTGGAGCCGGCGGCATCCCACTTCGCCTGCAGGAGCTTCTTCGATAAGTCCCAGAACCCAGATCTTCCTCGCTGAGTCCCTCGGGCTTCGCCGGGCGTCCTTTGGCAATCGCCCCTTGTCGCCTGCAGCCGCGACAGTGCGTTTTTGGCTTGGATTGGCTTCGAACAGTTTTACTTGCGTAGCCTTTCCGTCTGGTGATATATAAGCTCCTCTTCCCTGTGATTTCTACATATTTTTTTTTCGCGACTCACCGTTTACGTATTCCCATATATTGAGTTTCTATTAAGATACTTATTTCAAAAGTGCGCCGAATTGCATTTACAGCTCCTCTCTTCTCATTTTCGTCGCTGTTTTCTCAAAGAGTTACCGAAACATAAGCCCGAGAAAGCCGACAATTTACCGCGATTCGCTCATCCGACGGATGAAAAGCGCTTTGGTATTCCGTTTATATACACAGCGAATTTGGCTTAAATTAGCCCTGAAGACAAAATACAACTGTGCTCAATTTGAAAGAACTAAACTTTTGTAGCTCATTCAGCTCCATTCCAGCCACGAAAGGCGTTTTCTTTCTTTTCAATAAAAAAAACAAGAAAAACTCAGGCAATATTGAAAAACTTTCAAATTTGGCGCTGCAGTGAAGTAATATGGCCAGTAGTGACGCAATACAGACCAGCACTAAAACCATACTTATCAGTGAGTTAGAACACGATAGTATACAAGGGATACGATAAAACAGAACTAGAGACCCTGTAAAATCACCCAGTCACGTTTATTGGCGGTGGCTTAAGGTGGCGGCCGCCAACCGCACAAGCAAGATTGCGTGACGTCAGTTTCTGTGACAGACAAGTTTGTGTGACGTCATAGAGAAATCGGCGAAAAGAGGCCTGCGAATCAGCAGTGCTTCATATGTTTTCTTTAATATCGATATTATTTCTTCGAAGCTTGCAATAAATTGGCATATCGTTGTTATCAGGAAAAAGCAGCCTTTAAATTAAATGAACCGAACTCGTATTTTGTTTTCGTGCTTCTGTAAGCCTCTTTTCATTTAGCCTTCAGACCTGGCCCTTCGACGGACAAAGCACTGCGGCTTTTCGCCGCAGTTTTCCCAGAACCGGCGCATGCGCAGTGAGAGTCGGACGCGGATTCTAAACGCCGACGACTGGGAATCAACACGCGAAATTTTCCAAAAGTTCGAATAAGAATACAGGAAAACGCCGGACGCTAAATGTCGGCGAACTAACGAGCGCTGGAGAATAATAAGGGGCGGTGGTGGTCTCGGTGGTGGTTCGGCGCCGCTGAAAGGAACAGCAATGGTCCGCAACGGCATAACGAGCGCTGCGGGAGGGCGCCGAGTACAAAGACCACGAAAACGTAATTGTCGACGGGAAATAGCCAAAACGAAGCTAAGAGAACCCTACAACGTGAAACGGCGGCGTATTTAACTTTCGAGCCGCATTTAGATTTATTTACTCGAACAAGATCATTAATAAATGTTACGATAATAAAAGTTTCCTCCTCCCTTCTCTCCTGCTAACGATGGAAAAAAATTTCCCATCCGGTACTCAATTTTCGCTTTCCGTTATCGTTTCCGAGCCTCAAACGCGTTTCTCTTCCGAACAATTCTACTACACCATATATACTGATTTCTGTGCCTATGCGCTGAAATAAAAATATACGGAATTCAAACTGCGTTTGAACTTCTACAAAACCAAACTGCTTAACCAAATCACCACTCACAAAACAGGAGAATGGTCAGCCGATTCGCCCCTCCTCTTTTCTTCGGCCGGGTTTTTCGGTTTGAGCGACCGCAAGCCGCTAGAAATTCTCTTCTCGCAGGAATTAGAACGACGAGACGGCGTCAAGACCATGCACTATCGGTACGCCAAAGGGGGATTAAAGCGGATTTGCCCGAACGCTGAAAGCGCTAAAAACGCTCCAAAAGACCGAGTCCGCGAAGGCAGAGGGGCGGCGCCACAAAGAGACGCGAATGATTATCTAGGACAAGACGAACACAAACACGCTCAACTGCACTAAAATAAATCCCAAGTTGTTGAAAAAATTACGAGTTGTCCAGAATTATACCACGTGTCACGCAAGAGACGCCACTGTGGGCGGTTTCTCATCAAGATTTCAAAAACAAAAACAAATCTAAAAAAAAACGGAGAAGGATGGCTCGAGCGATCCGGCGGGGCTTAGGGGACATGCGAGAGAAACGGCTCGTCGAGCAATCCGAAGGAAGTTTTTTCGAAGCGAGGCCTTCGCCAGGCCGACGGGTAACAAAACCTTTTCGTTGCCTTCCCCCCGCTAAGCAGCTTAGCCGCGCAGCGCCGCTGTTGCGCAGGGAAGCCGCAGCAACGAGACGGTCTGGCAAAGTGCCCGGAGAACTGGCGCGATGGAAGAAGCGGCGTCATGGGAACCGGGAGAGCGGGAGGGGGGAACAAAAAGGAAAAAGGAGACACGAGCGATTCGAAGAAACCCTTTTTGTGTGTTGCTCAGAGGCGTAGATGACGGTGCTGACGAGGATGAAGAAGACGGGATCGATGAGTGAGAATTAAAAGAAAGAAGAGACGGATGAAAGCAGGAAGCGGATATAATGATGCCGGCGACACGGAAAGGCGCGCTTTTGAAGACAGAACTTGGAAAGAAACAAGAGGCGTAAGAAAAAGGATGAAGACGTCACGTAGCAAGCGGGGACTCGAAACTACAGCGTGTCGCACAAAACTCCCCCTCAAAAAATACAAACCGACGATGTTTTTTTTCCGATGATTCATCACAGTCGCTGCCCAGTAGTTTTTTAGGGAGCAGAAACGCGACAGCCGACATCAATGAAATGAGCATTCAAAACGAACGCGCTTCTGCGAAATATCCCCCTGGGAAGCCGACCGCGATTACTGTAATACGTCGTTTCATCTGAACGAACACAAGTGTCGCGCACGATTCGTTTATTTATTAATGCTAATACCCATTCGGCGGTACTGCGCAGATCGTTTGCCGGCCAACACTGCATAACTTAGCGGCACCGCGCTGCTGCGAGCTTGGAGATACCGTCCCGGAACGTGCGAATTGAGCAATTCTTTCTAGCACATATACGTTTCACAATGTTTGGGTTAGAACCGCAAACACTGCCTCGTGCGCTCGGTTCCGGTTGAACGTACTGCGCGCGTGTTTCATACTTGAGAGTGTTGGGTGCGCAGTTTAGCTTTAAGTTACCGCTCATGCTAATGCCCAATGAACTGCGTCGACACTTCAATATATATTGCCCGCGAAAGTCTAACTTGTAATGCACACAACCAGAACGACAATACGTGCAGCAAAGTTTGACAACTGCCCGACTTCCGAAAAACTCCCCAGCGCTGAACGCCATTGCGAGATAATTTTTCTCAAGTGTGCGAGGGAAACTTCGTTTCTCGATAAGAGTTCTGGCGATTTTTCTCTTTCCCAACCGCAACTATAGGAAAGGCGCATTCATTCAGCAATTCAAGCAGCCGAGTCAGTCATGAAAAAACCCGCCCGCATCTTCCCACGGGGGGAACTCGAGTAAATGCGTCGCAGAGTGGTGGGGGTATCGCGTGAATGTTGCGTAATTGGGTATGGTTTGGGAATGCTTAATTGTTATTTCGTCTTTATTATTCTTATTTATTGAATGAAGGAGAAGCGAAGGCAAGGAGTGTAAAGTTAAAGTCTGTCTTTATTGCTTGGTGCCGTCAAGCAAAGCGTCAAGTCAAGCGAAAGCCAAGCAAAGACGCCCTTGACTGAATTCCGAACGCGCGCTCCGCCGCTTATATACACACCGCCCGCGTTCGAGGGAGAGGAGTACGGAGGGAGAGACGCATCATGCGCACACTTCCGTACACAAGGGCGCGAACTTTCCACGCACCCACCACGCCGTTATCACGTGTACACGCCCTGCCGCCGTTACTGTTGAGCGCGACGCAGCGCACGGGTAGCTACGACGCATGCGCGCACAGAGCGCTCCCCCCGCACAGGCGCAGCTGTTGTTGAGAGCGACGGAGCGCACGGGGTACACGCGCTCCTCCCGCACCGCCGCACCTGTTGTTGAGAGCGAGGAGGGTACGGGGGAGAGACGCGCACCTGCGCCTCGACGCGACGCGCATGCGCAGTGAGCGTGTGGACGGCGCCGACAACATCGACGAGTGACATCGCGAGCCTAAGAAATGCTCCGCATTTAAAACATTTCGCCTATAGCTGTGTGCATACATGTGTGGTTTCCTCGAAGACCGTTGGCGCAAGCTAGCTCTCGTCGCACTCGAACTGGCATTTGGGCGCTTAAACCGCGGTTTCTTCGGCGTACTTCAAAACCACAAGCTGTCGAGTATCGTTCCGCTTCACTTGTTCGCTTGTTCCGCTTCAAACTTGGAGACTGTGTGACCGTAAATGCACCCAAAGTAGAGCAATCCTAGAGCTCAGAAGCATGCAAGGCCTCTCAAAGCTTTCTCGCCCGCTGGCAAGCGAAGCGATCACGGAAAGAATCCCCACGAAAAAATAACAAAAAATCCTGCACCTCTCCGTCCAACGGCGACGATGGTTGAATGCGGAGCTTTCTTGTGAGCGCTTCCTTGATTGTCGCCTGAGTTTGGACTTTGACTGGCACGCAGTTGGTACTTTTGATCGCAGCGGCTTTGACTCTGACCCTTCGCCGTTTGATTTCGCGCAGAGATAGCTTGGCGTTCAACTATCGCCGCCGTTAGATGGAGAGGTGCATGATCTTTGTCTAGTTTTGCGCGTCCATACACCCTTCTCCAAATTCAAACTGCTACGACTGTGTCCAAATGGCGCAATGGGATAGACGTCGGCCCCGTAACGCGAGGGAACCGGGTTAGATTCCGATTGCCGCAAGCGTTTTTTTTTTTCTCTTTCTCTTCACCCACGATCGCCATTACCGTCCAACAAATTGGCTTTCCTGCAGTGCGTTTTCTAAGCGACATGCGCTATCCGTGAGACAGAAAGCTTAAAAAAAAAAGACAACCACAGCGGTTCTTGTTCCAGTCACGAGCAGTTTGCATATCCCATACTCCAAGTGCACAGATGCACTTTGATCTTAGCCAAAAGGCCGAGAAGCGATAGTGACCGAGGATAGGACAGAGGTTGAGAAGAAGGGCGGGAAATTTTGAAGCTCCGACCAGCCGACGGTCCATCCTTTCCTCCTTGCTCCACAAAACTTGAAAAGAGGAAGGGGAGAGCCCGACACACGGAGGAGCAAGTCCCGAATGCGCCGAATCTCCCACAACAAGTCTCTAAAATACGACATACTACTTTACATGCATTGCCTTTCAAAACACTGCGAAGGAAACGCGGCGACAGCGGAAGAAAGGATGGCGGAAGTTTGGAAGAAACACGGAAGCGCCTAGCAAGAACGGACGTCCTTGGGCTGAAGTCGGGACTGAATTACAGTCTCGAAAAGAAAAAACTAACCATAAACCAACCTACACAGGCTCCCTAAAGGTGGGGTAGAACACTGGGTACACAAGCGCGGAAGATGCAAATCATCGCAGAGAGAGAGAGAGAGAGAGAGAGAGAGAGAGAGAGAGAGAGAGAGAGAGAGAGAGAGAGAGAGAGAGAGATCTTCCACCGAGTTCATGCGGGCAAACAACACCACCTTATATAACCATAAAGGCCTGCGCACTATATCCTCGGCCCAGTTTCGAACATAGCCGACTTCTTTTGTACAGCCGTGACTTTTGCTTACGTTCAGGTTCAACTTTAAAAAAAAGAAAAAAGAAAGACGATGATTATCCGCCATTAAAGCGTGGTGACAGCACTGGGAGTCCTTCTCCCTACCCATAAGGTGTTTCACTGCCACGGCCGGCTAGAAATAGGCTCAGGGAAGCACGGGCTGAAAGGGCGAACGGGGAAGACAGCGCGGTTTTATCCCCCGGAGGCAGAAATCCCTTCAAGTATTCAGCGCGCGCGCCCACGGGTCTCTTTCTATGCAGGCGCGTAGCCTCACAAACACGCGCTCAAGGCGCGACGGAATAACAAAAAAAAATAAAAAAAGACGGAGAGAGCATGAAGTCCGATCGTTAGGCACGAGAGGAGAAACCGAGGTGTAACGGCCCAAGAGGTTGTTTGCGACGCGGAGAAAGGGCTCCTTTCCCGTCCTCAGCATGAAAAAAGAAAGAAAGAAAGAAAAAGGGAGTGGGGCTCTAGTGAATATAACGGGTTCAGAGTACAGGCAATTTATACGCGACGCGTTCCACCACAGCCATTGTTTGCGCAGCTTAGCCACGGAGCCTCTCTTCCCCGCGACGGCCAGTAGACACACGAGCTATAGGGCTTAGTAATTCGCGCGGGTAGCGCAGCCTCGGAACAATACGAGGTCGTTTCCGAATGGTCGTTTGCGCGCGGAAGCTCCTCGGGTGGTTCGGTCGCACAAGAGCCCGCCTTCCGCCGACCGGTAACCACGACGGAGGAGTGGGGCAATTCTAGGCACCGGTAGCCCATGGATGGCCGTCAGTGCGGACGTTAGGGCCGCGCCAACAGCGGAACCACGCACTTTCTTTTAGGCAGTGTGCTGGGAGATTGAGATGTGGGGAAGAGTGGTCGCCGAGATCGCCCCGCATTTCGAGGCGAACGCACTGTTAGCGCTCCTTGATTACAGTCGTCGGCGGAGTAGGGTCAAGTAGGTGAAGGCTTGTTGGACCGGAACCCGCGGCACTGGACATCCATCTGCTCCGAGTAAAGCGCGCCTCGTTTGATTGGCCTCAATACACGCGATGGAGTCTTGAAGGTTGGGGAAGTAATAGGTTTGAAGGCGCACTACACGTAACGACACTGAGAAGGAACGCCGGGTGCATCTTCCGTGCTCACCGCACATGTATTTATGAACACTAGAGACAGGTGAAGGAGATATATAGTACGATATAGAGGAAAGAATATAGAAGACATATCCCCAAGATTATAACTCGAACGACACGCAAGCCAAATTTACGGCTGATGGAACCAACGCTCAACACAGTCCTTTCCAAGTTCCGAGCTCGGGTCCCTTCAAATTAGCCATTCAGGGGCGATGTGTGCAGCTTGCCTACCAGCTTTCATAACTTGGGGCCGACATCATACAGTACGAGGACACCTAAGCATTCCTTATTATGATGCATGTAGCGTTTGCGAAAGCATTGTGACGAATTCCCGAGCCTGTCATCTCATTATTATCACTGTACATTTATCTTTACGCATTTGTCTATCTCTCAGGGTTACTATGACTGGTTACGTACCCGTGTTCGCATCGCCAAGCGAAGGGGACATTCAGTGGATGTATACATTACCACACCTACAATTTTTACTTCTGTAAGAACATGTTCAAAATACTAATGTAGGCCTCAATACAAACCTCCAACATACGTTTCTTACTCAAAGGCCCCAATGCATTCATTAGCTGGATTCGTCCAGCTGTGGTGGTATTGAACGTGCTGCGTGGGCGAGTGTTTCACATTCTGTAGTTCCATGGTTAGAATTTCACACAGACCCAAATTTACGTACCATTCTTTTCAACTCAATTGAGCTGCTTCTTTTTTTTTTACTTGAGCCGTCGGACATTTTGTGTGCCGTTTTTGCGCCGGGGAGGTAGAATTCCCGACCTGTCGAGTTAACTAATAATATTTTCAGATTAACAAAAAACAGTGAAGCAGGTGGTATGCTTTGCAATCGGCGGTTGTCCGTCGCACGGGCCACGCCTTCCTCGGGAATCGCAGTTCCCCCGACAGCCACTATGCTACACGCGTACACAAAAACGCACCGTCGAGAATACGCACCTTTTCCAAACAAGCGGTCGCTTCGAAGGAACGAAGCTACAGTTGTAATAATCGCGCTATATTTATTGAACTTTCAGGCTAGCCCAATTCTATTAGTGAGTTATTGTGCCACGTCCACTCAATCACTTACCCCCCCCCCCCCCTCCCTTTCCGGTTGACCACTAAAACATTCAGCCTTTGTTGTTTCATCAATGATAGCTGCAAATGAGCGCGGGTCCAGTATTGTTATTATGCCACCTGTGTATACTGGGCGTCTGTAAGTTGTTTAGCCTGAAACAGTCAACCGAACGTTACTCCCAGCATTAACATTGATAACTACACCTCTAAAAGCCATCGCTGTTTTAGGGGCAAAGCCCTTAAGAGGTTGGGACTGTTGGCGTCTCCTGTCGTCGTCGTCGTCGTCGTAATCGTCGTCTCATGTAGTCACTGTGCTAAAACACCGGGAAACTCGTTCACGCCTCGCGCAAGAACGTAACGCGTACTAAAAAAAAACACCGGGGCACTCGTTTACGCCTCGCGCTATAGACAGCTTCGTGCTTCAGAGAACGGAGACTGTTACAACAAAGCTGTATACTTCTTCCCCCCCAACGGTTTCATCTCCGTTGTCAAAAACGCCAAGGCGCCAAGAACACACTTATACACTGCATGCTTCGCCCCTCCACAGGTTTCACGTTAATGGATAATTTTTTTTTAGCGCAGCAATATTATTATCAACGTCATGACATCAAGCTAACGAAAAAGGAAGACCACGAACATCAACAACCAATGCATTTGAACGTTCTACACTTTGCGCAGTTCTCAATATCCCTGCGTTTCCTTCACGTGCCGCACTGCGAACTGTATCGAGGCCAATTAGCTTATTTGGCATCTCTGTGAGAAATCTTGTCCACATAGCGGGGTTGAACTGACGGCCTATGCAAGGCCTTGACTCCATAGACACGTGCACAAAGGAAATGGTCTAAAAAAAATTACGAAGCGGGGTGGTGGGTTGCCGGTCACGAGTCTATCAACAGCAGGAATTCAGAAGAATAGAAAGCCACTCTATACACGACGCTGTGGAGAAACGAAGCCACCGATACGGGAGCAGATAGGGGCAAGGCCAAGTATATCCGCCCCCCATTAGGGCGCGTTCGCGGCGCGTGTATAACTCGCGTAGCAGCGATCGGCTTCTTCCGCAAGCTAGGACGAAGACGTGGCGCTGAGTGACACGCTGTTGACGAGCGAGCGACGCAGCCAGACACGTGTCCGCCGCTCACAGCGCGCCCTTCGATCCGAGACTCCAACCGCACACACAGGCGTGAAGGAGATATACTGGGCCCGGAAATGCACCTTCATTTTAACAAAGCACGCCCCAGTTCGAACAATATGCCCAAACGGCACGCAATATTCTGATATGCCCTGTTTTAACACTCCCAACGCAGCGTTCAACGAGGCACAAATAGCACACGATTGTGAACACGACAGTGAACAAAGTTCTCTTCACGCGCTTTGCTGAATTATTCCGTTCTGCTTTGCCGCGAAAACAACGGGCGCAGAACAATGTACTGCAAGTGGGAGGCAACACGTTCCTTTGCCCTTCTTGCAGGCTGGAATATTTTAATGCGAAAGCTCTATTACTCCAGGTACAAAGGCAGAAAACGGCTCGTTTCCTCGTACCGTCCATTTGACCTTCAAGCTCAGCCAAGGTCAAGCCAGCGCCTCGCGGGGTCGCGCAAGTGAAAGGGCGTCTAAACGCTCCCTCGTTCCAAGTGTGTGCATGTGTGTGTGGGGGGGGGGGGGGTGCAAGAGGAGAAGGAGGTAAAGAGTACGGGCACGTGCAATCAGAAAATGATACCAGGAGGAGATACCTGCGTACAAGTTCGCGTCCACAGCGCCAAGCAGCGCCTGAGTTTTATCTGGCGATGAAATTGTGCGCGCGTTCACTGCGCGCTCTCTGCGCAAAAACCGAGCTATAGCTCAACAAACTTCGGTTAACTGCGTTCGACCATGGCATTTTTTTTTCTTCAATGGTCACGACCCTTCCTGCGAACACGCTTTTTTTTTTCTTCTGAATTGCGGACATCCGTACGCAGATAAAGCGCCTCAACTACTTCAGCTGACAAAGCGCACACGTCGGGGATGCGCAGCGTGTACACACTGAGGCCCGACCACGGTGCCAATTTTTCTGCAAATGTGGACAGCATAAGCATCGCGTACAACACATCCGCACCGTCGGTTGCGAAGATCGATTACCCGGAAGCGAACTCATGTATTATGTAAAAGGCGAAGGCCGGCCAGTCCGTTCTTTGCAGCAAACGGAGAGGCGTCCGCGGTCGGGATAACAGAGAATGGAGGTCGGTCTGAACTCGGCGTGATTTATTGCGGCCGCGCAATGTCAAATGTCTCTTCCGTTGCGTACGCCGTTTTATTAAGGTTCAACATCTTCCCGCGGTATGCGCTATACCTGTTTGCAAGACGCGCGCACTACACCTGCCCGTCATGCTCCTGATATGAGTACCGCAAACTCCGGTCGGCTCTGATAAAGCGGCGGCGACAAGGGCGAACTCGACAGCGGATTTCAATCGCTGCGCAAAACTGGTGGAACCTCCACATGCTTCGACATCAAACCTCAACATGTATGGGGCCCCGTACTGTATTCTCATTTTAGTGGTTATAAAAGTAAGATTAAATTTGTGGGGATGGTTTATTTTGATGACAGTTCGAACAAATGTTCTTTGGTTCCTCGGGCTTTTTTAAGCTTCTTCCCGCTCCTCCTGAGTCGTGCGGAAAAGCCAACTTCTAAAACTTCCATCGCAATTTCCGAACAATCATAAATAAAAAAAAAAGCTACCAGCGCTGAAAACAGTAAGAAAGCGGCAAATAGTACAGAGCGGCAAACACTATTCGCGAAGTATTCTAAGCTTCGAGTACCCGCGCACATTTAGTAAGTAACCTTTTCACACTTAACTGACTTTTGTTCAGCGATAATACGCAGAGAATTGTGTGAACAGCGAGCGTCGGCTGAACTGCTCTTTCCCCTATACCTTTTTACCCCTCTCCCCCCAGGGCATCTGCCTCCTTACCTCAATAAAGCGATTCCTCTATCTCTCTCTCTCTCTCTATGCCTCACAATTCCCATTTATTCTCCGATGCCTAAGCTTTCTATCGGACTCCCGCTGTTAGGCAAAGCTTACATACTTCAGGAGAGTCTACTGCACGCGTTAAATCCCAAAATTGAAGAAATTTACCAGTTGGGGAGAAGACGGGAGGACGGTTCAATCCTACGTATTCAGTCCCAAACCTGGCTGAATTGCTCAGCACCCAAGCCCGACCGGCACCCCTTCCCTTACCGTTTAAACCCATAATCGCAAACGTGCGGTTCATAATAGCCGCTCTCTCTTATGGTCACTAAAAAGAAAGGTCTACTGGAAGTGCTCCATATGTGTTGCCATCTTCGACAGACAAAAATGTCATTAATTGTTCAACTTCCTAAACGAGAGTCGGTAAAAGTGCGCACACGCCTTAAGGCCGTCGGAAGCACGCCCGGAAAAAAACATTCTTGGTGGCGTTCCCGAGTATACGCTTAGAGCGTTAACGTTTAGCTTAACGGCGGCGTTATGCGCAAACGTCAGCAGCACGGCTCGCATTCCGAGATGAGGGCCGGTGGCGGAGCGTTAAACGTGGCGCAATTAACAGAGGCGTGTGTAGGTGACATTTTGCGTTGTTGTTGGGACGATCGACCAGTGCGCTGATGCCAGTTTTGCGTCGGCAAAACGTTACGTTCGCAGAGACTGCTACTACTCAGTTGGCGGGTGGGGGTCCCTCGGGCGACGACGAGCGCAACGTCGAGGGAAGTTGTAACAGCGAGCATTTTGCGCGGCGAAAACATTACAAGAGGGCTCTCGACACCGGCTGTTAAGCTCCTGCAGGAGGAGGACGTGACCACTCACTTTACTTTCTGTGTCGAATAGTGGGACCAGCGCCAACTTTCAATAAGATCTACTGAACCAGAACACGCAAAATTAAAAAAAAAAAAACACTGCACGTGCAGGGCCAATAAAGGCGCGCTATTTCTATACTTGGAAAGCCACATTTCCCGACTTTGTTACTTTAATTAAGCCGCTCGTCAATTTGACTTCCAAGGAAAGAAATCGCGCCATTCGCGTGTTCTGTTTCAGAATTTCGTGATGGCGCTCCATTTGTCCCTCACTACGTACGTGTGTAAGTGTGCGCGTGTGTTAGTCAAACAATCCACGCTTAAAGAGAGATTTTCCGTTTATATACTTTCCATTTGCAACACCGCGGAAATGTAGATCAAGCCCGCTATAGTGAGGCTACCCTCAAACATCTAAATTCCCAGTAAGCCCGGGCCCCTATAGTAACGGCTCCAGCATAAAAACAAGGCAGGTATGCGGCGTTTCGCAACCAAACCAACTAAGCGTGAAGTTTCCATCCTCCAGGTTGCATAATTTCTTTCCCAACGCCGTCGTAGAGAATCGTTTGCATAACAGCGCCGTTTCGTATTACGCGCGGATGAGAGGAGACGAGGAACAAAAATAGATGAGGGCAGCCAAGCGGCAAAGCAATTTTGTACACAGGTATCACGCTACACGTGTGAATTTTAGTTGTTTTTATATACATGCCGTTTTCTATATATTTAAATGTCAGTACCGTATATGGGCCGAACTTCTTTTTTTCGAACATTAGCGCTTGCAGACCGTTTGGGATGTGCGCATGATAGAGCCTGCAGCTTTACAAATCAGAGACGACGCGGACAGCGACGCACGTACGGAGCCCAACTGAGAAAGCGCTGCAAATTAACTTGTAAGTTATACCCACGCCCTAAATAAACGTCCCACACGGTAAACGTTCGCCAGTTCCAAGAAATTATACTCCAGGAGAAACCAACCCGGCTGAACAAAGGTCTCTTTACGCGCTTTGTTGAATTATCCCGTTCTGCTTTGCCGCAAAAACAACGGGCGCAGAACAATGTACTGCAAGGGGGAGGCAACACGTTCCTTTGCCCTTCTTGCAGGCTGGAATATTTTAAAGCGAAAGCTCTATTATTCCAGGTATAAAGGAAGAAAACGGCTCGTTCCTCGCACCGTCCATTTGACCTTCAAGCTCAGCCAAGGTCAAGCCAGCGCCTCACGGGGACCAAGCTTTAAAAAAATGGTGCAGCTTGCACTATATATAGTGGGGCAAGGCTGACGAAACGGCGGAGTTGGGGGTCGACCTAGCGTCTTCCGATTTTGTTAAATTTTGCTAGGCTTTGCTAAGTTTTGTTAGGCTTCGCGATGTCCTTGCTAGGCTAGGCTAAGTGTTAAAGGCCGTGAGGCAAAGTGTAGCCGGGTTTTACGAAAACATTCCGGTCCCCCCCCCCCTCCCTCCTGACAGCGGGTTACTACGAAAAAGAAATTGGTGTGGCCAGGGCATGCATAATGCGAAGGCAAGATAACCGTTGGTCATTAAGGGTAACAGTGGATCCCAAGCGTGGCAGGGGGTGGCAGAAGGTTAGATGAGCAGACGAGATCAAGAAATTTCCGGGGATAAATTGGTCGCCGTTAGCACAGGACCGGCATAATCGGATATCTATGGGAGAGGCCTTTGCAAGGGTTTGTTTTCCCATCACCGTCAGAACAGCCGCCGGGAATCGAACCCCCCACCTCGAGGGAAGAAAATGGACGAAAGGAAATGTAGAGAAAATTTCGAGATTTTTCTACTGCGTAAGCATTAGCCATTCCTGCGCCGATTTTCTTCATTTTGAGCTTTTTCTATGGCCATTATTGCCTGCGAGTGGCCAAATTAGGCTACTTTTGCGTTCTATCGGGCTACTTTTGGGCAATATTTGGGGTCATGTACCATTTTGACATTTTTTGCTTTGTGGTTGCTATTTTTACAAATGATCCATATATCCATTACCGAAGCGATTTATTGTGTTAACATTGCCAATTTACGCTTTTTCTGCAGCTACGAGACGTTGAACGGCTGGCACTTTTCCCGCTTTTTTTTTTTGTTGCGGTTTGCTTTTTGGTTCTTTTTATTATTATTTCTGTCTTACGTAGTGTTAGTGCACTGGACTGGATCACACTGCCATATTTTATTTCATTAGTTCATTTTCTGTTCTTTTCCTTTGTTTATTTAATTCCCTTCAACGAAGAATTTACATTTACGCTATTAAACTAATTAGATGAGCAAATACTTGCCTAATTAACAATTTTTCCGCAGATACAGGGTGTACACGGCTGGTGTTCCTGAAAAGCCGGCAACGAACGCTTATCCATAAAGCAAAACAGCGAGATGTTCCTGCTTGGATCATTAATTGTAAAAAAAAAAAAAAGAAAAACCGAGAGCCCCGTACGTCACTCGACAAACGCCTGGATAGAGATAATGAAACGCCGCTACGCTCAAACAAAACCCAATTTTCCCTCAAGGCGTACCGTAACGACATCCCAAATCAAAGGAAAAAGAAAGCGCACAAAGCCGTGGAGACTCGGTTAGCGTGATCAACATGGCGGCCGCACGACTCCCGCGCGATCGAACGTTACCCAAAGAAGACGACAAGAGGCACGGCGCCTCTGCACCGCGCATAACGGGATACTCGCCGCGAGAGAAACGAGCGAAAGTACCCAAAAGGGAACGAGAAAGGCGAAAGAGTAATGGCGGTGGCGAACGCGACCTCCTCCGAGCAGCGCGAACAAGACGCGGCACGCATGAAGGGGCCGCTTCTAGGCGACGCCAGGCAATGCACGACGAGTTGTTCTTGCGCGCGAGGGTAACGAGACACGCGAGGAGGACGGGAACAAAGCAAATAGGCACTCGACGATCGCGCGCGCCAGACATAATAACTCCGCCCGCCGAAGGAGGCGCGCCGTCGTGTTTAGGCTTAGCGGGATCGATATGTATGCACACGCAGGGGACAACACTGCAGACGGCGGGGCATGCATGCATCCGCAGAGCACGGACCGACGAGTCAAGAATAAGGAAGGAACACACTGCCGGAAGAAGAATGGAGAAGACACGGCATCATCAACGAGGCAACAGCGCTGGCTATAAGCGGGAAGCGAAAGCCACGTTCCCCCAAAACCTGCTGCGTTGCCAGCACAGAGGGCAAACATCCTGGCTGGCTTACAGTTGCCGCGGCGAATACGTGAGGAGGTTTTTTTTTTTTTTTTTTTTTTGAACTTGGTTAGAGTCGGCAACGGTTCGGACAGCTACCGCTCATGCAAGCGCCGCACGTCTGTTCCAGCCAGCAACTGTCTTCTCCACGAAGTGTTTTTTTTTTTTTTTTTTCGTTTACGTTGTATACTCACCAAACGTTAAGTATAGGGCTAACGTTAGGACCCTGTTTTTAAGTATGCGCATACAAGACTGGGCAAGCGCGCTACATGACAAATCACCTGCCAAGTACACCAAGATGCGTTGAAAACAAACCCACAAACTAACCCTCCGGCTAGAAAACCATGCGGTTAGGACCGTTAATTATTCTGGTAAAGGACAAAGCAGCACCGACCGTTGTGCGTGTATGGTTGTGATTGATTGTAGGGTTTAACGCGCCGCCGCAACGCAGGCGATGAGGCGCGTCGTAGTGGAGGGCTCCGCATTAATTTTGACCACCTGGGGATCTTTAACGTGCGCCGAAATCTCGTACACACGGGCATTTTTTTGCTTTTGGCCTCCATCAGAAAAGCGGCCGCCACGGCCGGGAATCCAACCCGCGACCTTGTGCTCAGCAGCGCAACGCCTTAGCCACTGAGCCACCGCGCCGGGTATGCGTGTATGGTAGAACGGTGTTTTAGTGCCGTGACTATACATGAGACGACGGGTATACGACGACGACATTAGACGCCTACAGCCGGAGCCCCTAAAAACTTCCCCTCGGAGTTCTAACATTGAAAACGGGGCCAAAATGAGGTGGCGGAGAAGGAGGAGCAGGAGGAAGAAGAGGGATTATAACTTCTACCGAAACGAGGATACCCCAACTGTGAAACACACAATGCCGAAGAAAGCGGGCGGGCGGGCGACTTATTATACGCGCGCGCGTGGAGAACGGCGCTGTGGGCGGTCTGGAACAACTATACCGCCCCGCTTTCTTTCGTATAAAACCTCTCCTACCAAGAAAGCCGCCGCAAGGAAGCTCTCGCCAAAATTTGGCGCAGCCATTTAAGAAGGCGTATGGTGGTGGCACGGAGGGTGCGCTATTCCGGAAACCGAGCTTTTCGAGCGCAGATGGAATCTTCGTGTTCAGCCTTTTGTTGTTGTTTTCCCTGTGTGTGCTATGTCGCTCCTGTGAACTGCTTTAAGTGTGTGTTTTTTTCTTTCGGCTGATGTTCTAATGCATTTGTTCACGTCCCTTTTCTTTCACCGGGAGCATTTCAACTTCCTTGAGCATTTCTAGCTTGAACTTTATTTGGCGTGTGCCACGCTGTCTGTTGCGAAGAGGTAAAGACTTTCTTGCTCTTCGTTCAACACTGCGAAGACCGGAATATACCAGGCAAATGCTGTTGCGAATTTCTGCAGATAATTCTGCAGAATCGGATGACCCAGGACAGGAGTTGAGACCTTCGTCCCGCAGTCAACATAAATGGAATGACGATGATCATGATGATAAAAATAAATAACAGGCCCATACTCTAAGGTACCCGCTAATACATCCCCCCCCCCCCCCCCCTTCCTGAGCCAGGTCGATCTCCAATGCAGAGATCTCAGCGGATGCTTTTGCACGCAGGCGGCGCCACTTTTCAGGCTATCATCATCATCTCCATCATCACCGCCGCCAAAGTCATAGAGTGAGAAAGGACTTTAGCCTTACACGACAGTACCTTACGCGAGAAGGAGTAGCCGGCGCTCCTATAACGCGTAAACCTCTCCCATTTTTTCGCCATGTAATAAAGAAGAAGAAGGATTTTAACACCGAGTCTGCGTCCACAGGGGACGTTTATATAGATTCTGCGGCCGATATCGAAAGGCGTGAACTTGCTTTAGGCATGCTTACTGTGAACGTTTAATGCCAATTCAATGCTCAATGCTTAACTAAGCAGCCCATTGAGCTAAGAAGCCGGCTTGCCAGAAACGCGGAGTGAAAATACCAGCTCTTGAGCCCCCATTGGCTGCAAAGCGTTCCGCAGCGCGTGCCCCGAGGAAAATGAGCGGGGCGCGTGCCTCCGAAATAAAACACAACGGAAAGAAGTGCGCGTTTTTGGTCAATGTCTGGGCATGCGCAGAGCGTCCCCTCGCCCAGTGGTGCAGCAGTCACCAAGGATGTACGGAAAACGCCCTGCGGAATTTAATTGAACACCCAGCTGCGCTCAGTTGGGCATCGTTTCGAGTTCAAAACCCACAAGAAGTGCTTAAAGTTTCTAAAGCAAAAGCTCTACTACGCCATGTCTCGCAAGGTCATACATCGCGTCGCAACGACCTTGAGCTACCGCAGCGTGAGTGCGGCAGGTGCGACATCGCGCCACGTGACCTGCTTCGGAGCGGCGTCTCGACGCTCGATGCTGCGGCGCCACGCAACTAGGCGAGGGTTAACGGCTGCTTCGCCTGCGCTTGGCCGCTCAGTCTCGCTGCGGGTGGCGCGCCGCCTGTGAATTCTGTGCGTGGGCTTCAGCGCAAGCGACAGGCTGAATGCAATTATTTAGCAGCCTAACTTTCACGAAAAACTGTGCGCACAGTCCTCGGAAAACAAAGCTAAACAGACGTTTCGATCGTCATAACTACATTTACAAGCTGTTAATCCAGCCCAATTTTTTTTTTGTAAACATCTATGTATACTATAGTTTACGCTGAGCTGTTCACGGCTTTCGTCGCCGCTGCACACGCCAAAAAAATCCCCATGCATCATTCACTGTACTCGCAAACCAAAATTAAATTTCTTTCGAACGTATACTCCGCGTAGAAAACAAGCAAAAAAACGAGAGCGACGTCACGGCCTTTGACGCCTCCCGCTCGATGCTTTGGAGGAAATCGACCAGGGAGACGACAGGGCGACCGGGCGTCGCTTTATGGGCCTCCATTCATCAACGATATGGGGCAAACATCGGGAGCGGCGAGCAACGCCGTCAATAGAAAATTCGCTCTGGGGGGAACCATCCTGCGACGCCTGTTAGGCTACATGTACGACAATACGTCCCATCGATCGCGCTGTACACGCAGCGCGTGGCGGGGTCAATTCTTTTCTGCCACCGTTTCTCATATGGTGCTAAAGCGACGCACTCCTTGTATTTTCTATTCCTCCCTAGCGGATTCCACCCCCCCCCCCTCCCTCTCTCTTACGTTTAGAGGATGACAAAGACTGGATTGCGAAGAAAGCAAGCAGAAAGTAAACGAAGCAATAAAAGGCGTAGCGCGGTCCCGCATATTATAGAAACGCGAATGCGCTGTGTAGCACAGACGTAGCTTCCGGGTTGTCTGCCCCTTAAAGGAGCCATGAAGACGAAATACAAGATGGGTTTATTAGAAAGACTGCTTAGTCCCGATAACAATGATACCAATATCATCGCAATCTTCGAACAAATAACGGAGATATGAAAGGAAACGTTTGAAGCAGTCACGACCCCCTAGCCGATTTCCCGCAACTTTTCTATGACGTCACGGAACCTTGTTTGTGCGATTGGCGGCCGCCTAACTGACCTGTCGCGACGACACATGACTGGACGTCTGTAATGGGGCCTCTAGTTCCATTTGACCGCATCACTTGAATGCTAACGTGCAGTTAACGCACTGAAAACTATGTTGTACTATGTTGTATTGTTGGCCCGTATGACGTCATTCTTGTTCATAACACGTCACTGTGGCGCAAAATTTGAAAGTTTTTAAATACTTCTTGCTTTTTTTTTTTCGTTAAAAGAACGTATTTTGTGGCTGTAATGGAGCTGAGTGAGATACTGAATCCTAGTTCTTTCAAATTAAACCAAGTTGTATTTTCTCTTCATGGCTCCTTTAACTTTCCCGGCGATTTTACAAGTCCGAGGCTTCAGCCGCGGCCGTGCTGAGTGTGGAAGTATGTAAAACCCGTCTTCAACCATCGCGATGATCCTCAGTGCTTAATTAAAAAAAAAATACAGAGAGAAAAGAAAAACCAAAATTGTGGTGGGGTTATGGTCTCAACCGTACGGTCGCTGATGAAGTCACTTCCTTTATAACACACCCCTTTCATGAATTCTTGGAGCGCTGCGCGCGGCCTTTTATTATAAAGCTATCGAACTAAAAACTATACAGGCGGCTGAGAAAAGGAAATTTGCGTTTGTTCTTTTGTACTGCACCGTGTTTCCTCCAATACTAAACGATTTGTTTTCTACGGGAGTGAACGCCCACAAGCGTGAGCGTGCTTCGCAGAGCAAATTAACTGCCCGGCGAAATTTGCAGCACTTAAAACTTGAACTGAAATGCCCCTATATGGGTGCGCAAAGAAAAATAACTATAAATTAGCAGCGACGTCAACGTTATCAAGTTCGCACGGTACGAGAAACACTTCCGCTCCGGTGAAAAGCGTTGCACTTAAAGTGGCGCTGCAGCAAACATAAAATTACCCGTTCATGGCCGTGACCTTCCGCTATGGCGAGCGAGGGCAGATTTCGGTCACACATGACGTCATACGCTCGCCACGCCCCGCCTCAGACAAAGGGGAACCACTGGTTCAGACAGGTCGTTAAGAAAAACGCCAAGAAGGTGGAGGGGAGGCTATGTACGTTCACGTTTTCTCTCAGCGCGAAACACCACCTCTTGGGAAAGCGCAACTTTTACCGAACGGCGCGGAGGGCTTGAATTATTTACAACGACGTTGCGTGATCCTGGAACAGCGACGAAGGGACAAATAGAGAAACGTACAGGGGCACTAGCGGACGTACTGAAGGAGCCACGAAGACGAGACACAAGTTTGGTTCGTTCAAAAGAGTGCTCTGCCCGGCTAATGACGACGCTGAGTTTACGCTAACTTTCAACAACTAAACTGAGGAAAACAGATGTGGCGAATAACTTTTTCGCCGAGCCCTTGTGACGTCACGGGAACTTTACTCGGGCGAGTGGCGGCCGGCCACAAAGGCACCGCTAAGAAACTTGACTTCGCAGTTTTAGTGCGACCTCCAGTTCGGTTTCATCGTCTCTCTTGAATGCTAACGCGTACTTAAAGCACGGATAGCTGTTTTCAGTGCTCCCTCTATTGTATCCCTTCTGAAGCCATGTAGCACAAAATTGGAAAATTTTTCAGCATCTAGTTTTTTTCTTTGGTTAAAACAGCGTCTTCGGCGGTGTCAGTCACTTGAGTAAGTTACCAAAGGCTCTTTAAAATTAAACAAGGTTGTACACTGTCTTCGTGGGCACCTTAAGTCCAGGGGCTGGACTCATAATAAAACATCTGGTGTGCGTCTGCGCGCGGGCGACACCTTAAAAATGCGGACCCGCCAGAATTCCGTAATATATCCGCAACAGGATTGTGAACCCGTCCCCATCATTTAAAACCAGAAATTTGCCAACTCCTGTCTAGTGATCAACGCTTCCCGTATCCACATCTCTATTACGTAACATTAATTCACAGCCATCGTATTCATATAAGTTACGTAACTTAGGCCGATCGCGAGTAGGGGCCATTGTAAGCAGTTGCCAACGCGTTCCCCACAATAGCACAAACCCCCTACGTTCAAAAGCGAGCGAGCAGAGATGCGTATTAGTTATCGGCCTGAAGAACATGCCCAGCATTTTTCCGGTACAAAAAGCCTATAGCGCTACGGAACCTATCGTAACACCTTAGCAGAAATATGATATTTCGCACAGAGCAACAAGCCGATTTGGATATAAACACTGGAAAAAAGTCTCGCACAACAATACAGTTTTTGTATAGTTTGTTACCACACTGCCCATACATTTCAATGAGATAGTTTCCATGGCTCTAGAACCTGGCAGAGCAACGTTGTAAACTTGCAATTATCCCCGCAGGAAGCTTTCGCTTTCAGTATTAGCTGTGCAGAAATTCATTACACTACGTGAGTAACTCCAGAGTCATAACTCGTGAAAGAACTGCAATGAATCGAAATGCCGCACCCGCGGCCGCACCTCATTCGAACGCGAGTAACTGCACCAGTGAATTCCAAGAAAAAGCCCGGAGGCAAAGTGAATGAAATAAGACAAAATGACAACAATGAATACGCTGCATAGTCAATACTCAAAGAACCGATAAAATAGCTACACTCTCGCGCTTTTCCAAGCAGGCCGGATGCTAACCAGGTGATAGTCCAACAAGGCAACAAGGTGCGTCAGCGTACAGCGACAAAATGGGATGTTCGCATCCATCTGCGCGCAGCAAGAACGCGGAGCCAGAAACACGCCTATAATGCGCACTAAGCAGCTACGTCAGCGAAAAACCCATTCGTATTATCGAAAATCAATCTCGTTTACGGGCCCCGTAGAAAGCCTTTTACACAAGCGTTCTTCGCTCAATAGGCCTATTTCAGAAGAAAGAGAAAAACTGAACTCTTTTTTTTTTTTTTTGTCGTCTGCGCGTCGTCGCGAAGCGTCGTCTGCAAAGGAGCGGCGGTTGCAAACGCGTCAGCTGCACGCCGTTCCCGCCAATTCTCGCCGGCGGGTCTCGCGCAAAATGCGTATAGCCAAATGTGGAGGCTTACGAAATACACTCTCATAGTGGTATATACTAGAGGGAAACCTGGCGCCTGTGTCTACAATAGCCGCGCTTCTTCAACAAGCGTGCCATCGGTGTACCGCGGAGAACCGTTCCACCGTTTCTCGGCATGCATGGCTCTCTCAAATGTTGCCTGCGGCTGAAGAAACTAATTTTCAACAGCTTGAGTTCCGTCCGTGCCTGGCGTCACTCAAAACTCGGCGCAGCAAAGTGGAGAGGAGGAAAAATGTTAGGCCAAGTAGTGGAATGGAAAGGGGAGGCGAGGCAAGGAACTCTATATTTCCATCCCTATACATTGGGTTGAATGCAGGTGACATTCCCCTAAAGAGTTCAATATTATCCCCAACCCATTTCTTTCCCCATTTTCTTTAAAAACGAACCACAACCCTTACCCCCTCACGAGCAGGTGTGCGGAGCGCACGCCTCAAGAAAGAAACGCTTGCCGTGGTCGGAGACGAAACTGGATCACTCGCGTTACGAAACCGGCGTCTATCCGATTTAGATATATATGGTCGCATTCGGGGCGCTCAGCATTTTTGGGGGGTTCGTAGCGCGGGCGTTGGCTTTGGACTTTGGCTTCGCACTTTGGCAGCTTGTACTTCAGACTTTAGGAAGGTGGCTCGTGGACATTCATTTGACTCCCTTTGCACGGAGAAGACCACCGGCCCTACTGTTTCCAGTCTTCGCATGTCGATTGCCAAGGGGGCCGAAGTTTTTGAACGATAGATGAAGTTATCTTAATATCGTAAAAATATCTGAGAAAAAAAATCTTTCTCGGCCATTTTTGAAAGCACCTTACAACTTCATCAACAAAAAAAAGTTCTTGTTGCGGTTAACGTCAGAGGCCGCAGGAATGCACGTTGTAAGCCAGGCCAAGTACGAGAAGAACGCTTCCAGCTGCTGGCAACGCCCATGACAGCACGCGGCTCTATATAGACACAGACCTCCCCATACATTCGTATGAAACTCAGTGGTTTAGGGAACATAGTGTTATACTAATGTATGCTAGAGCTAAATGTGTGGCAGCATGCGTGCCGTCGTGGGTCGTGGGCGCCTCCATATCAGCTGGAAGTGTTCCTCTCCTCCTTGGCTTGGATTGCCACATGGCTTCTTCGCTCCTGAAGCCAGAATCAACAAAAAAGGGGAACTTTGTTTTTCTTGTTCGTCATCTTGCACGAAGCTTTTAAAAAAATTATTGACAAATGAATATTTTCCAGCTTCACTTTTCCATTAACGAAACAACTTTCAAGATTATTGTCACAATTACATTGTTTCATTTTGCGGCCATACACAACTCCTGAGCTTGTTCATGGGCCGAGCGAAGTAACGATAGAACGCTTCCCCGGGGTACACGCCGGCACGCCCTCTAGTATATGTTAGTACGGAACTGTGGAACTAGGAAGTACGGAACTATGGCTTAGCTAGGGGGCCTGCGTGCGAGGTCGGCAGTGGTGATAGCGGCCCGCGTCGTCAACGGCAGCGCGCGACGCCCTGGCCTGATCCCCGCTTGATAAGCCGCGCGTCCAACGCATACGGCTACGCCAAGGACCCAAATCTCCTGCGTACAGCCTCGCGTCGTTCCATCACGCGCGTCTCTCCGCCGGCGGTGCCTTTTCCCACTCGCTGTCAGTCTTCGTTGCGGACTATTTTGAACCGACACACATTCGCTCGACGGCAAAGGCCCCGTGAAAGGGGCCACACCGAAGCGCGAAACCGGCGGGATTTATGAGCCCCGATATAGCTGGTTGCGCTGCGTCGTGTGCTTTGAGCGGTTAATGGAACTCCCAAGCGTCCAAAGAAGGGAGAAGTGCGATAGAATCTTCTTGTGACCGCTCGTTATTCTTCTGACTCCGCAAAATCAGAGCGTGCGAAGCTGTCGGGCGTGCGCGCGTATGCCCACGTGGGGGCGTGTAGCCTGTTTGCAGATATATGCAGGGGCTGCCAGCCCGTTAAACCTTGTGCGGAATTATATGCCGATGTAAACATTATTATTATTATTATTATTATTATTATTATTATTATTATTGTTATTATTATTATTCGTGCACTGGAATACCAATGATTACTTGAGTTCGGTATGTCTCACTGCAATGCATTACTTGTTTGTATGAGCGGGCGCTTTTAAGTGTGTGTTTGTGTGTGTGTCCAAATGTAGTTTTCTTTGAATAAAATCATTTGTATACACTTATGTTATTCCTTTGTAGAAATGTACATCACGTCTCGTACGTTTTTGTTTGTGTTCCCGTGCGCCAGCACGAAAGCCCCCAGATGTTCCTGGGCACGCAAATGATTGATTGATTGATTGATTAATTGATTGATTGATTGATTGATTGATTGATTGATTTAACGCACCGACGCAATGCAGGCGATGAGGCGCGCCGCAGTGGAGGGCTCCTGGTTAACTTTGACCACCCTGCGATCTTTATAACGTGCGTCCAACTCTTGCACACACGGGCGTTTTGGCTTTGGCCCGCTGACGTCCGTCACGCCAGGCGAACGTTTGCCGCAGGACCGACAGATGACGCCACCCCCTCGACGGCTCCCTTTCAACTTTTCACCCCCGTCCCCTTCCTCTTTCTTCTCACAATAAAAGTTCTACTACTACTACCGTCCAGTGCGCGATCTCGGCTCGTGCGCCGGGCACGTGTCCGCCCCCCGACCAACTACCAAACCTCCGCGGGTCAGCTTCGAGTACGTACATAGCGCGGCTAAGGTTGAGCGGCGTTGCGAGCGACCCCCGCCTCTGCGCAAGGTGGCCGCCAGAGTTCCCACGTCAGCTCCGGTATTTCAGCAGATTTTACAGGCGTGAAACTGATGGCTCTGATGTTTTGTTACCGTTGCTTTTTGTTGCGCTTGCCGCAGTTCTGGGCGACATCTTTTGTCTTTACCTTTGATGTGGCCTATTTTAAATGCCATTTCCACTCCGTCTTTCGATCGTTAGAAATTTGCTTTCGCAAAAACCAATCCAATGTGCTTGTTTAATGAGCAGAAGGTGGGTACTCTCGGTGGTGAACTCCTGTTTAGCCTCAAATACACCCGAGGCTTTCTCCCCGCTGAACAGTTCTGACAAGCCCAAGCCACGCCACCAATTTTAGCAGTTTGGGAAAGGTCCTCCTATTCATTCTTCGGCTTCACGCTGTTACGACAGAAATGCATTCGTAACGGGCTCTAAAAACAGCCTAAAGAAAACGGGGAGATGCAAAAAATAGAGGCGAAAAGCGCGCCAGTATTCAGCGCTTCGCATATGCAACAATCGGGTGACTTCTCGCATTTCGAGAAGCACACGCAAGCCGTCCATCTGTGTCCGGAGTTCGGGTAGACGCATCGACCCCTGCATATGGACGCGGAGGCAGAATGCGAGAGAGTGTACGTGCGCGTTTTTATTTCCCACCGAAGGCAGACGCGAATGCGGAGACTGACACGAGAGTCGCCGCACCTACCTTTTCGTGCTTATGAAATGTGCGCGAAACGAAGCACCCTGGAGTTAAACAGGACTGCTCCGTCCCCCGACAACATCCAATGTCCTGCTTCTATTTTAGAGTTCGCTTACTATACTGGCCGGTAATGAGGAACCTCTATCTTTTCTTTTTCATCTATGCCGTCAGGGAGAGCTGACCGCAGGTTACTCATTGCCTTCCTGACCACGCGGGAAGGGCAGCCCTTCTTTACCTAGACGGCGTCGCCGGCGTGGCCATTGAGGCGCGAAAGCACGCCACCACCATGGCTGGCACGGACGTTCTTTTTTGAGTGTTTTTTTTTTCCTCTCCTACCCGTGCATGCTGTGCGCGTGTGGGCCATGACGAACCCAGTTAGGACGCAACAGAGACGACTGCGGAACTGTCGGACACTCGGATAATCAATTAGCCGCTTTACCCGTTGTTTTTCTACCCCGGCGAAGCCAAGGACACGTGCGTTTTCGAGCAGTTGCAGACCAGCCCCGGAGGTGCGCAGCGCCGCCGTTCACTTCGCTTCCATCAAAGTGCGATCCCTGGTTAGTTGCACTGTCAAGCGGCTGCGGTTGGCAAAAACCAGTCTTAAAATCCCATAACCCACCTTTTACTCAGAGCGACCATCATACATTTTTCGCTGCGGGCTGAAATGCTTCCGCGCATCCGGTTGCCTCACCTCTATAGTCCTTACTTGCGGACGTTCTAATAACTAATTGGAAGGAGCGCTCAAGATAGAAGCACTCATGACTGCTTTGGTGGGAGCACCTATTTCTAAACATTAAGCTATTTGGTTTAAACGAAAAGCAAACGAATGTCATTACGCTGTAGCTGCAGCTACAGCGTAATGAAATTCGTTTGCGACAAAAAGATTGAAGGTAATGCTGCTTCTGAAGACAGCGAACTCAGGAGAGCCACTAACGAAAGGAGCAAGGACTGCGTACTTAGAACAGCAACAAATACAACGATCTGCATCGTCGCCTTCGCTACAGTGTTCACGCAAATGACTGCAAAGCGAAAAAAAAAACGCCTTCTGGAAAGGTTGTGAGGTAGAGAATGAAAGGTTGCTGCCCGCAAGATTCGTCAAACATCTCACGGAAGGGAAAACCACTGTTGGCACAATACTGTTGCTCGCAAAAACAGGCAAGTTTCAAGAGTAAAGCAGGAACAAGACGTGCAAACATCCTTCACGGCTTGAGACGTCGCGTGACGTCATCGCGAAGAAAGCGCGGCGCGCCAGATGCGAACGCGGAATTGGTCAGCAGGTCGTGTGACGGCGCTCGATAAATACGGATCGGAAGGTTGCCGGGGCGTCGTCCGTAGCCTGAGCGCAACGCGGAGCCCCGGCAGTTTTCGAAGGGCGTGAAAGGACCGGCGCCCGCAAGCGTGTGCAATACTGCCCTTGTCCTCAATATCGCTTACAAGAAGAAATCAAGGGTTTTGGTGGCAACTTTAACACCAACGCGAATGACAGTGATTTGCGTCAATTATTCACTTGATGTGTTCACTAACACTGGTCACTAAACATCGTACCTGTATGACTGATCAGATATATATCCGCACGGGAACAACACGCTCCTATTTTCCGCCCAGCGCGCCGTAGCAATCCAACGCCGAAAAAAAAAAAAAAACTTTGCGCCTGAGGAGGTATTCGGCCCACTTCGTCGGCGGACAAGTATGGTCGCTCTGTACCCCGGAGCAGCGCCGCGGTTCACGGAAAAAGAACCAGCGCGGACAGCTCCTGTGGGAAAGCCTTACTCGCGGTCTTCACGTGCAGTGAACGGACCGCAGCTTCGATAGAAACACCGGCATGCGTTAGAGGACGGAGCACGCATGCGTCGAGGTGGTGTTTGCGGTAGCGTCACCGTGAGAAAGTCTCCTGGCGCGACAGTCAACACAACGCCGACAAGCTCCAAGAGGACATTTCTGCGCGGCGGCCGGGTGAAACTGGTGCGAAATGAGGTTATAGGAGCGCCTCAAACGCTTGCTACATTTAGCGTTAGTTCCTGGCCGCCGAGGACGCATCGTGCAGTGCATGGCTGATGCCCAGTGTGTTTGTGTATACGTTCCGTTTACCCGAAGACGGCGGTCTTGTGACCTCACGAAAACGCCCATTCTCCGACAATGCGTTGGTGCGGACTATAAGGACAAATAATCACCACAATGGAGACACTGATAAGATAACGGCATCGACGATTTCGTGCAGCTTGTGCGCGTGGGGATTTTACTTGATCGCGGACAGTGACCAACCACTGTTGCCGGAATTCGTACGATTTGTTCGAACTCTAGCGTTAATCTTTCCTGGCGCCCTTAAAAGATCGCGTATTTTGCGAAACGTCGGAAGACAGTTCAAGGAGACCCCAGCGCACCTGCCACGTATACCTCGAACCGGGACTGAATAACTGCAATTTGATCACCCGAGACGGCTATAGATCCTCGCGCAGAGCAACAGCACTGCAGGCGAACCGCGTGAAACGGGGACATTGAGTACACAAATACGTACACGCGCATTGCGTATACACATATGGGAACCCCCAACCACAATTTACACGACGTGGCTGCGTCCTATAAACCAGTCGCGTATATACGTACACACACCCAGCTGGCGACGTGTCACCGCTAACTCGAAAACACACAAAGCGTGCGAATTAAAAACAAACAACGCGTGCGGATGACGAGGAAGGAACGGAATGACGTTGGGGCCGCAGAAACAAGACGCAGATGAGACGATTGTGCATATACTACGACGTAAAATACCTCCCAACCGGCACAGGTGTGCGTTCCAGTAGGGAGAGGGGGCGAAGTATAAGAGACAATCGCGGTCGATTGTTCTACGCGCTCACAAAAAGGTCCCTTCTCGGCTGTACCGGCGCGCCGCGCGCCTACACGACCGGCGGACTTCCACAGCTGCAACTAGAGACACGCTGGTCTGCTAGGGAATGGAATTTCGGAGTGAACGTCAGCCAGCGGGCAGCGATTGGCTCAGCAGAAACTTCAGTGGGCGACGGAGAAGGCAACGTGTGCGCGCGTGCGCGTCAGTGCGAGTGCTTGCAGCCCGCGGAAGTGATGGTACAAACAAGGTTGAAACGTGCAAGCAGCGACTGCGGCGAAGGATATGTGGCGGATCAGGCGGTTCCGAAGTGGCCGCTGTTTGCGGTGCGAGTTCGGTCGCGAATTCGGCGATGCCATGAAACAATACCCCTTTTGTGGGGAGAAACCCATTCAAGGCGAACATGCCGAGTGTTTTCAACTGACTAACCCCCCTTTTCTTCTTTGCTGTAAATGAACTGTTCAATCCATTACCAGAAAAAAAAAAAAAAAAAAACTGGACGATACCCGTGCGACGTGGAGAGAAGGTTTGAAATAAGCAAATGTGAAAATACCGAGCGTTCAAGCGTACATTTCGCACCTACGAATAGCCGCAGCAAGGGGAATTCCGAAGCCCTTCCCGACTAAGGTAACTGACAGTGACGAATGCGACAGCGCTCTCTCGGTTCCATTGTTGGAAGAAGAGATGTCGCGTCTTTCCAACTGATTTCGCTCTTTCGCGCTCCTCCGTCTTGTCTGCCTCGTTAGAGTACATACACAACCACACGTCCCCAGACAAACCATTCAGTTGCCAAGACAGCGTCTCCTCTTGTCTTACTTCCTCTTCGGCTTCCATTTATTACGCTGTCACTTCTCAGTTATTTCAGCGTCAGTTTGTTATGCAACTGTTCATTCTAAATTCTATGAGCCGCGCAGCCGACGGCTTTAACCTATCACACGCAGAGTTATCGGATGAGCTCAGCTCATTAGAACGCCCCTCGAGGTGACATTTCGTAGCCCTATTCACCCCCCCCCCCCCCTTCACATCTTAGAGCGCACGATGACCAACTGCTCAATATAAAAAAGGACTATAGGATTTAAAGCGCCGAAGCTACACCGCGGGGCTTTGAAGCGCGATATAGCGGAGGGCTCCGGATTAATTTCGACCCCCTGGGGATCTTTAACCTGCGTGGAAATCTCGACACACGGGCGTTTTTAACTGCTCAATCTTTCTGGCGCGCGGACGGTCGTCAGAGCCGCCTTTACTACCGCAATATCCGCCCAGTCTTGCTTCGACGGTGCTAGTGACGGTGCGAGCCATGCGCACTAAGATAAGTAATCGAGATACGAGCCGCTATCGCTTGCTACCTGGACACGTCGGAATAAGTCAGCCCGGAGCGCGCGGAGAAAGCCTTCCGACAGAGTGTAGAAACACGGCTAGCAAGCGACGCTATGTTCTAGCAGCCGGATAGGGCGAGCCAGGAACGCCCCTACTGCACTTTTTTATCGAACGAAACAAAAGGCCAGAGAGAGAGAGAATGATCAACAAACTCTAGTGCACCTGATTCGACAGCCTTCTACGACAAACAGGTTAGTCGCCCTCTGATCGAACACGCGCGCAGACGATGTTCCGAGATGCACGCTCGCTGCGTGACAAGCTGTGTAGCAAATACATCGATGGCGTGCGTTCTGTTAACATTTGTCAACGCCACAACTGGCCCTGTGCACAAAATGCACGGGTGAACTCTGCAAAAATGATAACAGGTAAAATAAAAGCGCCTTCTCCTGTCAGTACACGGACTGCTCGTAATTTCGGTCACGCAAGACTGTCATGCAAGAGGGCTATGAAAAATTGGACGGCGATCGAGCAAACACGCGTCCCATCTCTCCCCCTTACCCGGATGGGAAAAAAATGAAAAGAAAGAAAACCATGTCGAACCACGGCGGAGAAACAACAGGTTCACAAATGGGTCAGCGAATCGAATGCAGCCAAGGGTGATCCGGCAGCCATAAACAAGCCGCGGAACGGTTCGACGAGCACGGTACGCAGCCGAAAAATCGACAGCTCTGAGAGCAACTGCTTTAAGCGCTAGTGCTCCTTTGTTGTTGTTTTTTTAAAACGAAATTGTTTTATTCCGGGATACACAAAGGTTTCGCTGACGTCATATCCGTCACGGAAGTGACACCAGTACAACGAAGCAAGCGGCCTGTAAACGGTGCACCCCTGTACACACGGTCTTCTTGCGGGGAAGCAACCTTTAGTACTAAAGAGTACGTTATACCAGAGTCCGTCAATGCTTTTCTGGTCATGAAACTCCCGGCCGAGTTTTGTTTGAGGACAAAGGCTCCCGCGAGAGGCGCCGCCGCAGATCGGAGGGCTAGAGTACCTACATTGACGCGCGTCTGCCGTACAGAGTGGAGACACGTATGCGTTGTGTCTCCACTGTGGCGATTATTTGTCCATATAGTCCGCACCAACGCTTTGTCGGAGAATGGGCGTTTTCGTGAGGTCACACGACCGCCGTCTTCGGGTAAACGGAACGTACACACAAACACACTGGGCATCAGCCATAGACTGCACGATGCCTCCTCGACGGCCAGGAACTAACGCTAAATGTAGCAAGCGTTTAAAGCATTGACGGACTCTGGTTATACTTAGGGTTGTTCGTTTTCGGGTTTTATATTTTAACACAAAAGTGCTTTATGCCGGGATGCACCACGACTTCACTGACTTCATATCCGTCACGGAAGACGCCACTACACCTTTGCCGAAGCGACCCGCCAGCAGGACGTCCCGCCAAGCACACCTACAAGACAGCCGCTGACCCGCAAATCATGCTCAGCTGCAGATTTCGCTTCACATTTCACTTTTGTGGTTTACCGATTCCTATAACAGAGGAAAAAACAGGGCACTTCAGTTCCAATAAGTACAAATATTAAGACACCCTGCAACAATGCTTGCTGGTCAAAGATTTTATATTAAAGGGGTCTTGAAGACAAATCAAAATTTTTGTTAATTTAGAAAGAGCTAACTTTTGGCAGCTCACTCAGCGCTATTAGCCACGAAAAAATGTTTTCTTAACAAAAAAAAAAGGGAAGTAATAAAAACAGTTATATTCGCGCCGCGCTGCAGTGATTTATTTATTTATTTATTTCAAAATAACCCGAAATGTCGGAGGGTATTACAGAGGGTGTACACCAAAACACAATGGTGAAACGATCAATCAAAATTTCATTAAAACAAAACACAAGAACAATAAGGGGAAAAAATACACTACATCGCGTAACAAAAAGAACATTCGCAGAGAAGACAAAAAAATGTAGTTCTGGGAGCACCGTATCAATATTGATACAACGTCGCACGCTCGTTTACTAGCCTGCGGAGGAAAAAAAGATAAGCAATAAAAAGGAAAACTAATGCACAAATGGGGCGGTGAAATGGCGTTAGGTCCGAATTTTTCTGTTTGGGGCATCTGTAAATTTCCAGGCATTTGTTTCGATGACAACGTGTGGTGGCAGATTATTCCATTCCATCGCGGTTCGAGGTATGAATGATTGAGCAAATGCGAGTGAACGACACGTGATGCGTTTGACCTTGTGTGGATGATCACGACGGGGGAATATGGCTGAAGGCTGACACATGAAATAATTATGAAGAGACGCATGATAGCAAAGTTTGTGAAATAGTGTTAAACGAGACACACAACGACGATAGGGTAAGGCTTCAAGCCCGCGGCGCGATTTTTTAATGCTGTTACACTGGTGTGACGTGAATAATCCGAATAAATGAAGCGCGCAGCACGTTTTTGCAGGGATTCCAAATCAGTTGTTAGGTATGCTTGATGAGGATCCCATATGGCTGAAGCGTACTCTATTTTAGGACATTAATGATATGGGCAGTGGTAACGTAATATGAGCCCGTTCTAAAAGTTTACAGTCATCAGGGTTTTAACTGCACGTTAGTATTCCAGCGATACGTTCAAACGGGACTAGAGTTAATCCACAACTTTGTATAGCGCAAAAAAAAAAACGGACCAGGACAGGAGGAGGCGACGGGCACAAGCGCTGCAAGAAGCCACACTACAATTGCCCAGTCAGGTTTCTTGGCGTTGGCCTTGTCGGCGGCCGCCAATAGGACAAAAGATTCTATGACGTCACACAGAAATCACCGGAAGGTGGCTTCCTTTAGTATCTTGATTACTTGTCTGATCGGGGCAAAGCAGTCTTTTTAATGAACCGAACCTGCGTGTTGTCTTTATGGCCCATTTCAAAAACAAACAGACGAACCAACTAACACAAACAGAGAGAGAGAGAGAGAGAGAGAGAGAGAGAGAGAGAGAGAGAGTAGAGTAGAGAGGATGAGAGAGAGAGAGAGAGAGAGAGAGAGAGAGAGATCAGGTTGCGCCGCCCTTTGACAGCTGACGACCTACAATTAACTTCACCGTTCTGCAGGCGACTCTCGGGCACAGGTGCACAGAAATACAAGAAACGACCTCCAAAAGGCCGGCTATATACACCGTCTCCCATTACGCGTCCACTGAAATGCTGAACGCGGCATCGACCGCGCATCGCTTACAGATACAACCCCGAATCGAGGTCTCGGCCCGATTTACTACAGCACAGCCGAACGGTATACATCCCGATCTGACATGCCCCGAGGCATTGTCCGTTTTGATACACTGAGCATGTTCGCTACCGGAATGGCTTCGAGATTATACGAGACTTCCAGAGTGCACAAAAACGTCCGCTCCACGATATGACAGCTGGAGGGCGGTCGGAAACAAACGACAGCTATTGAAATGCGACACGACTGGAAGGTTGAATTTTGACTGTACTAAGAGCGATCTAGATTTGCAGGAGAGAGAGAAAGAGAGAGAGAATATAAATATAGAGATTGCGTATAGGCTCCAGAGGAACTTATGTACCCGTGAACTGAAATACAGCTTGAATACGCTTGGATTTCCGTAAAAAATGTCCCGGAACGCACAGAGAATTCCTGTCGGTACACGCTAAGCAATAGACAGCGACTGCTGTGGACGTCCGGACAATCGGCACGAGGCCTAGTGATCTTACGCCGAACAAGCGCGTTCGGCAGATGCGTATCGGGTGGTCTCAAAGCAGCGGGTTGAAAGCTTTCCGAGCTCTTCCAGCACAAATGTCACATGCGTGAGTGCACGTCCGGAGACGCCATGGATTCCTTCTAAAGTCGTGCGCACACGCACTGCTCCGCCAAACAACGATGTAGAAAAAATTTTTTAAACTTTCAAATTTCGCGCCAAACAACGTCAGCAGTGACGTAATAGGAGGAATACTAAACTTTCAAATTTCGCGCTACAAAAACTAAAGAGTGACGCAATGTTTGATTTACATTCTCACACTGCCCGTGACTCGAAGCGCCTAAACGTCTCTAACTACTCTCCGTCTGGCGTTTTTTTTTTTTTTTTTTTTCGCTGTAAATCTCAGTTCCAAAGGAGGGGAGAACCATCTCACTCGAACTTTCACACCGGGCCCTTTAAGGAGTGGACTTCGATTTTTTTTGTCCAAATTTTCTGCGTACACCGACGCTTCCAGCCGAGGTTCCATAACAAGCTTTCTCGCAAAAAAAAAAAAAAAAAAAAAACAAGCTTATCCCTGTAGTTGACGACGCATCACGTATTGCGTACAGCAGCAGCGGAAGCATGCTAGCAGGGTATGCGAAGTAGGCACATAATCACCCTAAGACAGCGCAGACGATGCACGTTTTTGGCCGCTGACGAAGAAACAGCAGGGATTGCCTCGGCCCCGGCCACCGACGCTCTCAACCACTGCAGCTGCCAATGTGGCAGGGCTCGATAGACGCAGCTGCACCTGATATACTGAGGCAATTTCGCGGGAAGCAAGGCGGGACGTGTTTGTGCCCTCACTGCCGGATGGCTCGGCATCAAAACGGGTCGTTCAGCTCTACACCCTGAATCCTAATCCTAATCTAATGTCATTCTAAATCTACTGAATTCTAAATTTAATGTCACTCAAAGCGAATGACATTGGCTATTAATGACGTTCGATTTAGACATGCGAATCTACACGGCGAAGTAAATGTCATTTGATCCTCAGGTGGTCAAAATTATACCGCAACCCTCCACTACAGCGCGCCTCATCGTCTGTGCAGCGTCGGCACGTTAAACCTTAAAAGCAATCAAATGTCATTTGATAGTGATAGTAATGATAACCAAACTGACGAAATTGCAAGATAATGTGAATGCATCTATGATGTTTCTATATCCCTCGATACATCTACAACACAAATCGACGTTATTTTTAAATAAAAAAAATTGCATCTCTGTCCTCCGTGACCTAAGTAGACAACACAAGCCGATACAAGTAAGCAACAAATTATTATTTAGGGGAGCGGCAGCGTGACGGAGCTTTGCGAAAGTGTTAGCCTTGTTTTCTACCTTAAAACAACGTTTAGGGAAAAGCTTTTATTTGTTGACAGTTTTACACGCAGTGCTTCTCGGTTTACTACTAAACTTTCTTGTTTGCTGACGACCCACTGCTGTCGAGGCTACTCATTCGTTGCGGAAGCGAACTGTGTTCGCCGAAACTCATCCGCTCACGAATATACCATTCGCGTCGAACGTCGTGTAGCGCCGAACTAACGGCATTAACAACCAATGTCATTCGCTCTGAATGTCATCAGATTTGCCGTGCGACGACAAGTGCGACGAGAGGAGTCGTGGCAATGAAAGACGGGCCAAAAGGCCGATAAGACGACGGCTTGAGCAGGAAGCGACACTACCGCAACGGCGGGGACCGTCGAGGAACAGCTGGTAGTTGTACATGTTCCGGGCACGCCGCGTTGAGTCTGCCGGCCGACGAAAATAAAACGGGGTTGGCGGTGCCGTTAGCGCGCTCTTTAGCTCCTATAAAAAAGCAGCAGTATAGCTACACGACGGTGGGGGGCAACAAATGTAGCACGCACGTACGGAATGCGGCCGAGATGCGTACGCCGAGGCTTGCACGAATCCCATCCGACAAGGGCGAGCTCGGCGGATTATTACGGTGCTCGCGTGGCTCATCCGGAAATAACCAATGAGGACGTCGGACTAACTCTCATTTCGAGGAAACGAGGTAAAACGCACGCACGAACACACAGCAGTTACTACACATATGCTAGACTCGTGCCTTGCTGTAAAGGAAATGAGACGAGGGTTGTGAAGGAGAGAGTAACGACTAGTCAGGAGACAAGGCGACCACGCAAGCAGGACCTTGAAATGCTATCACACTGCAAAAAACCGACATCTTTGGTCACTAACGTAAAGGGACTGACGCAGAATGAGTGCTACCACGCCTGCATCCTGCCGTGCAAAGACGCAGGTTAACAGCGTATTTGACTCGAACATAGACTCTTAAATTGTTTTGCATTTTTCTCGAACCTTTCAGGTGGTACGAATTGTCTGACAAATGGAGTTGCAAGCTATTGCGATCCCGTAAAGGAACACTTTTACTGTCACTTGTGTGCATCACTGCAATGCCCTTCGGGCCATTTTGTTGCGCAAAGCCATCTCGGTAGTCACGCCGTTACCTGGGACCGTGACGTGTTTGTACATTTCTTTTTGTTGTAATCCGCAGACGTGCGCACTGGCTATAAGACGTGCTGCTGTACGTTGCCTTTTTGCTTCCCTTTCCAGGCACAAGGCTCATCGTCGCAGTCAGCATCATCGTCATCACCACGAGCCCACGTGTGTCCGCTGCAGGACCAAGGCCTCTCCCATACATTTCGAACGGCTCTTTCTGCATCATCCGCATCCATTCTCTGACCTCTCCCATCCGCCTTCTCCCTGGCCCTAACCTCCTTCCCCTTAAAGGGGCCCCGAACACAAAATAAAAGTTTCGTTAATTAGAAAGACTGCTTTGTCCTGATAACGATGGCAATTTCGTCACAAAATTAGAAAAAAGAGTAAACATTAAAGAAACCACGTGAATCAGTGGCGCCTGCCTGGACACTTTTCCGGCAACTTGCCTATGACGTCACAGAATCTTGCTTGTGCGACTGGCGGCCGCAGAACTCCATAAGACACGACTGTACGGTCGTAGTGGGGCCTCTAGTTTCGTTTGATCGCATCGCTTCAAAGCTAACGTGTAGTTGACACGCTGAAAATTATCCTTTTAGTGCTGGCCCGTGTGACGTCACTCCTGCCCATAACACGTCGCGGTAGCGCGAAATCTGAATGTCTTTTCCATACTTCTTGAGTTTTTCTTTTTTTCGGTTAAAAAACGTCTTTCGTGACTGTAAAGGAGCAGAGTGAGGCACTGAAGCCTAGTTCTTCAAATTAAACACATTTTTATTCTGTCTTAATGGCCCCTTGAAAAATCATTCCGTTACTCCGGTTGAACACGCTCAATGGAATAGAGTTCTCTTCCAAACAAAGTTGGCCGGGTACTGTCCACCACTTGCCCGTTCGCATCCCACGGCCGGCCCAACAACACTTTTCTTTGAAGGTGAGCTAGGATGTCTTCTACACTTGATGGGTTCCTAGCCCACGAAGCGCGGTTTCGATCCGTAAGCGCTGCTCCTATCGTCCTTCTGCATGTTCAGAAGAGCATAACGGAACACGAGCGGCCGAGTTCACCGGCAAATTGCGGCTGTCGGTAATCGCACCTTCGTAACCCAGACTCTCCAGAAATGATCTCTTTCTCTCCCTCTCTGCTCTATAAGGTAGAGAAGAAAGTACGCAGTGATTGGGACAGTTCTTTTTAGAGGCAGAGATAAGCCGCTGCTTCTTTGAGAGTTTTTCGGGGGAACCGTTCGGAGTGGTGTATGTATACGAGCCGCGACCAGTACACCCATGCATATGTACAAGAATCACGCGCGGAATTTACAGTGTCGTAAATGATTAATGTCGAATCCACGCGTGAACGCCAAACTTGTATATTCCTGTTCGAAATAAGCGAATCTACACTGCCTAACCCATGACCGCGCGAAAACAGAATCGCAGGTAAACACAGCGTTAACACAGTCGCAGAGAAACCTGAGGTAACACAACACATAACCCGTAACACATAAGCTAACACACAGCCATGGTCCAGCAATGGTCATACATCGACAGTTGCTTCGAAGCCTCGAATCCACCACTCAAGTTACACCTCTCGAAAAATGTTCCACCACGGCTACAGCTGAACGGCGCCGAAAGAAATAATGCCGATTAATTCCAGTATCCTGAATAAAAATGTGCACGTAGACGACTCGGAGGTCTGCACGCGAGCAAAGCCTCACCAACTCACACCCAACTTCTGATGAGAGAAGACGAATTGACGCTCGTGTGCTTGTTATAGAAAGAACTACGAGTACTACGCCAAAAGAACAACAATAACAACAACAACACTTCGAAAATAAACGGCACAAGAAAGCAATCCCCGACACAACTCGGGTGCGCGTTAAATGTCATTTCCAAGAGCTCTCGCTCGCCTATCCGTCAAGAAGCGGCACAGCAGGTGCCGTCCTTTCCGCCTGTCATTTCCGCCTTGTCAAATATGCGTCCCCTCAAAATTGCCGCTTGCGTGCTCCGAGGTTGCTTGGTGGTTGCACGCTTTGCACTTTTTGAACGCTTCCGTGTGTTTGCGCTTGGGTATATTGCGCTTTGCGATTGCTGCACTGCCAGTGGCCACGCAAAATAAAACTGCATACTGGCTTGTACCGCAAGCCTACGGTATACCGTTTTATTTTATACCGTAAGAAAAAAATAATCAATTGAGAGGAAACTGCGTAAACAAAACAACACTACTGAGGCGAAACAAGGCTAAACACTATTTGCCGGTTTTGTGTGCGCTATTGTGAGAGCGTACTTTTACGTGCTTGTCGACACCAAAAATGGCAATTTTTCTTATCAAGCAAGACGGATTTTGATTTGAAGAGGGTTAATTAGGTTGCTAAATACGAAAAAAATGGCCCGCTCTCTGCTCGCTTCGATGCAAATGTCGTAGAATGACGACAGCTTTCTCCCGGCGCTGCACCGTAACACGGTTTTTCCGTTGTCCAACCAAGCCCTCAAACTCTTCTCTTTCGCTCCCTCCACAATGAACGCAACGGAAGTTTGCTCAATTCAATTTTCCCGCGTTTGCACTGTTCATGTAGTGCGCACGACAGGAAAGAAAGGAAAAAAGAAGGGGAGGAAAAAGTATTTCCAGCCGAGACTGTGACATCCGAAACACAAAAGCCTGTTTTTTTTTTCTCTCTCATCACACCCCTAGCCCCAACGGCTCTCTCTCGCTCATGGCTTCTCCCTCATCCTCTCTCAATCCATGCGCAGGGATCTCTCATCATCATCTCTCGTCATCCACTCTCGCTTCTCCTCTCTTCTCTCTCTCTCCTCTCTCTTTCTCAACAGTCTCTCTCTCGATCTCTCTCTCTCTCTCTCTCTCTCTCTCCTCTCTCGCTCGCGCTCCTGAGTGTTGTCCGCTTTGAAGAGCGCGGGCGTATACACTGACGCCACAACAGGTACACGTCAGTCCCACCAGCAACAACTGAATCACTCCCGCAACTATTACAAGGGGCCAGTGAACCATAGGGGCTGAAGGCCTCGAAAGAAGAAGAAAATAGATGGCTCGAGCTCGCAAACGGCGAAAATCCCTTCAAAACCGTAAAAGGAGACCGGAATAAACAAATCCGAGGTGCCGTCGTCACACACTGACAGCGCGTTCGCGTAATGCTCGGCGAGACCTCGTCACGGGAAGAAAAAAGCGTGCCGACAACGAGGGCGACCTTGGCACCGTATACGAGTTTGTATAATAACGCGCGAACGCGGCCGCCGAGCTGCGAAAATGGCGGCGTGAAAACAAAGGGCCGCACAGACACAAGACTCCGAAAGACCGCGCCGTCTACTCGCGCCTTTGTATTTGTTAGTTCGCCGCGCCCTCTCCATCTCTGCGACTCCCCGGCCATCCTTCCGTCGTAACGAGGCGACGAAGAGATGGAACGAGCCGTGGCCGCGAGCCAGAGCCAGAAGGCGTTGCCGCCGCGTACAGGTAAGGCGCGCAAGAGAGCGCCTTCGCGGTGAGTCACAACGCGGCAAGACCGGACGGACGACGCGTCTTCGAGCTGAGACTGCAGACTACTTCAGTGCCGAGTTGGCGATTAAGTGCACCGACTGCGGCTTTCTTCTCCGGTATCAAATATTCGGAACATTTTATTATTACTTCGCAAATGCCGGGCGGTGCGACGCGTCACAGGAGGAGGGAGGGGTCGGGACACACTAACACGCAAACAGTCAAACAAACGTCAGTCGCGCTGCACGTTGCCACTGTGATAATCAACAAACCGCAGTCTTGCAAACCACAGTCTTGCAACCCCGGGTGCTAAGGCCGGACAGGAAGATATTCTCTTTTACCCAGGCCTAGCCCACAGAGCTGATATCGTGACACAGGGCAATCCATCGCCAGGAGGCGTATTCGTTAGCGCGACTGCGGGCTCTTTTCTGCATTAATCAGCGGTGATCGATTACATTTTGTTCCAATACAAAATGGCCACAGGAAAGAGCACTTGACGCCGCCTCATACAGTGCAACTCTCCTAGAATACAGCTTGCGTTGCTCGTGAGGTTTTTCTTTCTCACCATTTACCCGTCGTATTAAGGTATGCACGACATCAATGCTTTGATGATGTGGCTGAGTTAACGAATGGAATCACGGCAGCTGACTGCCGTGTATTTCATTCTTTGACGCCACGTTATTTTGTCGTGTTTTAGTCTCCGTAAAAGCGAGCAACTCGTCTCCGTAACAGCCAGTAACTCGCAAATTGCGGTAAACCCTTTTCCTTAGGAACCCCTCCACGTACACCCTTTGTCAAAATTTTCTAGGCCAACCCTAGCCTTCTCGACAACAAAGAAATCAAAGAATAACCTTTACCTTTATTTAAAAGTGCCAAAAATATTTTATGACAGTAAGAAAAAAAAAGTGTTTTCCTTAGCTTTCCGGCATAACACGTTTCAGCCTCACTGGGGACGTAAGCTTGTACTTTGAATTTTGGGGGGCCTGCGCATTTTCGGCTTGGCCTAGAAAATTTTGACAAAGACTGTACCTTCAGCCGAGCGGCTTGTCCTTCAAAGTTGCGCTGCTCTTGGTATAACGTTGCATTTAATTTCAGAAAGGCTGTACTCATGCATGCGGAAGAGAGAGCTAGCTCGAGGTAGTCTCGTACCGCGAGCATACTTGGCAGGCCTGGAACGGCCGTACTAGACCAAGGAAGTGGGGTTATTACAAGCCGTTTCTCCCAGCTTGACTTTTCCCGGCGCACAAATCGTCGGGGTCTTGTATAACTGGTCCGCTGTGTCCAAGCAGTGCAAGGACGCGGACGTCGAGAAAGAAAGTTAGAGCCTTTGCTCCAGTGCAAAGATGGAATACCAGCGAAGCTGTATTGATGGATAACTGTACTGAGCTATGTAGGTCCGGACAGTTCATCGAACGCCGTTTCATCGAACGCCGTTACATCGAACGTATTCTCGTCGAAGCCGTTTCATCGAAGCCGTTTCATGGAATATTTATCCCGCCTAATAAAAGGGCCCCCTAAAGACGTGACTGTCCTCACAGATTCGTTTCAGGCTGTACAAGAACTCCGACAGCCTTTCTCCTCCAACCCATTAGGGCACTTAAATTTAACTCTTGAACGACAGGGTGTACAAGCTCGTATCGACTGGACGCGGGGCCATGAGGACACGAACACAGGGAATCGGGTTGCGCACGAGGCAGCACAGGAGAGTGTCGCTCGTTTGTCGCCATCGAACTCCTCGTCGTCCGCCGCGCCTATACGCCCACAGCTTTCCTCCTGCTCCGACTCAAGAAGGCAAGTCAGCAGGAATATCGTATGGCATCCCCGACAGGTTTACTCTTCAATGTTTTCACACAGTCAAGAGTGGCCGAAGTTTTCGTAAACAGGTTTTGTGCGGACGCTGCGTACACTCACCATATAATTCAGAAATGGACCCCAAGGACGGGAGCATTGCCCTTCTTGCAATCTGGACATCAAATCCGATTTACACCTCCTCGTTCGGCCATGCGTATACTTCAAGGAGCACAGTACACAGCTCCTGTCAAGACAAACCCTGTTTACCTTGTCTGAAATATCAAACAACACAACTGCTGTGGGTTTCTTTCGAAGCTCGCTAGCTTTGCAAGTAAGAGTGGTCTGGCACGGATTGCCTAGCAGGGAAGTCCCTGGTCCGTTCCACTCAAACTGTGAAGTGCAACCAAGAACTGCAACGGTTCCCACTCTATAGGCCCCTTCCTTCACAACCCCAACCATCCCCTCAGTGGCCTCGGCCTTCCCATCAAATAAAAGCTACAACTCAAAACATACAAGACTGCCAGAGCACAGTGGTAGCGTTTAGGGAGGCTTGGTGCCAGCGACGTCGAAACGCATTGGACTACGACAATACAATATTCATGTACCGTTCTCGTATGTGCGTTGCCTCGATGCGCGCCTGTTTGTAACGAGAAATTGTATTTGTATGTAATTGATTGCATTTATCTGTCCATTTTCGCCCATTTGGCGTCATTTGTTACAACACTCATTTGGTTTTAATAAAACCAATCTTGTCTAATCTTCGTCGGTTTGCTGCGCCAAATAGTATTCGCAGGACGCCACGCGCGGTTACCGTTGAGGTCGCATTAGCAAAACGCTTTGAACTGATGAAGTGGAGAGCGATGAAGTCAATGTCTAAAAGTAGCCGCAAGATGGTCGGAAAAATTTTGACGCACCGATAGCAAGTATGTACTTTTCGATAAAACGGGCCCCGCAGATTCGATAAAACGGCGTTCGATGTAACGGCTTCGATGAAATGGCCATGACTTCGATGAAATGGCGTTCGATAAAACGGTGTTCGATGAACTGTCCTGGACCCCTGAGCTATGTACGGTGACAAACTGTATTGATCGAATAAAGACGAATGCACACAACTTCCTTAGAATTATAAATTATTTCTCATAACTTGTTTAGGGATAACCCTAAGCAAGTTACAGCCGTTTTCTGTAACGATACCCGTGCAACGTCCACAACTTCACTATAAACTAGTTGTGCAAGCAAATGAAACTCGGCGTAACGACAGAGTCATCTAAGCGGCCGATTTCAGCACGATTTTTCCCAAGATACCGATATTCGATTGATAGCGACAGAGCATTTTACACCAGCTCTGGAGCGCGCTAGTGCGATTCTTTGTGAACGCGACCCGACTGACGCACGCAACATTGGTCAAAACCTATGTTGAACCTCGTTATAACGAACACTGATATAGCGAATTATCGCTGTAGCAAAAAAAAAAAATGAAATTCTCTTATAACGAGAAACCGGAGGCGCGCGATATCGGATATAACGAAGAAATATTTGACAGGAGGCGTGTGAAAGGTGGCCCTTTTGTTCGTGGACACTGTGGAAAACATCCTGCTCAGTGCTGTGAGTAGCCACCAGAGAGATCACATCCTTCATCACATAAATAAGACGCAGTGTGTGAACCTTGTTTTGCTTTGACTCACGGCTCATTCATACAGGAGAAAGGTAAGGGTTACTTTTTAGTGGGTTGGAAGCCTGCATTTTTGGTATTTTTGCGCGACCGATGTCGATTTGTTACCTTAGGCACGCAAGCTGTCCCAAACTACTTCGTTATAACGTCGCTTCGCTGCACATGCAGGAGCCGCGAGAGAACGGGTTGCCGTTCTTTGAACGATACAGTTTTTATCGTTTGGTGACGCCCTGCCCTTGTGAAATGTTATCGCGCCCTGCCCTTCAATATTTGCCCGCGGAACTAATAGCACTAGCCTTGAAAGCGGAATTCAAGAGCGCAGAGTCTCTAATGTCAATATTAAAAGGTCTGTCACCCAGCTGCTGCTTTTAATACTGGAAACATTAGCGGGGGAAGAGTGGTTGTTGTCAAGGGACATAAAGTCTCCGTCCAGGATATAAAGAATGGAATGAAGTACCCAAGTGCACTATGTAGATGGACTGATGACGGCGCAACTCATTACGCTGCTAAAAAAAGAAAGAAAGAAAACTGAACACCATTGTATTATTAGCCCTCTTGCGTCTTTTTCTGTACTGGCCAGAAACGAATGCTTTGGGCATATTCCGGGCTACAACAAATACCCGTTCCTCAGGCCTCTTGGCGACTCTTCCCCGCGAATTTTTTGGCGCAGATAGAACACAAAACAAAACCCGAAACCACGACACCGCGAGTTTACAGACCTTCTACAATCCTGGATTTGGGCATTTATACTTGTCCTAATCTCCCTTCACCGAAAACGGACAAGTTAGCGCAAGTACTCAATCCGTTACACCCCGAATCGCTTCATCTTCTTTTGACCTTAATTAAGACACTTCCGAGACATCGTCAAAGGCTGCTCAGTGCGACAAGTGAAACGAGCTTTCAACACAACCAATTTGTCACCGGACGCCGTGGTTAAATTTCGTTTCAGCTAAAGCATTCACAGCGCAACAGCGATTAGTAACGCAAACCAGCCGTAACCACTAACAAAACGTCTTGTGAACGTGCTGTCCAGCCGAGACATGAACTCTGCCTTTTCTAGAAAAACTGCTTTTTTTTTTTTAGCGTCGATGACATTTAATGTACACAGGCACGTCAGAACGCAACAAGCTAGACTTAGCACGGAATCTATTAAAGGAGCCATGAAGAGAAAATGCAAGTTGGTTTTATTCGAAAGATTTCGTGTTTTATAGTGCCCCCAGCGCTTGTCCGGATACAAACGGTGCTTTATTCACTGAGAAATTAAACAATTTAGGTTAAAATTTTGATTTTCCCGCTCAATCGTGCGTTTTCGTGGCCCCAAGTGACATCACGGGAACCGACCGCTCTGCAGCCTAGAGTACCTTCATTCACGCATTCCGCCGTACAGGGTAGAGACACTTATACGCTGGCGCCGCCATTTTCGGTTGCTCGCTCGCCGCCGAAGCAAGTCATTTGTGTCAAAACCGCACCTAAATTATCGCCGCAACGCGGTTTACTGAAGAAGTTTGAATCATATTGTCTGTTTTCGCGTTGCTAGGTCTCGTAGGAAACGAAAGAATAACGCGTTGAGCCCGTTGGCCCAATTGCGGCGGCACGGGACCGTTCAAAGGTTGTCTCCACCCTGTACAACGGTGTTGGTTTGTTTCCCCGCGTTTCTTTACGTTCCGTAAACCTAGTGGCGCCACCATACCGTGGCAAGCGTTTGGTTTGTTTTTGCTCGCATTTACACCTGCTTGTTTTTGTTCTGGGAGAAAATATCGTTCCTGAAACAGTGCTCGCTCGACAAATGGGGTCACGTAAGACACCGTTGCTTGCGTCAATCGGCCAGTGTCGTCTGAGACAACCCCAAGCCCCGTAGTGCTGTGCAGCAGCTAAACCAAGCATGCTGTGCGCAGTACGAACAGCAGAACGCACCAGTACTTCTATGTTTACATGTGCTTTCGTACCTTCCACTGTTTGTCCCATCATCTTATTGCTTTGTAAAGAATGTGCCCTAAATTTAAGCGCAAATCGCTCGTTCGTCTAGTTTGTAAGCTCTACCTAATTTGCGTCTGCTTCTGCCAGCCTCCGCCAATCGCAGAGCTTAGCTCATGTGACATCATAGGTTCAGTTGCGGGAAATGAGCTGGTGGGTCGCAGGACCATTCCCGTTTTTCCTAATTATGTAGCTTATTTGAGCGAAGTTTACGTTAAAGTGGTTGTCAGTATGATTCTAACGAGACAATCTTTTGAATGAACCAAACTTGTGTTTTCTCTCATGGCTCCTTTAAGGCACGCTGCGAATCGAAAATTCCGACAAAACGAACATTTTTCGTGGTACCGCAGCCCCGCCAGAAGTCGGAAAATTCTGTCAGTTCAAAAGGTTCCGCACCGATAAACAGCCCATCTCATTGCTCCTTTTTTTTTTTTTTTTGGCAGAGAATCGCGCACTTACTTCGCGTATGTATATAAAACAATTCCAGCATTATGCAAAAGACAGCGGTAACCAAGTTAAATCGCAATCTTCCGACACCGAGTTCAGGAAAACGCCGGCTTCCGCCGAAAGCAGCAAACCGTCATAATCAAATGAGAAACGTAACCGGCCAAACGAAATGTTTCAGGTATCTCAAAACCGAGCGTGCGCACATTTTAAGGCGTTAAAAAGCCCTGTAAAGCAGACAACACGAAATTCCCCCCACCTCGCTTAAAAAGAAAAGCCTTCGTTCTGCAATTTTTCCCACGTCAGTGAGGCTCTTTTTAAGAACCAACGGCATGTACTGACACACAGACGCTATTTCTCTAAAACCGACGAGAATCGTTTGGAACTACAATCCTTACCGCGGTATAGTAACTAAAAATTTAGCTATTCTCTCATCCGGGCCAGTTTTTTCCATTACAACAGCGTGTCGTGCTAGCAATGAAAACACGCGAATCGACCCCTCTTATCGGACTCACCACATTTGCCATGAGACATTTTCACGAAATAAATCTATGTTTTGATACCTTTCTACCGTTTAGCTTGCCTAATTATTCGTTTTGTTAGTTTTTCTGGCCTCTATAGGTTTTTACAGGAATTTAAACACGGAGAAGTTGCGCCTTCTGCTTGCACGCCGTTGCTTGCTGAGCTCATCTGAACACAGCAGACAATCAGGACCATGAAGAATTAATGCTGTTTAGTGTTTACACTCCTAAAACGGCTATAGAAATACTTTTTCCATGCGAGAAAAAATAAGAGAACAACGAAAAACATGCAAGAAAAGGCTATCGAGAAATTCGGCTTTTAAAAAATGTTTAATAGCAAACGCGGTCGGCACCATAAGACGGCGCCGCAGTCGGCTGGCGTGCCGTTTGTTATTCCGATGGCCTTTCCGCCGCGGTGGCTCAGTGGCTAAAGGCGTTGCGCTGCTGAGCACGAGGTCGCGGGTTGGATTCCCGGCCGCGGCAGCCGCTTTTCTGATGGAGGCGAAAAGCAAAAACGCCCGTGTGTACGAGATTTCAGCGCACGTTAAAGGTCCCCAGGTGGTCAAAATTAGCCCGGAGCCCTCTATACTGCGGCACGCCTCATCACCTGCGTTGCGTCGGCGCGTTAAACCCTACAATCAATTCCAGAAGAAGGCCTCGTACGGCAGCCAAATTTTAGAGACTACACCCACGGCCTACCTGCCATTATAGTTATACTACTACCATCTACACACCTACTTCATAGCGTGACCATCGGTAGGCGCCGCCATAGATAGGTGCCACACCAACACAAATGAAAAAAAAAAGAAGAAAGTAAACGAAAGCTAGCATAAGAACAGAAATGACGAGAGCTGCAGACGACGATGGCAGACGACATTTTCAATTTCGACGCGTCCAAAACCACATCCCCAGGAAACTTTGCTAGAGGGACAGTTTCCCCATACAACGGTAGGTCGCGGCAGGGACACTAAAACCATCGGGTGAACAGCACATTGGTCGACCGCCGCCAACTTTTACGCAGCCCACCACATTTGTAAATGAGGACATTTTTTAAAGAAGGAAATTGGAGTTTTTTTTACTTTTTAAGCTCGTTCACTTATTTCTTGAAGGAATAACATTTCTTACGCATGTAAAATTTGTAAAAAGAAGTGCTGGCCGCTGCTGGCCACCACAGAGTTAATAGCGATGAGCCACAGAGACGAGACGAGAACAGCACACCCGTCGACCGCAGCCCCCTCTGGCGGAGCCCATCACGTTCGCAATTGAGGCATTTTTTTTTAAAGACGAAATTACCGTCTTTGTTTAACTTTTCCTGGTGCGTTGCAATTTTTCGGCCGAATAAATTCTTTCACACCTGAGTACCACGTAAAAAGCAGCGTTGCCTGCTCGCAACATCGCTGCTGGCTGCCATAGAGTTTAAATTAGAGACGAGCTCTGCTCTCTGCGCTCGTTTAGGGCCAGGTCCCTTCATTTTAGGAACGTACCGGTCATCTCCGTTCCGGTACCAAAGGGCAGAAGAGCACAACGAGCAGACTACGCGCAACTTTTTACTATCAAAAAAAAAAAAAAAAACTCATTACGATACAAAGGTGAAGCGAAGAAATTCGGCAAGAAAAAATGCGCAGGAATTCCGAAAATTTTTGTGTACTAATGCGTTGGTATTCCTGTATTCATTCGGAGTTATTTTATAGCCATATTACGCTATCACTAGCAAAATTGGGCATTAGGGCCATGTTGCGCTACTTTCGTGCTTTTTTTTTTTTTTCTTTCCGTTCCGGTTTGCTTTTTCGATCCTTTGACTTATGCCCTCCCCACGTGAGGGTGGGCATTTGATTTCGTCAGGTCATTTTTTTATTTGAGGTCTGAAAACTTCTTCCGTCTGTAAACCTGGATTTAAACTATGATAAAAACGTATTAACTTCACAAATCATGCATTTTTGTGAAAATACATGGCGTTACAAGGTCGTTTTTTTCTCTCGATTTTTTTTTTGTGTGTGTCAGCTTGCTTTTCGGGGATTTTTTTTAATCAGCCGGGTGAGGGCCGCGTGTTTTTCTTAGTTATTTCCTTGGTTTCTTAGTTATTCTTTAGTAATGTATCAGTTTTTCTTTTGGTTGCATACAATTACTGAACAAAATTTTCTACTTGCATACCGATTGAATATGTTACCTTCACCAATTCTGCATCGTTATGCAGAATACAAGGCGTTACACGGATGGTGTTCTGCGGTACTAGAAAAGAGTGCTTACGCATTAAAAGTAATGATGACATTAACTGTTTTTGTTTTTAAAGTGTCTCTATGGCGAAGGCAATCAGCGCAGGGACAGGGCGCTGTAGCCGAATGGTGTGCTATCCGCTTGACAAGGCTATCCGCTTTGTTTATGTGCGCAACGCAAATAGTCATTTATATATTGCTTTTAGCGTACAGCAGAATGAAATAAAAAAAACGTAGATTTACCTGATGAACAGTAGGTAAATAAAATAAATGCCTACGTAACTGTTCTATTTCTTGCATAATTTGTTTGACAAGCTACTGGTCCGTTGTTCTTGTCATCGGATACGCTCCTTCTATATATCGCCATCTTCGTGCAATCGGCATGTGCTGGCTGCGTCGCTGGGCACGATGAACGAAAGTCAACGACCCTAAAAATATGAGCTATCAACACCTGATTTCAGATCCTTCGCGATTGCTTGAAACCGCGAATTGGTTGGTTAGTGCAAGCACTGAAGGAGTCTGGTGCAACCAAGGGAAATCGCGACGACCCATTGTCCTCGCCCATTGTTCGACACCTGAGCTCCACCCCCTCCACTTGCGCCCCTCATCCCAACACAGACTGAATTTGTACAGTTAGCTCCTCCGCAGCAACCTTCATTTCATCCTTCAAACTTACTTTCATTTCGTTTTAATTCGCAGTCCCCGCTTCCTCAAGGTTCAATCTTACCCAGTTTTTTTTTTTTTTTTGCACGTCATTTTCACCTTGTGTTACTTCTTCAGATAGGACAAGCGAACCGGGGTACACGGTGTCCGACGCGTCACCGCGAAGACTCCAGAAAATGCTAAGCATTCGCCTTGAGCCCGTACCACCCCCGTACTGCCCTCATCCGCCGCCCCCAACAGTGGTCCTGGACGTGATGAAGGGGCTTTGTTAGCCCCCTGTCGTCCCATTGAAAAACAAGCTCGCTCGCTACACCCCTCTGAGCGTCGCAGTCATACCGACGGCTCCCCCACGCCAGGAATCGTTCCTTCTTCGCCTCCGCTCTTCAAGCCGCGCCCATCCTCGACTACCACGACATTCCTGGATGCCACAAATTCTACGCGCTTTACAAATTTGAATAGACAGGTGGGGACGTAAATTGAACAGGCCAAAGCTGTGGTCTCGTTACAGTCGTCCTCCAGTTTTCGACGTCCTCATTACACATTGTGGGGGAACAAGTGGCACCATCCCTCCCTCCCCTTTACCGAAGGGCTGCTACCCAAGGCCCATGGCCCCACCCTTAGCGACGCCACTGCTTCGAAATGAACTCCGCTAAGAGCGGCGGTATTGCGTCTGCGACGTCAGATAAGCAGATAAAGAGTACCCTCTGAAGGACACTGGGAAATAAAGAAAACTATTTCGACGGACTTTTCCGAGTTACTCAATGTGCGTAGTGCAGCAACATTTTGGTTCCGCTTTTTAGCGGCCAGCTAATCTAAGGACTGGGCGCCCATGAAGCTATTTAGTATTTACCATGTTCTAAAAGCGCTTCAGGTTTTGAAAAAAGAAGAAGATGACAAAGAATTTTTACGGGCATCCCCTGAATGAAGCTGTCCGTGTTAGTGTTAAGTACGTATGTACAGACGTCACGGCGAAGCGTCATCCCTTGCCAGCCATTCCCTTAGATGTGTGGTTCATTGGTTGTCGTTTATTGTGCACCACATGACCTGCCAAATCCCCCTTGCGCTTATTCCGACCGAGCTTGTTCTCCAACTGGCGATATGCGTAAATTGTAACCCCTATCAGCCTTCGCATGGCTCGTTAGGCCTATGTAGCTTCCTCGCAAGGCCCTTCGTAAGTGACCAAGTTTCCGCTCCGGATGTGATTACCGGAAGTGAATCACGCATTCATCGTGTACCAGCCTTTGCAGTGCCAGCAGGGACAGCCTAGTTCTCGGGATGCTAGACTACACACAGATTGCAGCAAACTCCATACTTATTCTGTGTGTAATTTTTATTGTCGTGATTGGATCAGTCCTCATGGTTATAATCACTTCACGAAGTTTTCGTTACGTACTTTCAAGGCGCGTCCTTCGCTGTCTATTCAAGATAACTTTTCATTTCTGGCGATTATTTTAGACGATGCAACTAAACTTTAGGAATACAATTTTCGATGCACATTTTGTAAGTTCCTACCCGGTCTGACTGCACAAGACGATGTTTCCCGAAATTATCAAGTGACCAAGGCATTCCTAATTTGTTAGGTAACCATGGTTTTTACCAAATGAAGCATACTTAAACACCTTATAATTAGGCTGTATAAAATTTCGGAGAAACGGTGACCCCTTGCCTGATAGACACCTTTCTTTGAAGGGAACTTCTTAGTACCCCTATGAAAGGAGCATATCGTTCCCGTGCACCTGCCGTATATGAGAATGCATTATTCTTACACACACAGAAAAGAAACTGAGCTAGCAAAGAAAGTGACATATCTTTTAGTAATTAAATAAATATAGGAAAACCCCGGATATTATAAGTGCAAAGAATAGGTACCAAATACAGCGGGAAAGAAAAATCTTAAGCTCAGAGATGGAGAAAGTTTTTTGCACCTTTCCAAGAGCTATTGCCACGCAGTCCTTTCGCCGTTAAATATTCGAACAATTCCAAGGGTCTCCGACAAAATATGCGGACACCGCCAAGGTCGGAAGAATGCCTAGAAGAAGAACACACAGAATGCCCTGACCTTACTGTATAACAGTTGTTTGGCATTGCATTCCGAGGCATACACGCGAAGTCTCGCCCTCGAGGCGCAGCAGACGCTACTAGACAAATGAACGACCCTCTCTCTCTCTTTATCTGCACATCACAATGCGATGATCGTTTCCAAAGCATCAACCCCGCACTTGAATACAAAAGAAAAGCGTGCTTCAATGCGTGTACGATAGGAAGGCGTGGTTGGAAAGTGAACTCGTAACGTCGTTTCCACATTGTTTCGTAATCGGAAAGAATCGATAGCAGTAATAGTTAACTCGCAGCCACTGAAAGTTACTACGGCTTGTTTCCTTAGCAAAATTTTCATTCAGCCGGCAATAACAGTGGCTACATAGGCTTTTCAGACGTGTACTGCAACCAAGTTTCCAGAGTGGCATTTCGGTTACAGTTCGAAATGGCCGCCTGCAGGCGATTTTAATAAAGTCTTCACTCACTCGAAATGAATTCGCCGGCAATGCTGCCTTGCATTTTTTTTTTTCTTCCAGTTTTCCTACTGCGTCCTACACAATATGGGGAAAAGTGGTATGTTTCTCTTTATGGACGCTTAACTATAACGTCACCGGACAAACGTCAGCAGAATTCGCGTGGTCACCAGGAGATGGCGATTCTCAGCGCCTGCTCTTTATTTTTTTGTGACTTCAAGCGTAGAGGTGTCACATTTCGGGCAGCGCGATATTTCGTGCAAGAAATTTACGGGGGGGGGGGGGGGGGGGGGGGGGGTCAATTTTACCTCACGATTCTACGCGACTGGGTTTGTCTGTCCATGGGTCAACTTACGCCAAAAAAGAAAGTTAGCCACCCTCAGTTAGCTTTGAACGGTGCGATTATTGTAAACTGGGAAGGAAACACGCTGGAATGGGGGTGTTGGATGGGAGTGTTAAAAACCGCGTATCTAGACTCCTTCCGCTAACTTTTCCATTTAGCCTTGGCCACTAATGACAAAGCTTCATTCATCGAAGCTCCGGCGCAGTTCAAGCTTCGTTTAAATACCAGCGGCGAATGTCAAAAACTCAACCGAAGGCGCAATTAAGTGCTGAGGGAAGTACAGCGCGGAATTAATGCCAACGGTAACGGTCCACGGAACGCGGAAAAGAAATTGAGAAACAGAAATAGATGCACTGGTGAGACCGGACTATTTCTTCGCTTTGCGCGGAACTCACTCAGTTCTCAAACTCGCAGTCAGTTGAATGGTTCTCGTAAACACTCGACACATCGTCGCCTATCGAAGCGAGAGAGCGCACGGTCGGCGCGAACGACAATCAAAAGCGCACGCTTAATCAAGAAACTGCACGGCACAAGCCCGAGCGCACCTCTGAGAATGGCAATGCCTCCCGTAATGGTTTTCATTGATCCAGCGAACGTGATACGGGAAACCGAAAGGAAGTGAACGCGGGCGGCGCGGCACACCGTCCACGCACCAGCGTCAAGATCGGCGTCAAAGGGGGTGGAGGGGCGACCGGAGCGGTCACCACGTCCAACCACAGACGTGGACATCGGCTTAATTAGGCTTACTACGAGACCGCCAGGGACCACGTCCAAGTGGACGTCGTTTCGCCGAGGAACGACGACGACGGCGCGAACCCGCGGAGTCGCGATCGCGCCGTTAGCGTAGCGCTGACGCCAATGCGGCGCTCGCCGGGACCCACCAGCGCGCCGCTCGCTACAACTCACCGTGAGGGTGATTCCCGTCGAAGGTGACACTCCCACGGTGCACAAGAAACACGCACACACACTCGCAGGCGCCGCTGCTCGAGGTCTGGGCCCGCGGTGTTGCGACGATGGCGCCCAAACGTGCGGTAGTTGGTAGCCGACACAACACCAACAGCGGCAAGCACACGCTACGCCCCGAAGCACGCAGTTCACGCAGCGTTGTTCAGGCACCTATCAAAAATCCTGCCTCCTCTCCGCAAAACACCGGAACCAGGAAAGCGGATGTGGCGTCTCCTCCTGCGACTGTGACGTACCACAAAGCCTCGCACCAAGTCGGCTTGCTTGTGAATCTAACATCCTAAACCTAATAACAAAACGCTATGTATAAAAATGCGCAAATAATTTGTTTTGCTGAATAAATCTAAATACAGTGGCATTGATTGTTTATTAAGGCGATTTTGTTAAAACACATTGCGTAGAGAGTACATCGTTTTGCTACTTTTATTTTTTTACTTCCGGCGCGTGGTAGCAACCAACTTCGAGCGGTTTGCATGTCCGCGGTGAAAAGAAATTGCGATTTTTGCTGTGACAAATAAGAGAAGCTTCGCTAAAGACGTGCCGCGTAACTGCTCGCGGGCGGCACGCTAAGCTGCTGCTTGTTGTTGAGATTTGCGCCGCACTGGAGTTCAGCGCTCGGAGCAGCCAAAACACGGCGTGCACTTCTCAAACACGTGTGAGAATGAACGCCGAATCTCACCCGATCACTGGCGACGTTCTTCAATGACTGCGTCAATGGTTCGCACTGCCGTGCTCGAAACGGTTAAAACAAGGGGAAGCTGGGTGAGCCTGTCGTCTTGTGTCGCGTCGTTCAACACGGCGACTGGACCGGTGGGCTCTCCGTCGACGAGGGCGGGAGAAGAGCTACGTGACCTAACGGCGCCACCGGAGATCGCGACGTCCTGCGGCCTCCCTCTACCTCGAGTAATGTTCTCGAGTGATGGAAACCGCTGGTGTTGCTGAAGGCTGCTCGACTTGCGGAGTTGGGCCTTTCAAGAACAAGCAGGCAAGTAGTGCAACAGGCGCGTTTCTACGGCATGTGTTCTCTCGTTCTTTGGTGGGTGACCACGGGTCGTCCGCGTGCTTCCAGACACTGATTCCGCGTGCGTCAAACAATTGGCTGGATGCGATGCACCACGGATGTCCGAGCATCGCTAAATCAGGAGCTGCTTCATCGGAATCTCCATGCATCCCATTCTTTCATTCCACAGAGCTACTTGTAGACGTGTGCAACACGATTGTCTTACTGTCGTCGAGGTTGAAAATGCTAGCACCTCGCAAAGCTCGTTGAAGCCCGCCTGTCAGCTTTCAAAAATTCACCAACCGTGTTCCTCCAAGTCGTTCACATGTGTTCGTTAGACGCGTAGCTAAATCTGCCCCCCTGCAACGTTCACAGCGTCTCTTGGTGGCACGCTTGGCCATTCTTGGACGCACGTTCTGTAAAAAAGGTAAACGAGAGAAGCGCAGCCTTATGTCGACGAAAATAGCAACTCGGCACAGGAATGCGTCGGTGCAACATTGATGACTGTTTAAGAAATCCCTGCCCGCAAAAAGTCAAGGCTTGGCAACTGGTGTTCGGGTCCATACCTATGGATAGCGTTTTTACAGCGCTGTTCTTTTACCTTCTTGGCAGGATTGGATTAACCCTTTGCTTCGTGTGCCTCTCTCTGATTCACCAGCCCTGGATAGTCCGAGGGTTACTCTCGGAAAGCAGGCTCCTTATGAATGCATGTGTAAATTGAATTCTTTATTGCGTCCTGAGCAGCCCGCGAGCACTCCTGTGTGGGCAGTCAAGAATACCCTGAATTAGGGTGCTACGCAGCTGGGAGATAGGCATATTTGACAAGAAGGGCACACATGCATGCGTACCCTGTCCAGCCCACATCTGCTGCTGCTGCTGTTCATCATCATCATCATCATTAACAGCCTACTGGGTCCACTGCAGAACAAAAGCCTCTTCGGTCAATCTTCAGCCACACCTGTCCTGCGCCACTCAAGTCCATTATTTGCCACCGAAGTTCCGTATTTTTTCATCCCCCCATCGTGTTAATGGCCTTCCCCTTCTTCTAGACCCAGCCCTTGGTATCCACTCTGTCACCCTAATTGACCACCGGTTCTCTGTTCATCTCATTACAAGGCCAGCCCAAGTCCATTTTTTTCTTTATTTCAACTATGATATCATTTACTCGACTTTGCACCCTAATCCAGGGAGCTCGTTTCCTGTCCCTTAATGTTACTCCTAACATTAATTCGTTCCATGGCCCGTTGAGCCGACCTGAGTTTGCTTTCCACTTGTTTAGTAAGGTGCCAAGCTTCTGCTCCGTATGTCATCACTGGAAGTACGCACTGGTTGTAGATTTATCTTTTAGGCGAGAGAGGCGGCTACTTTTCATTATTTGGAAGTGCTTGCCGAGTGCTCCCCAGCCGACACCAATTCTACGCCGGATTTCTCTCTCGTGGTCAGGGTCAGTCCTATATGTCCGAAGTAGTTTATAGTCTTCCACTTGTTCTAGCGTTTTGTTACCAGTGCTGAAGAGGGCATCTTCGGCATGCTTATTGATTACTTTAGATTTATTCGTATTTATTTTTAAAGTGGTCATTGAAGAGTTTGCCCATGCCTGCTCCAAAAGACGGGTTGCAAAAATGTGAGCGCTTGGAACCGGTTCCAGGATCAGTCTGGGAGCAATTTTAAGGCCGCCAATTCAAAGACTCCTTCCTGTAGCAGTCATACGAGCCATAAATGCGGAGGTTGCCTGCTTCACAAGATGGTCCGTTGATTATCTGTTACTGAACGTACTTCGACCTTTCAACTGACAAATCCGTGTACAATGTCATGGTATCATCTGCGTGTCAAAATGGCCTGTTCATCATAACCTCAGAATATCAGCTAAGGACGACAGGATCAACATCACTTCGTCTGTGAACCTTTTGCGGAATTTTTCGGCTACTGGACGACAGATGATTAAAACATTGCGCCTTCCCCCCGTGTCAGTCTTGGTTAGTGTTTGAGGCAGCGGTTGGGCTTGGAGCAAGCTGTGAACGCAAGTCTTGCAGTACTGCAGTGCACAAAGACAGCTACTGTTTTAGTGGTAAAAGGCCTTTACAAAGCAATGTAATGTCACTTTCCTCCAGTATGTTACTGTGATTAGGTATGGTATTTTCGTGCATTCGTCTTTGGCACACAATTGGGCTGCCATATGTTAAACTTTAATGCGAAAAGCCTTGGAAACCTATGATTTGGATGGTGCTACATCTACTGCTTGTAAGAGCATCGTTGATGTACAAGCACCTGCCACAAGTTGGGTAATGGGTGTGTAATGCTTCCACTTCCCCTGTCGAAAACTGACCACCTGTTGTGGCCTTGCGGCATGGTTCTTTTGTCCTTACCTTGAATAACGGTGCCTATATTTAAGACAATATATTTAAGGAAGCACTGCACAGCAAGATTAATTATTAATTACTAATTCTCTTTAACAGACAAAACGTAAACATGACTGGCATTGCAAAGTCGTGTGCTGCAAGTTCCGGAATTAAGTGCCGACTTTTGCACTGTCTTTTAGCTGTTTGCCGCAGCAAATCTAATCAGAAATGTCTGGAGGAAATTGATAATAGTGGCGAGCTTATCTGGTGCCCCCATCAGTCGGCCACTTCACTGGTCAGGAAACAATAGCCATTGAACTTGGTAGAGATTGGTGGCTTTGACGGGGTCAGCAATGATGAGCGCCGATGGCCCCTCAAACTTCGCAGAGGTCGTGGAATGCCAGTGAACTGATTGAGGACATTCGTGCTGTTGTTGGCAGCGTGCTCGCAGGGAAGTATCTGAACCAGCTGGGCTTCTCAGCAGCTCTTGGAGATTGCCGTTAGGTTTGGCGTTAATGAAATCTCCTAATGATCTTGGTTTCAGTAACCATTTAAGTAGCAGTCTAGTAGAGGTGTAAAGGGGTTATGGAATATGGCACAAATCGAACGTTTTTTACCTTTCCCAGAGCTCATCCCTTTCATGTCAGGGCATCACTGCTGAAATTTGTACAGAAAGTTGGTGGAAGTCTCATTGCATCTGTAGGCGTGGTGCTGACGAATAGCTGAAGTGGCATGTTTGTTTGCAGGAAGCCGTGTTTGAGTCTTATGTTCTCCAAGGGGCAGTGATAGCTCATGTCATGGTGGCCGACGTCTAGTCAGGCTCAACACCGCTTCGTGTAGACGGCCACAATTGTGTAGTGTGGATTTTATTGTGGGAAGTGTTCGGCATTATTGGGGCAGGTTGTTTTACCTACTGGAATGTCATCATCAGGTGGTGTTTGGTGAAAATGAGCAAACAAGGTTTTTGAGAACTCAAGTCATGTCCATCATCATCACCAACAACAGCCTGTTTGGGTCCAGTGCAAAACGAAGGCCTCTACCATTGACTTCCACATGCGTCTGTCTTGTGCTGTCTGTTCTCTGCCTCCAAATTTCCTTATTTTATCCCTCCATGTTAAAGAAAAAAAAAAAGAACAGGCTTGGAGAAGATCTGTGACAAGAAGCTGTTCACTGAATATTTGAAGACTACAGGTTTTTCCTATTTGAACTTATGTAGAATATCGAATAATTCTAGTGTCATAAAGAAACCAATAACATGCTTTTTTGAAAAGGAACCTGAAATCGGTCTTTGGTACAGCTTCACTTTTTTTTTGTATTTTTGTGTGCATATGTGTGTGTGCTACCTAGGGCTATAATTTGTTCTGGAGTCAGTACAGCAACCAGAATAAAAGCATATTTTGCCAGTTTCAAGATGATTTACAGACAGCAGTATCGTCAGTTTACAGCCAGTTTTCTGAATATCCATTTCTAGGTCCTATTGGGCTGGGTAATCAGTCGTGTGCTGATGAAAAATTGAACTTGGTTGTGAGTGCTCGGGACTTGAAGTCGTTGAAGGATCGTCAAAAAAAAAGTTCCACTCTCCAACTTTTTCTGCAGCGAAGGTGTTGAGGAATTCAGTTGTGTGGGTCTTTGTGACCACTGTTCTCTGGCGATGCTGGGACAATCGTTAAGATTGCATAACAGCCAGAGAAGCGAGAATTAGTGGCGCAAAAAATCCTAATTACGCTTTTGTTGGTGAAAAAGTTATCGATAGCACTATCAGTAGTGAGAAAACTATCCACAGTTCTATTCACTGTCAAAAGTTTGTGAACAAAGACAGTACAGTACACCATAGTTCAAAGCATGAATGATAAGAGGCCATTCCAAGAGTATTGCTTAGTATTATCTATCAGTGGCGTAGCCAGAAATTTATTTCGGGGAGGGGGTAGCATATGCAAAAATAGTGCCTCCACCCTAATGTGATTTCATAAGTGCATGTGTGTGTGTGTGTTTGTGTGTACACACACACACACACAAACACATAGTTCTAGGAAGTCATCAGCACAATTTATACACGTCTCCTGAAAATTTTCAGGAGGGTTTCAACACTGCTTACCCCCCCCCCCCTTGGCTACGCCACTGGTATCTGTTACCAGCTGTCTCAAAGCTATTGACATAATAGTGTTGATAGTAAGCTAGCTATATTAAAGTTACATATAGTAATTTTCATGGGCAGTGAAGAACCTCGAGGGCCAACTTTTCATTACGAATTGTCACAATTTGCTGGATTTCTCTAAGCTACTTGAGAAGTTGGCGTACTGCTTTAAACCAACACAGTCCAATCAGTAATGTTTTGTAATTTTCTAAGCTGTGCATCATCGAAACAGGAATGTATGCCTGAATGGCATATAACTAATCATTGACGTGGAAGGGCAGGATCTGGTCTGTGAGAACATTTCTTTACAAGCACTAAAGCCACTGGGCAGTTTTAATTTCTTTGGAACGCATTCATAGAATGAAAGAAAACATCTGTAGCACCTTCGGCCTTGCAAAATTCTTGCAGCGGAGGGTTTTGTTTTTTATCTTTATTTTGTATAAAATAGCCTAAATTTTCCCCACACTTTCAGCCTCACACGTAGCTGTGAGGAGGGAGGGTTAGCTAGTGCAGTGGTAATTCGAAGACCCTGAAACACTGCTGATAACTGCCTTCATTCTGTCCTAGAAGCACTGCGAAAACTGTAGTTATCGCCAGCACAGAGCAGCACTAGGAGGATTGTGTTTCGAGCAGATACGCCTCATAGTTTATGTTTTACTTTCGTTACGGTTTTCTTTAAAGTAGCTTTTGAGTGGGAAAAGAAGCCAGCCAGTAGCTGCTGTATAGCCCGAGTGATGGCATTTGAGCACACAAACAATGCTTAGACCGAGAGAGAAAAACTTTTGGGCAAGTTTTGCGTTATCTGATGGACATGGAGTAGTCATTTTTGTCCAGATCCCCTTTTTCATGTACTGAATGAAAGAAATTCGGATTTCGGAAAAATTTCAAAAGCAAGTGTTGCAGGGTCCCTTTACAGTGACAGACAATGGATTTTTGCCAAGTATTCTTTGTTTGTCCCGAATGGAAGGGCATCACCCAAAACACCTTCACCCGATCTGGTTTTGCTGCTAGCACCCTAGAAATTTTGAAATCGGAATTTTTAGATCTACCAGCCATACGATGCCCCACCGAAGGGAATGCTGCCAACCGTGACAGTGAGCCGTGTGGCAACACATTTTTAACCCTAGGGATATTAAACTTAAAAACTTGTCCATGGCTGAAACAGCAATAATGGATGGGCAACCCTTTCTAATACTTCATGCGGTTTTTGAACCACGCTTTGAAATTGACGGAGTTGTTTGGACATGTACGGTAGTGTTACATTTAGACACTATGCGTCGCCACCTTCCAGACTGCAGAATTTAGTGCAAAATTGAAATTATTTTCATGTTTTTATTTTAAAATTTCTTGCAGTTTCCCCAGTGTATAAAACACTGGGTCTCACATAGGCTAGAGAGCATATACTTGGCAAAAATCGGTTGTCTGTCCCTTTACTGGGTAGTGAACTTATCGGCAGTGTTTCATCACTAGCAAGAATGTCTAAAGCGTTTTCCCGGGATGTGTTAAAATGCTTTGTAAAAGGGCGAACTTTACGGTGAAAGCTAACCCAACCCTAATTTGGAGGCAGCAGCACTGGCTGGCGCAAATGTGGGTGTCACCTACTCATTCCCGTGTCTGCAGTGCCGTAAGGTCATTGTATCAGTTTCCCCTCTAGGTGATAGGATTGGTGCAAACCTTCGATGAAAGTGGCAGTGTAACTTAAACTGTGTCATCAGTTCCATCACAACTGGAAGCGACGTTGTGTCATCGCATCCACTTCTGGTTTGATACCTCTCTTAACAACAGGGCAGTGAAGCAAGAGTTGGTGTAGAAATAGTGGATGCTGCTTGCTGCCCACGGGATACTGAAACGAATAGAGAAGGCCCTGATCGAATGCAGTGTGGCGCACTTTTGCCTGTCAACCATGCCTTGGGAACAAGTGTCGAGGATTTCTTTCTTTCCATTTTGTTCATTGCAAGTAATGGCAAGAAAGAGGCCAGCCTTAAAAGGGCCGTGAAACAAAATACAAGCACGGTTTATTGAAGAGACGGCGTTGTCTGGAAAACAATGGTGCCAACTTTATCACAAACTTCAAGCCAATAATGGAGGTATTAAGGAAAACGGATGAAGCCATGGCAACTCCCAGCCACTTTTCAGAATCCTGTTTGTGCAATTGTGGGCCGCTGACCTCAGCCACCATCAAGAAATCTGAATGGGCAATTGTTAGTAGGGGCCCCTAGTCTTATTTGATATTATCAGTTGAATACAGCCTGCAGTTAACACACTGATAAACACGTTTTTAGTGCTGGCCGACGTTACGTTGTTCCTGCCCATGCGATGTTGCTGTAGTGCAAAATCTGAAAGTTCTTGAATATTTTTTGTTTTTTTTTTTTTTCTGCTAAAAGAATGTCTTTTGTGGCTGGAAAGGTGCTGAGTGAGCTACCAAAGGCTGGTTCTTTCTAAATTGACAAAGTTTTAATTTCTCTTTATGGTCCCTTTAATGGTGAATCTCTGTGCTCGCTTAAAGTTGCATGTCCTGACAGTCTACAAGGCAAGCATTGTGGATGCGTTTTGAGGCCTCACTGTTCGGTTAAAAGCATTTTTTTGTTGTTGTTTGCAGGAACAGCTGTTGCATGCAATATCGTTGGAGCACCATAGAAGCGTTGATGCAGCGTCTCAGTAAGTGTCCTCCACGTCTGTGCTCTCTTTGTTTCCCCATTCACTGTTTGAAGCTGGTCGAATTGACTGCGTAAGGGAAACAACCAGCTTTGGCAGGAGGGTTCGAAAGAGACTGGCCTATGTGGCCCATAACGCACAGGTGTACAGTAAACTGTTACTGTGAGGCGGAACTGCAGAAAGATGAGTGAATGAATGAAAAATCTGAATGATTTGGTTAGTTTTTTTCATGCGTGCATTAGATAAAAAGACTGCTTTAGTTTTAACCATGTGGTTTGGTGACATTGAATGCGCTAAACTCTCCGAGATGTCCTGGCAAATTTTTACCCGGTCGCTACTATTGAAGGCACTGGGAAACATGCACTGGTGAAGCCATAGACGGCTAGTTTCATTTGAGCGTGCAAATATGCAGACAGCTGGACACGAGGAGGCTCTGCAGAAAAGGTTTCGGAGTATGTACTCTCATAACAGGTGAAACTAGCATATTTATCAGCAATGGTCATGTTGTAGTGTTGTTGCATTCGTCAGCTTTTTTTTTTTTAATCTTTTACTCACGGACTGCAGCTAAGGCCTCTTTGCAATATGTTCTGCGCACCCGCATCAAACCAGACTTCAAACATGCTAAAGAAGCCCGTACACGAGTTCTGCTTGAGGGGAGTTTATGTTTGTACCTGAGCTTGTTGCACCTGCCAGGTTAGGACAGTGTAATCGTACATGTGCTCAAGTAATGGCCGTGGCAAAAAATTTGCCGTCCCTTCCTAAAGATAGTTGAGAGAAGCGTGAAAGCTTTCTCCACATCAAAACTACATCAAAAGTGGGCAAAAACCTTTGCTAGAAGTGTGTCCAACTTTTGCTAAAAGGTGCGTCCTATTGATTGTCAAGCCTTCAAAGGGCCAAATCGCAAATGAAGAACGAACCCATGCGACGATTCGTGCACTAATTAAAAGCATCGAATACACATGATCTAAATGTATACCGATGCTTTGTTTATGAGATAAGGTATACTATTGCACTCCTTCTTTGAGATTGATGCGTGTATTGCCTTATTTAGAAGGGCCATTCCTATTTTGCGACTTTGAAGTGATCGTTTTTGCACAGCCTGTTTTTCACACACGTGCCGTGCGTCCAGGGATCTTATCACAGTTTTTCAGTCGACCAACCGGCCTATGGGGAAATGCATTAGTTTTTTGACAGAGCGCCATCGGTCCCATAAGAAAGCTTTCACTTTAAAAAAGTATTTGTGCCAGTTAGCTGCCGTGTTTGCCTCATTTTAGGTCCCAACTCCTGCCTGCTTCAAAAGCTGGCTTCGTGAAAATTAGCATTGTACTAGCACTCATTGCAGTCCTTGGTTAGCCATTTCTACAATTTTAGCGAGAGAACGGTGTTGCTTCTTCTGTGGTTGAGGCGCTTACTGAGAGAAAATAAATAAGGAAACTGCGCCAAATACCGGGGTGGGTGGGGGCATGAATGGGGGGTGTTTTGGAGTTTTTTGACGAAATAGGCTAAAAATGGCAGATGTGTCAGCTCTAGTTTTCGACATTGGCGAGTGCCTTCAAGTTGTAACTTTTTTAATTCTCTCTCCAGCGTGGGTGGAGCCAGTAACGTTTCACCATTTTAGGGACGAAGCCCGTTGGAGGCTGGGGCTGTCGGCATCTCATGCTGTCGTTGTCTTATGTAGTCCCGGTACTAAAACACCAGGACACTCGTTTTCCAACGCCCTCACGCTACAACGTAACATGTACTAAAACAAAAGTGTACAATAAATAAAACTGGTTCAAACCAGACTAACATGATTTAAAGATTTGTGGCATGCTCCCTGTCTGCTTCAGCAATTGTCAAGAACAAGCAGACGCTGTTTGTGGACGGGGTATAATTTGTGTTACACTCAAGTACCCAGCGGCTCTCATCGCTAGGTCTTGATTGGATCGGGTGGTTGGTCGAAGCAAGAAAAGAGGGCATACTTACCTGCCGGGGCCTTATTTATCACTGAGGACGAGCCCCCAGGTCAAGGACCGGCAGGCATTGCACTGTGCTCGCATTGACCCTGCCACTACCTCAAACAGGGGCAGATGGGGCATGCAAATTGGTAAAATCCGGTTCATTGCAAGAGAGGGCGCCACCGCCTTAGCAAGCGCGTAAGTGCTCCCCTCCCACCGGCGCTTCTCTGGTGCCCTATCAGTGCACGCCATGTGGCAAGAGAGAGACTTGCAATCTTTGAATACACTTATACACTGCATGCTCTGCCCCTCCCTCCCAAGGTTTCACGTCAGTGGAGATGGCCTGGGTTTTTTTTTTCATCAACTTGTCATGGAGGTCAGCTAATAGAGCTTGGAATTCGTTAGCTAACTCGAAGAACATGTAAGCCCTTCCATGTAAAGCCTGTAACAATTCTCACCCCCCATTTTCCATGCTAGCAGGTGTAAAACAAATGAGACGCAAAGCGTAAGAACTGCATGAAACGAGGATGAGGAGTGACAGTTGAAGCGTACAAAAGAATGAGACTGCCAGTTTAGCGATGCGTCATTTTGGCAAAGAAAGCGCACCAAGTTGGACACAATGCAGGCGGGAGAGGTTGATTGATTAAGTACAACTAGCAGGCGTAGTCAGCTACTTCGCGGAATTTGCTGAAATTGATTCGGCTATCGTAACTGGTTGCCTGATAAAAGCGTCTACATGCATTAAATGACAGGTTCTCTTTTGTAATTGCCTCATATTTGAGGCAAAATGTCATGGTTGAATTGTGTGTGTGTGTGTGTACGGGAACAATGGAAAGCTACTGACTTATTCATCTATGAGTGAAAAGGGCTTGAGTGAGCCTTGAACGAACTTGCCATCTCACCATTTCTTCTTGATAATTGTTTCAGTTTTGGTTGTCAGCAGCCGCACCATTTACAGAATTGTAACCAATACTGTTATCAATGGGTTTGACAGTACGTTGACATGAGTGCCATCTTGTAATACACATGAAGCTTGCCATTTGCACTTTTAAGTTGAGAAAAAATGGTGGTTGCAGTTTCCTTAATTTGAGAGTTGAACAAGAGGCAGGGATCAGGTTATTAGAAATTGGGGTCTGTAGTACAGTTGGTGTGCTTTACAATCTTGTCAGTTACAAAAGTGTCATCGACGATTTCTATGACATTCCCATAATATGTGATAAACTAATGAATCATTCAAAGAGGCATGGCATCTAAGATCTAAGGAACCTTTGTGCTTTTTGTGAACCATTGGGCGTCCAGTAATGTGCCTTGTTTTGCGCAACCTTCCCTTTCATGTAATCCTTTGTTGCTTCAAAACAACTGTCCCAATCTCTGAGAAAAGGTGGAATAAAAAAATTAAAGGAACTATGAGGGAATGAAATGTAGAGCCATCAAGACATGCAGTTAGCCATCAGCAAAGATCCTTTAAGAGTGGCTCTTGTCACTTCAAAGTTTTCTGTAAGACTCTATTCCTAGTATTTGTGTGTGTGTGTGCGAGTGCAAGTGCCCACGTGTGCAAACATGACATTAAGTTTTCATATAAATGAATTATAATGTTAAGTATAATGTCAAGCAGCTTTTGTATGGCTCTTTTTTTTTTTTTTTTTCCTACCAGAAGATCTATTCTTTGAGTTGCTTTTTGTACAATTCTACACGTTAACATAAGCTTACACTTGATATGAGGAGCTGACTTGGGCAGCAGTGTTATTGGGCTAGATTGATGGCCAGCCTACAGTTGGGTCAATTGGGGCGAGTCATTTCATGAACTGGAAAAGAGAAAAAAAGTTGTCACACCCACACAATGGCTGTGGCTAAGCGGAGTGAGACCTGAGGTCTGACCTTGCAAGTGCCCAGGGATCGCATCGGGACTGGGTGCTAATGACGTCTGCCGTGATGACCATTGCGTTCAGCAGCATCTTCTGTACGCTGATCATGTCAATCAAGCACGCACACTAACTTTCCAAAAGCACACTTTGTGGCGGTGCAGCCAATTACACAAACGCGCTGAATGTGCGCATCGAGATTAGCTCGCTTCATTTCTACACATTTCATTCAACATCAGCTGAGCACAGCACTGGCCAATGCTTTGCAAATCATCTTCATTCTTGGTCGGTTCCTTGTGCTTGTGTAATAAATCTTGCAACTGAATGAGCGAGCAAGCAGAGGGGCATGTATGAGACATGATGGGTAGCTCCTATCTGTTCTTGGCATGTATACCCTGCGCGAGCATGCATCGTGTGTTGGTGTGGGCTTGCAGGCCGGCGCTTTTATCGGTGTTCAACGAGCCTGCAGACCTGCCCAACTATGGATTATCGGCCCATCCCTTCTTGTGTCATGTAAGCGTGTGGTTACGTGCCGGGACAGTTGTTCTTCTTGGCCACCATTGGTTATTCTTTTGCCTCCTCTGTTGTGCTCAGAACAGCTTGTAAGAGCACTCGCATAGGAAACCCCCAGTGGCTACACTCTGTGCCCATCCTCCCTCTCCTCCCCCTGTCCCTGCAGCGACTGGTTCCACATCTGCGACCTGTGTAAGGTCAGGGTGGGCCCCCTGTCGAACTACGTCGACCACGTGGGTGGCCGCAAGCACCAGAACGCCCTGGGGATGCGCCAACACACTCACAGGTGGGAAAGCGTGCACTCTCTCTGCTCCCGTTGTCCACTGAAGTGCACCGGGTGTGAGAGAGCTGTCGCAAAGAGATTCTTTGTTGAACCGCCTTGCAGCCTCACTTCTTCTTGGAGCTCTTGTAAGGGGCCCATCCTTCATCGTTGAAAAAAAAAGATTGGCTCCTGCTGCCGTGGGCCATGTTTAAAGTGGCTCTCATTGTCCTATGAACTTTTCCGCGAGGTGAGGTGGTGATAACAGATGCGGGTGAACACATTCAGGGGACGCGGGAGGGGCCAGTCGAACTGTGGACCGGAAATTTTAATCGAAGCATCTAAATGGCTGTATTTTACAGGTAAGCGAGGTAGAATAGCGGTATGGTTTCGTAAGGGAGCCCAGTTTGGGCACCCACATTAGTTTTGTACCCTTGGTGACGCCGAGAGGTGGTGTTTAGCGGTTTCACATTTTGCTTATTGCAGTTGTATCTAATCTCTCTCTCTCTCTCTCTCTCTCTCTCTCTCTCTCTTGTCGTTTTAGCTCTGAAGGGAAGAAGAAGCAGCAGCAGCCAAATTTGAAGAAGCCAAAGGTGAAATCGACAGTCAAGGAAAAAGAGAAGCCCCCGTTGAAGGGCACCATAAATGGGAAAGTGAAAGCCAAGCAACCGAAGCAAGCAAGCTCAAAACAGGCCGCCAAGCAGGCCTCAACTGTAGGGAAAAAGAAGACCCAAAGCACCAACAGCACCGCAAAGAAGCCCCCCGTCGAGGGCCAGATAAACGGAGTGGACCAGACGAAGAGGTCCACTAGTTCTCTCAACCGCGACAAACCAGACAACGTAAGCCTTTTATGTCACCGCCCTCTGTTGCATTCTGGGATTTCCCTTTGGTCAGCCCAAAGAATTGGGCTCTCGCGCACATCTATCACTTGCACACGAGCTCTTGTGTTGTAACGTCGAAGGGGTTGGGAAGACAAAATAAAACTGTTTAATTTGAGGGAACTAGCCCTTGGTAACTCGCTGAGCTCTATCGCAGACATCAAAGATGTTTTTCTAGCCGAAAAGAATAAAATAATGCACGAAATTGTGAGAAACCTTCAAATTTCACGCTATAGTGGTGTAATAAAGTCGGGAAGGACGTAATATGGGCCATCACTATAACATGGTTATAAAAAGATAGTGTTAACTGCACGTTGACATTCGAGCGATAAGATATAACAGGACTAGAGGCCCCAGCTACAATCGCCCGGTCATGCGTCTCGGCGGGGGCTTTGGATGGCGGTCGGCAGTCTCAGAAAGAAGATTCTACGACGTCGGGGAGACTTGGCTGGAAAGTGGTTGAAAAGTCACCACTGTGCCATCTGAATTTTCTGTACGTCTCCATTATTTGCTTGAGGTTTACGACAATATTGGTATCATTTGGTATCATTGTCAGGGGGGGGGGGGGGGGTAAAAAGCAGACTTTTTAATTACCGTATAATGCGGAATATAGGTCGACCCCCTTCTCGTAGCCGAAAAATGCAAAAAAAAAAAATGTGTACCTACCATTGTTTTATTGAGACTATAACTTGTTTCGTCTCAGATTACTCATTTAAAACTGTCTGAAGTATCGTCGGACGACTGCTTCTGGCTCGCTGTCGCCCAGACAGCAGGTCGTCCTCGGTGCAGTCCAGGGAATTGCTTAAGCAGCACTTCTTAAACACTCGCAAGACCATGTCATCGGGAAGCGAGCGCAAAGCATGGGACACTCGTGTGCAGACCGTAGCGACAGCCAGTCTGTGCAGGCGGTCAGCAAACATCTTGGGGTATCCATTCGTAGAGACATCGCACGACGCTAGCGGACAAAATTTGCCCCTTTGTACAGCAGCACAGGTGCACAGAGCAGCGCCCATGAAACGAGGCCTTCCGAGCGTTGCATACTGAGAGCTGCCCCTTGAGCTAACGCCGCTAGCAGCACTTCTTTTGGCGAAACCCGAACTGGCGCAAGGCGGACACGTCATTGGCCTTGGAAAACCCCCAACTTTTCTTTTAAATGCTGCTGGGAACTGGCACCAAGTGCCTAAACTCATTTTGAGCAAGAAAAAAATAGCACTCACACATTCCCCGACAGCGAGAGAAGCAACAAAACAAAGATGGCGCCGTGTCCGATTGATGGTGGTGGTGATGGGGCCTTTGGGGTTTGGATGGGCCAGATGACAACTGTCAGTGACTGCAATATAGGTTGAGGGGTGACTTTTGGGCAAATTTTTCTGTAAAAAGTCTCGTCCTATATTCCGCATTATACGGTAACCAAGCTTTTATTTTGTCTTCGTGGCCCGGTTAAGTCGCTGGTTAAGCTGTTACACACTTCCAAAGAAACCTGTGGTAGTGTGGAGCTTTTCACATCGATAGGCGCAACGTTCAACCAACCACACCTTAAAGCTGAACGCTGGTGTAACAATGTGCTCACTCAGGCGTATTGGCCCGTGATGGTGACAGCTGCTGCCAGAAGGTCATGGCTCTTTCACCAATTTCCATTTGGCTGCAATGTCAGCCAACCCACTCGAAGAAGCACTCTGTAGCATTCAAAGGGTCATTCACAACTCGTAAGAAGTGCTAAGGTGTCACCCTTGTAACAGCGGAAATGTTTAAGCTTGAGCTTGGTCCAGTGGCGTTAGCAAAAAGAGTACCTAGAGAAAAAACTGCACCCCCTGTAAAGGGTGCACCACGGCAGACAGGGTGTTATAACAGTGAAGCCGGCTTCCACACTTGCTCAACTGTGAACACAAGGGGCATAGGCATATGTGCACCCATTACTATGCCATTTTGAAGGGGGTGGTCTTTCCTGCACTACTAAAATGAAAAAAAAAAAAAAAAGAATCGGTGCAGCTCGCACCTGGAGAAAACAGCAGAGCTGGTGGTCAACCGAGCTTCTTCCCCCCCTGGGTTCCACTGTCAGCATGGGGGACCGACCGGAACGGCCTTGTAAAATGTGCCGAAACTTGGACACACCCCTAAACCCTTAGCCTAGCCTAGCAAGAACATTGCAAAGTCTAGCAAAACCCAACCAAACTTAGCAAAACCGGAAGAAGCTAGGTCGACCCCCAGCTTTCCATTTCCTCCAGCCTTGCACCACTAGCGTAAGCTGCGGAAATTGTTTTTTTTTCTTCTTTGCCGAGGAGGTGAATTTTAGGTGAGTGTGCCATCTGCGGTGATGCAGCTTATAGAAAAGGAATGATGCTACGTGTCAGTGGAAATGGGTCCAGCAGAGTGAGCAGCTCAGTGCGAGCAGTGTCTTTCTTGCTGTTGCTGGCGGTCGACCAATCTCCAAACGAGCGTTGTTTCATATCAGGCTAGCTCAGCGCACTTCTTGCTCTCATGGTTGCCCCTCAGAAGTCCCTTTGTGGTTAGTCAAGAGTGTTGTTGGCTAAAATCGAGGGTTGGACGGAAAGCCCTGCATCCTGTTTTATTCTAGCAAAATGTTTTGGCCGGTGTTCATGTTCTCTTTTATCAGCTGCGTTGGCATGTGGCATGGCTTTGCGCTTGCTCTGTGCATGCCTGATCTTTTTCTTAATTTTTTATTCTTTTGCTTTGTGCAGCATTGCGGTTCAACAGAAAGACAAACCATTCAGTGCATGTTATGCAGGGAAGCTGGCCAAAAGGGGAAAAAAAAAGAGGGCATTCTTTGTGGCAAAGGCAACTTTAATGTCGCTTCTAGGGTTTGACAGGAAGAAGGGGTTACTTTTTTGGTAAACTTTTCCAGCATGTTGATACCCCTCACAGACCTTTGTTTGAGCACCTCTTAGTTTACAAAAATAGAAGTGCTTCTTAAGTTTTTTGCCAAAGCTTTGTGTGTGTGTGTGTGTGTGTGCGTGCAGGTGTTCAAGAGAGAGAGACTTGGCCCATTAAGTCTAAATTATTTTTAACACTCTCTGTTTTTGCAGTTTTCAGATTCCTCAAGTGTTCAAAAGCGTGCGGGCAAAATTTCATTCATACCTGAGCTGTAGAAAAGCAGGAATTGGCATTTATTCGCAAGACCGCCGCGTCGAAGGGAGGAAAGTGCTTGTGAGTGCCGTTTGCTGATTGCACTCGTGGATAAAGAAAAAAGACTTAGTGTGGCATAATTTCTGTGGTTAAAAAAAAGCTTTTGTTCCTCTGTGGAGGGGGGAGAGATGCAAAACAAAATTCAAAGTGCTATTTTTTCAGATGTGGCCGGTAAATCATTAGATTGCCTTAACTCCTTCGTTACCGCGCCTATTCAAAATCGTTCAATTTGAGCGATATGTTAGGAGCCTTTTTTCGTAGCATTCCAGGCGTTTCTGGAACCAGCAAAGCTATTTGGAGTTAGCTCAGAAAATTCCCTTTGCAAATCAGTTTTGTTTTCACTTTCGCAGCAAACACATGATTTTTGACACGCGTATGCATCACCTGGGTGTGGAAAAGGGGCGTGGTCATTGCACGTCACCGGTACCAAAGAAGAAGGCGCGCTGCGTAATTACTCTGCATCAATGTTTGGTTTTTCTAATGGTGAATCGTAAGATGATTTTCAATCGTCAGGTTTGCACTCTAACTGTAATAATCCTTGAAATCGGCTGAAAATATCACGCAGCGCCTATTTGCAACGTTATTTAGTGGTTTTAAGCAGTTTTATGGTTTTAAGCAGTTGCCTTTGCATAGGTTGTTCGAAGTTGTGCTGTAGTTCTACTTACCGCAGGACCATTTGCAAACAGTTTACAACAGTTTTGGTTTCGTTTCTGCATTGCGAAATTTATGGTGCTACTACACAGTTACCCAACTTCAAATCTATCTGCCATGGCGCTTTCAGCGTCGGCTACTGATCCTTGAAAAAAAGTCTGCCGCTCGTGATTTCATCTCACCTTAACCCAATTTCTGCGATGAGACCTTCCGATGCAAGTCAAAATGTAACACCCAATCGCCAGATATCAGTTCCGACAAGGAGAGCGCCTTAAACCACCGCCCTTGCACACCAGCAGCTGTTTGCCAGCCAGTTTCGTTTTCATACGTGAGGGCATCTCCGGAGGTCTACTGTTGGTCCTTTGCAGAACCGTCTATTCGGACGGGGTTTCCAGATTGGTATTGTTTCTTTTCTAGACATGAATTTCGAGAATGAAAGGTGGCACTGCAATGCAGGAGGCTCGTAGTGCTGAACTCTTTCATTGTGCAACAGCTACTTGGTGAAAGCTTGCTGGGCACAATTTTTGTGCATCGCACTTCATTACGGCGAGCGGGGCTACAATAGCGAGTCAGAGGATGGTGATAAACTGCAAGTTTATGTTTTGAGAGATAACTGACAGTGAACGTTAACAAGCATCATCCACCAAGTTTTGTTTTCAACTCTATGCAAATTTTTCCACATCATGGGCTTGTCCCGAATACTGTGCTGGCCGTAAATGCAAAGTCAGTCATTGAAAACATGTTTTTACGTCACATGGGGACAAATTGGTGCCTCTGATAATGTCAAATGCTAGGTTTCTTCCAGGGAACCACCGAAAATTGCGCATTTTGAAATGGAGGTTGGGATTCACTGCATGGCACGGCCACCACATGTTGATGATGAGGCGCACCGTAGTGGAGGGCTCCGGATTAATTTTCACCACCTGGGGATCTTTAAAGGAGCCATGAAGAGAAAATACAACTTCGTTTAATTTGAAAGAACTAGGATTCACTATATCACTCAGCTCCATTACAGCCACAAAAGATGTTTTTTAAACAAAAGTAGAGCAAAAAGTATTTAAAAACTTTCAAATTTTGCGCCACAGTGACGTGTTATGAGCAAGAATGACGTCATACGGGCCAACAATAAAACATAATTTTCAGTGCGTTAACTGCAGTTAGCATTCAAGTGATGCGGTCAAATGGAACTAGAGGCTCCATTACAGACGTCCAGTCATGTGTCGTCGCGACAGGTCACTTAGGCGGCCGCCAATCGCGCAAACGAGGTTCCGTGACGTCATAGAAAAGTTGCGGAAAAGTGGCTAGGGGGTCGCGACTGCTTCACACGTTTTCTTTGATATCTCCGTTATTTGTTCGAAGATTGCGATGATATTGGTATCATTGTTATCGGGACTAAGCAGTCTTTCTCATAAACCCAACTTGTATTTTGTCTTCATGGCTCCTTTAACGTGCGCTGAAATCTCGTGCACACGGGCATTTTAAATGCAGAGCATTTTCAGTAACTCACGATGTCACCCCGCGTTGACGTCCGTAGTCGTAGTCCGCACCCCTCCAGTCCGCACCCCTCCCCCTACACTACCGTAAAATTCCGAGCAAGTGCCCCCCCTCAGCAAGGCGGAATTACCGGCCAAGTGAAGGGGGGGCGCTATCCCGGAACGGCACCAAAATTCAAGATGGCGGCGACAATTGTTTTTACGAAAAAAAAAAACGCAGTGCGGGTGGTTTTAAACTTTCATTAGGAAGATGAACTTTATTACGCTAAAGATGTTACTGTTAGTTACTTTGGAAACCATTGGAAAACTTAGCAGCAAAAAAAAAGTTCGCAGCACTCTGCTGCCTCAGTCTTCGGGTGCCACGGCTTGATCTTACTGCTGTTCGTCACTTTCGAAACCATCGAAAGGCTCCTCAGAGTCTGTAGCCAAAAACAGTTCAGCGCACTCGTCTTCCAGTCCACCCCGGTCTTCTGGCACCACGGCTCCGACATCTGCCAGCCCGCTGTGCAGGCCGCCGTCCTCGGAGCCATCGATTGCGTTTGCAATGCCGCACCCCTTGAAGCAGCGCGCCACAAGGACCTGCTGCCGCGACGGCTTCTTAAAGTTGCCTTTTGACGTCATTTCGCCATCGCAGGAAGTTCGCGGAAGTTCGGAAGGCGCTTAATGCCTCCGCAGATTCCTCGGGCGTCCTCTGGCTCTCATTCATAGCGTGGCACATCGCAACGCCGAACCGCTGCTTCCAAACCTGCTTATGTAGTGGCTGGAAGCTACAAAGCTACCTAACTGCATGCTGTTTGCTATTTTCACAGCCTCTTCAGACAGCAGCCGGTTGCTAACGGCGCGTCCAGCGCTTCTTTCGCGCTCTAAAAACTCGAACAGCGTATCGTCCACGTACTCGCTGAACACTGGGGCGCTGTTGCTTAGCTTCCGTCGAAGTTTTGCTTTTCCGAAGTTTTGCTGCAGGAGATTGTCGAAATTCTTCACCTATTCACGCATGCGCTTTCGGTCGAGCTTGAACTGTCGAGAGGTCTGGTGCACGTTTTTCCCGTGCTCTCGGTGCCATCGGATCACCTCGATTTTCTTTGCAACTGTGTAGGAATGCATGACCTATCACCGCCAAAACAAAGAAACAAATGGCGTGTAGCGTCGGTGAAGCAGATTGGATTGGATTCTTAGACTGGCTCCAGCAAGCCAGTGTGCCTGCACTGTGGTGCGTGATAAACTGCGTGGAGGGAGGGGGGGGGGGCGCTTTCCCGGAATGGCGCGGAAATTTGAAATTAGCACTGAAGTGGTGGGGGGGCGCTTGCACGGGTGGGGGCGCTTGCTCGGAATTTTACGGTATATAAAAAAATTGGGCCCATCTTCCCGCGAGGGCGACTCGAGTAAATGCGTCGCATAGGGGGTGGGTGTATTGCGTTAACGTTTAGTGTTTGGGGAGTTGGTGGTAGTGAATGCGTTGTATCAGCAGCTTCTTGACGTAGTTTGAATGAGTCAAGGATATAAGGCGCGTTCATAGCCTCCCATTCTGTGTCGGCTTTGTGGCGCAGTGGGTAGAGCACCATGTGCATTGCGTTCCGCCCGCAGGGTCGAGGGATCGAAACCAGGCGATCCTTCAGACTTCATCGACAATGTCTACGCTGGAAGAGAAGGCGGCGCGGCGGCGTGCTGCGGATGCTGAGCGCAAGCGCCGCAAGCGAGCCGCCGACGCCGAACTTCGCCAGCGAGAAGCCGCAGCCAAACGTGAACGTCGGGCGGCGGATCCAACGCTGCGAGAACGCGAAGCCGCCGCTAAACGCCAGCTCCGACAAGCGCATCCGGCCATGCGGCAACGAGAGGCGGCAGCAGCACGTGCTCGTCGACTCGCAAATCCGGAAGCTGTCGCTGCTCAAAGTGTGCTTCGTCGGGCGGATCCAAGCGTACGTCAACGAGAAGCCGATTAGGAGTCGTCGTTAATTACAACAATTAGCAACAACAATAGCAACAACAATTACAACAACAACAACCAATACGTAATCCATACGACTTGCAGGTGGCCCCCCGCGGAAATGCTCTGCATTTGATCGTGCCCCTCGCGAGGGGGATGTTAATTTGGGTCTCTAGGAAACGAAAACATGCTCCAGAGATTTTTTTTTCGTTTGCAGTGAACGACGCCATGACACCATGTCACAAGCACAGACACGCACGCACAGAATAATACAAGTCAAACGACAATAAAGCCACAGACCTCAACAAAGAAACGTGAACCTGATTTTGGAAAGCGGCGTAACCTGGCACAGTAGACGACAGACGATCTGAAACCGGATGACTGGCATTGACAATCTTGAACCGCGGGAATAGTTTATTATGATTCGTATTAGCTCTAATGTAACTGTTTGTGGCCATCATAAACTATCGCCAAAACACGTTTTCATATCATCTGCAACTTCATTTGGCTCCTTCCTGCCGTGAATTGCCATCGTGCATTTCGTTTGGCATATCCCAGGTGGCGCCGTTGTTCCAAGATGAGCTTGCACGTTCAAATTGGCCGCCATTTTCCCATAGCCGGAAATCGTTTCATTTGTTTTCAGAACAAGCAGGCATCTGCTGCTGTTCCCGCTGTCAAACAAAATATATTACAAAATTCGACCTCCGTGTGGTGTTTGAGCGAGAACGGAGCAGCGGTTTGCCAAGGATTTCTTTTTTTTTTTTTTGCGTTTTGTCTCCATCAGAAAAGCAGCCACGGTGGCAGGGAATCGAAAAAAGGATTAAACCATCTCCCCGCGAGGGGGACTCGAGTAAATGCGTCGCATAGGGGGTGGGTGTATTGCGTTAACGTTTAGTGCTTGGGGAGTTGGTGGTAGTGAATGCATTGTATCAGCAGCTTCTTGACGTAGTTTGAATGAGTCAAGGATATAAGGCGTGTTCGTAGCCTTCCATTCTGTGTCGGCTTTGTGGCGCACTGTGTAGAGCACCATGTACCTTGCGTTCCGCCCGCATGGTCGTGGGATCGAAACCAGGCGCCGGTAAGTATTATTTTTTTATATAGTGTAGGGGGCGAACGATGCGGACTACTACGGACGCCTAGAACGGGTGACATCGTGAGTTAAAGAAATGCTCTGCATTTAAAAGAAAAATGAAATCGAAAAGGCAGGAGCAGAAAAAAAAATGTTTTCTTAGATTCCTAAGAATCGATCAATTTCACGTGGTAACGAAAGAGTCAAACTGTGCACGGATCTCTGATATTAAGCTTCATGCAGTTCTCATTGACAGTGCGTGTGGTCCACTTTGCGTAACTACCACTTAGTGAGTTTTTAAATGCAGAGCATTTGTATAACTCACGATGTCACCCGTGCGTCGGCGTCCGCAGCAGCCAGCCTCCCCTTACACTATAAAAAGAAAAAGAAATAACAGTTACCGGCACCTGGTTTCGATCCCACGACCCTGCGGGCGGAACGCAAGGTACATGGTGCTCTACCCGCTGCGCCACAAAACAACACAGAATCAAAGGCTACGAACGCGCTATATCCTTGACTCATTCAAACTACGTTGTCAGCGGCGTGCGTTGGCGACTCAGCGGCGTGCTAGCGGCGTGATAGCTGCGTGGTGTACACGTGATAGCACCAACCCCCCAAACACTAAACGTTAACGCAATACAACCACCCCCTATAAAGCGGGTTGGCGCGGGCTCCACTCCAGTCAACTCCTGCGCTCTCTTCTCTTGCATTCGTTGGCGGTCACAGTTGATAAGCGATGGAAGCAAGACGTTCAACTAGTACCGCGACGCAATCCAACATCAGCGTCGCGGAACCAGTACAAGACATCGTACCATTGTCTTCGTCGACGTTGGCAGAAGACAAGGTGGCGCGGTGCCGACGCCGAACGCAAGCGTCGTAAGCGTGCCGCCAACGCCGACCTTCGTGAACAAGAAGCCGCGTCAATGTCGAGCAGCAGATCCAGGCCTTCGTCAGGAAGAAGCAGCGTCTGCTCGTCAGCGTCGGGCCACGGACCCTTCGATTCGTGCGCGACACGCGGCTGCGGATCTCGCGGTTACGCGCACGAGAAGCGGCCGCCGAGCGTCGTCGTCGAGACGCCGCCCCGGAGGCCGTCCTGCGAGCGCCAGCGGGCTGCGCAGGCACGTCACCCCAATGCTCTGCATTTACTCGTGTCCCTCGCGCGGGGGCATGCGACAGAGGATTTTTAAATGCAGGGCATTTCAGTAACTCACGATGTCACCCGCGTTGACGTCCGTCGTAGTCCGCACCGTCGTTGTCCGCACCCCTCCCCCTACACTATATTAAAAAAAAATACTATCCGGCGCATGGTTTCGATCCCTCGACCCTGCGGGCGGAACGCAATGTACATGGTGCTCTACCCACTGCGCCACAAAACCGACACAGAATGAAAGGCTACGAACGCGCCTTATATCCTTGACTCATTCAAACTACGTCAAGAAGCTGCTGATACAGCGCATTCACTACCACCAACTCCCCAAACACTAAACGTTAACGCAATACACCCACCCCCTATGCGACGCATTTACTCGAGTCCCCCTTGCGGGGAGATGGGCCCAATTTTTTGTTGAAGTAAATGTCCATAAAGGCATTCACATAAGAACCAGCTGTCGAAATTGTGGACTAACTAAAAAAAAGAGAGAGAGAATCAAAAAACTTCGCATGATTTCAGTCCATCACTAAAAAGAAACATATACAAGCAATGCATATTGCTGATGATGATGACATAGGCAAATACACCTTACTAAAGATTTGGAAAGAAAATTTGGTTCAGCCCCATGAGTTATGCAACGAAAGTTGTTAGGAGTAACACTCAAGGACGGGAGACGAGTGTCCTGGATCTTGGTACAAACTCGCGTGAAAGATATCACCGTTCAAATTAAGAGAAAGAAATAGCGATGGGCAAAGCATGTAATGCGACGAAAGGAGGACCTGGGGACCACCAGAATAATGAACTGATTACCAAGGGACGGGTCCAGGAGAAGGGGAAGGCCATTAACTTGATGGAGCGACGAATAAGGTACTTCTTTTGGGCGAGTTGGTACTGCGTTGCAGACGTGTGAAGCGCAAAATTTGGGCGAAGGGAATGTGAAAGGGACTAGTGCTACTTCCACCCGAAATTTATTGGTGAAATACACTCGCATAAATACACAAATTGTGCGCACATCACGAAGAAGCTGGAAGGATTAAGTCGGAGAGTTCAGGCGAAAAGAATGGACTCTGGCATCGCAAAACATGAGCAGTTGGAGGCCAATGGGAGAGGGCTTTGTTCACTGCAATGGACTTGGATAGATGATGATAATAGTGGCGGTTTAAATAAATTTTTGGCTGCCAGCTTCAGTTTATGGCAGTTGGTGGTGCACACGGAGCACCCCGGCAACGTTAGTAGTTAGTTATCCGAGACTAGAAGTTCATAGTGTGTTGACTGCACTGGAATCCACTGCTCCGGCTAGGCTGCTCTTCATTGTGCAATACGCTTTCAAACCGTGTCACTGCAGCAAGTTGCATGGTAAACTATGCGATGGATGCCTTATCCTTACTGACCTCCTGGAGTGCCCGTTGAGGTGCAGAAACCTCAAGGGCAGCATACATAGGGCATTTCTTGCTTGGGTCACACTGTGCTAGCACGTGCCATGCACCCTCACAGCACTCAGATCAAATACCTTGCTCCCCCTCTCAAAGCTTTCGTCACTTGCCCAGCCAAAAGGGCACGGATTCTCATACGGCTGATTTTCATTCAACAAACTGTTTCCCCCGCAGAAGGAAGAGGAAGCCCCGAAGAAAGCCGAACCAGAAGACAAGCCAAAAAAGAAACCTATCGATGGCCCCCCTGCCAGCGGCAATAAGACAGTAGTGGGGACAAAGGTGAAAAAGCCCCTCGTCAAACCAGCCGTCAGCAGCAAGCCAGTAGCCACAAAGCTGTCGAAAAAGTCTCCCGCTGATCCGGCTGGGAAGCCAGTAGCCGCAAAGCAGCTCAAAAAGCCTCCCACTGATCCGGCTGGGAAGCCAGCAGCCGCAAAGCAGCTCAAAAAGCGTCCAACTGATCCACCTGGGAAGACAGTAGCTGCGAAGCAGTCGAAAAAGCCTCTCGGCCAACCATCCAGCGACGGGGAGGCAGTCGTAAAGCGGCCAAAGAGGCCCCTCGCCGAACCTCCCAGCAGCAGCAAGCTACTAGACGAAGAGGAGGAGCCGGAGAGGCGTCCGGTTGACTCTTCTGACAGTGGGCGGCTGGTGTCGACCACAGAGCAGGCGACCGGAGAACCCGTTGAGTGTGACTCTTTGCCGTCTTCAGGAAGGCGTTCCTCACAGGAGAACGTTTTTGCGTCGAGTGAGGCAGACGGTGACAACATGTACGGTGGGAACTGGGGCAGCAGCCACGGCCACTACCCTCCGAGGCCAAATGGTCGTGGGGGGGCCCCCTTTGTGAACTTTCGGGGAGGGAGAGGCCGCGGCCCCTGGCACGGTGGTGGGCCACCTTTCCAGCCCCCGTTCAACCCTTACGGAGGTCCCAGGCCTTTTAACAGGTATGCTGTGTGGATTTGTTGCCCTCTCTCTCGGTCTTCCTATATTCCTCTCTCTTTTTTACCTATCTCTCTCTCAACTTGTCACCCTCTCTTTCCCCGTTAGTTTTTAATTTTCTTGTTACATTAATGAATCATGTAAAGGGAGCACCTAGTAAATTCTGAAAATTGCTAAATGGCAGCTGGTCTAACTGCGTGTCACTGGTTGTTAACGGCTCGCGTGTTACTGATGCGAAAATGTCGGCTGATGAATGTAATGGGAATGTTCAATCGGTTTTTGCGCAGAATGGTTGCGATTCGGCCCCCTGACCAGAGAGGGCTGGCATCACCATGTACGATCTTCATGTCTCGCAGCCAAGAACCTTGATTCAGGGGGGAAAAAAAAGCAAGCAGCGTCCCCGATAATATTCCCACAGCACTGCTCCTCCAGTATTTAAAATGGGTATCCCAGTGCTTAAGTGCGGTTTTCAAAGCCTCACTATTCGAGTGTGTAGTTCCTTCTGACTGGAAAGTTGCTCGGGTTGAACCTGTTTTTAAGTCAAACAGTTGTTGAAATGCATCCCAAATACTGTCCAGTATCCCTTGTTTCAGCATTTCTCTTGGTGATTCACTGAAAGTGAACACTGAACTGCTCAAAATAATGCAATGCTGCAAGACTTGGCAGATGTCCGTGAATTATAAAAAATGTGCTCCGATGTCTATTACTAACAAAAAAAAAAACCTCTCCCTTTGATTACACTGCTAATGGTAATGCATTCACACGTGTTCAAGAGTTCAAATACATTGGTCTTCTCATAACTGAGGACCTCCGTTGGAACAAACGTATCGCTCACACATTTGGCAAAGCAGTGTCCAAACTCTGCCATTTAAAAGCATTGTTACGTGCTGCCTCAAGTTTCACTAAGCTCTTGGCATATAAAACTCTTATTCTACCAATTGTGGGCCCTGGAAATGTTATCTGGGATTCTGACACGGCCGTTAATCTCCTCAAAATAGAGAGGGCACAGGATAAGGCTCTGAGGCTTATTTTATTGCGCGGCACTTAAGTGCCTGCTCCTGTGGTTTCACAGCGCTGTCGACCCCCGTTGTAACCGAGTGAACGAAGGGTACACCAAAGACAAATGAGATGGAACGTCGAGGATAGTGAAGGAGGAAAGTATGGCGAGAGTGTGAGGGGGGGGGGGGGGGGTGTCATATATATGCAACCATACGACCACAAAGGAAAGCTATACAGCTTTCTCAGAAACTTCGCAGTTGAAGAAAAATTTGTCCTGGTCCAGTATTCGAACCCGGGACCACTGCTTAACTATTTCGTTACCACGGGAAATTGACCAATTTTGAAGGGTCTAACAAAACATTTTTTTGTGCTATACATAATGGTTAGGCACACATTGCATGACATAAAATGCAAATTATTCCACGTGCTTTCCAACAACACCAGTTTTAATATTGTTTTCCTAAATATAGATTCCGAAAAAAATTATCGAATTCGAAATTTTTGTCCACGCGTCGAAGAAAATAAGAAAAAGTAAGTTGTGTATAATAAACCACCGGTAGTAGAAAAAATTTAGAATATACATTTTGTAGGTAGACATTTGAAAAACCCGTCCTAAAAAAAAAATTGAGTTGCGCAGTACGATTTGTCAGATATAAAAGAAAATGTTAGCCCACGTGGTGCCCGTGCCATGTGGTGAAGCCCAACCTCTATTTCAAATTTTGCTATTTTGGAGAGTTCTCTAGAAGTAATCTGGTGGTTTGACATTATTAAAGGCTCAAATTAGCCTCCACGTGATGTAAAAACAACTTGTCAATGATTATGACCGGCACAATATTGAAGGCAAGCAAGCGATGTGAAAAAATTCGTTTGGAGTTGAGAACCAAACTCTTTGGTAGATGCTTGTTGACGTTCTGATGATCACTTATCAGTCAGAACTTTCATTTGCGGTTTATTATCATGTTCTGACTCACTATGGTAGCCCTGCTTGCAGGAATAAGGTACGATGCGCTAGAATCATGCCCAGCAAGCTTTTACCAAGCCGCCGTCGGGCTGTGAAGCGAGTTCAGCACTACGAGCCTACTACATTGCAGCGCCACCTAGCAATTCTGAAAATAAACAAATACAAGGCTGTTGGAGACTTTGTCAGAATAGACAGTACTACTAAGAAGCGACACTAGACCTCCGGAAATACTCTCGTATGAAACCGAAACTGGCCGCTGAACAGCTGGCAGTGTTCAAGGCCAATTGGAAGCGTTCTCCTCGTCTGAACTGATACCCGACGACTTGGTGTTATCGTTTGACTTTCAGCGGAAGCTCTTATCACAGAAGCAAGGCGTAGATAAAGTGGAAGCGCGAGCGGCATGCTTGTTTTGAGGAGCAGTAGCGGGCAACGGAGGCGCCAGGCAAATGAGCTTGTAGTTGGGTAACTGCGTAGTAGTGCCAAATATGAATTTCGCAATGCAAAAACGAAACCGAAACTGCTGGAAGCTGGGTGAAAATGTCAGGCACACTTGCTAGACATGCGGGGGACCATCAGAAATAAGCTTTGGGAGAATAAAGCTGCCCTTTGTCCGAACCAAAGATCATTAGTGAATAGCTGGGGCCATTTTCAAGTAATTATCACCTCTCAACGCTGTCGGATTACAAAGCTGACCCAATTATTTAATATTTGACTTGCCAGGAGCCTTTTGACAAAAAAAATATTATGGTAATGCAGCCTAACCACGACCTGCATCCTTTTTTTCTCAAGTGCAGCAGCCACGCCCCCTTCCTAAAAAATACACGCACCTGAGCTCGCAAAAAACGCCGCCAAAAATCTCAATGTCACCGGAGCGGGAAAATTTAAACTGATTCTAAAAGGGCAGTGCCTAGACTAACCACTGGCCGCATTAGGTGTACGAGAAACGACTACAACATGTCGATATAGGCAATATAAATCATCGATCACCGGTGATCGATTTGAATAGGCATGGTAACGAGAGTTAACCGGAGCTGTCGCTCTACCAACTGAACTAACCAGGAGGCTAGCAGTTTGTAGCGCGAGAGCAAATTGATCAACAACAACCTGTCCTTCACTTCGAGTGTTTGATCAATTCGTTCTCGCGCTACAAACTGCTGAGGGTCGAATTTTTTTTAAAAAAACTTTCCCTGGTGGTCAAATTAGTTTATTGCGGATTTGGAATGAACACAATGTCTGAAGCCTAGATTGAATGGTTAAAAATTATCAGGAACAGTATTTTGGTGTCAGCATCACTTAGAACTGAAAAATGTTCAATAGTATTTCAGAGTGTGGTATTCCTTGAAACACGGGTCTACGCACAGTGCCTTATTGCAGTATGCACACATAAAGCGCGTGTCCGAAGGTGAGCTATCTTCTTCCGAAGAAAGACTGTCTTCCGATTCAGACTCGGTGAAAGGAGCAAACTCAGAGTCGGAAGAGTCATCGCTGTCGGTGTCATCAGAACGGGCAGTTCGTTGGGCCATATCGCCGCTTTGCCGTGCATCTGAAGAACTCGAAGGCAACTCAGTAAATGAGGAGAGCGAGAATAACTCGTGCACGCCGGTGATAAACAAGCTAATAGCAGCGCCAATATAGATAGAAATCAACTGCCGCTGCCGCCGCAACAGAGTCTCCGAGTAGGTTACTTCAGTTCCAAGCAAGGAGAGCAAGAATACCTAGTGAGCGTGGGTATTAAACAAGATAAGAGTAGCGGCAATATAGATCGAAATCAACTTCCGCCGCCCCTGATAGCGAGCGCCGATCAAGTTTCGCGCCCCTCCATTGCGATCATGTGGCGAAACTGACACCACGAAACGCGTTGACACGTACAGACGCCGTAACGCGCCGAAGCTAGAGAGTTCTGTTTTTTACCGCAAGATGGCAGCACAATCAAATTTCAAACACTTCTTGTAAGTCCCAGGGGGTGGCAGCACCTCCCAGGAAGCATGCATCGTTAATATGGCGCGAAATTTCAAACGGATGCTCGAAATCGTACCCGTACGGCAAAGACCTTGCACGACGGAAAACCGCCGCAGTACACGTACGGCAAAAACCCTCAAAGGGTTAAGCGGTGGTCCCGGGTTCAAATCCTGGACCAGGACGAATTTTTCTTCAACTGCGAAGTTTCTGAGAAAGCTGTATAGCTTTCCTTTGTGGTCGTACGGTTGCATTCAGGTGGATGTCAAACTTTCCTTTGCAGAAACTTGCTCCACCTTGGGGATTTCCCCTGAATCTGTTCTCAACGCCTGTCCTTCACTTCTAAGCGTGTTTCCGGAAAACTTAATTGTTGGGAGCAAGCATGTTGGCCAGCCTTATTTCACGAGTAACCTTTTATGGACTGGCAGGTAGCAAAAGTGCTGAAAACACAAATGCGGCATTGGTGCTCCTTCAAACAATGCTGTCTGCTTGACCTTTCAGGTTTGCTGGCCCCATGGGAGGAGGCCTTCTCCCCTGGCCTGGATTCAACTACGGCTTCAATTCGTACGGGGGCGGAGGTGGCCAAGACGGATCCTGGCACCAAGACTCGTATGATGACGAGCGGTGGCAGTTCACTAGTGCCGGTCACGACTATGACGAAAGGAACAAAGATGACAGGTCGCGCAGCAAGTCATTATCTCGCGACGAAGCAGGCACGGTCGACGGCAGCGACGAAGCAACACGCCAGCCATCTCGAGCAAACTCTTCATCGAGCGCTGACGGTCACCGCGGGCGGTCTTCCAGACCGGCGAGCCCTGCTTCAAGCACAAAGTCTCAACCAAGTGACAGAAGTTCGGGCAAGACTTCGAGGGAGTCCTCTGCGGCAGGGTCAGCCAATGGGGACGCTGCCGGTCACCGCAAATCCGGGACCGGCGAAGAAGGCAGTTCGTTGACTCGGGCTCGCATCGAAAGAAACTCTGAAGCCTCTGGAAAAGACTCTGCGAAATCGAAATTGAAAGACTCCGCGAAATCAAAAGACCCTGCGAAAGAAGGGAAGGCTCTAAGTGCCGGCAAACGTCCTCTGCCTCCCCGTCCTGCTGCAGGGGCCAGTTCAAGCACTGCTAAAACTGTGAGGGCGGTGGAAAGGCCTAAGGTTTTGACCACTTCGTCCGAAAAGTCCGGAGCATCGAGAGACCGGGACCAGCGTACGAGGGTCTTGAAGACTGTCAGTGTGTCTCCAGGGCTTGCCAAACAGAAACAAGGGGTCGCGGCGAGGAAGGTGGCGACCGGCAGCCCTGACAGGGCCAGCGCTGAAGTGACAATCAAGAAGGAGGTGGTCGAAAGTGCAGAAGACGCGGCAGAAGACGCAGCCACAAGCGCCACATCTAAAGGAAGCCACCTCATCTTCCTCTCGTCCGAGGACGAAGAGCACGACTTGGACGGCAAGCACAAGTCGTCGAAGGCGGAAGGCGGAGCCAGGGCGGCACAGAAGCTCGCGAAGAAGACGAAATCGGGCGGACCAGTCGGGGCCTCGTCCACTCCGGAGAGGGATGCCGCGCTGTCCAGGAGCCCAAGGGTCGGATCGTTGTCGACCAAGGACATCTATCGCAGGGACGTTCTGGACAAGCTGGTCAACTTCCCCTCGTCGCGCCAAGTGCAGACGCAGCTCAACAAGTGGATGATGGAGATGCAGAAACACCAGAAGGTACCCTTCCTGCCTTATCTGGACCTGTTCTGAGTTCTCGTCCTTGCTGAAACGTGACAAGGTATGCCAGGCTGCAGTTCTTTTTCGTTTTTTTAAACGGCTGAGCCATTTAAGCTTGAGCTCGGTCCATGCGGATCATTACCAGGACACTATCATCATCGACAAAGTGGAGAGGGGGAAAATGCTAAACCAAGAAGTGAAGAAGAAGCCAAGAAATGCTGGCCAAGAAGTGGCCGTGAGCAGGTGTTGGGAGTGTGGGCCTCAAGAAAAAAAAAGTGGTTGCGGAGGCCTTGGGAATCAAACCCAGGACCTTTAAGCGAGAAACCGGCAACCCAACCACTGGGCCACTCCAAAGGCCCAAGGGGTGCAGGGTTAGTAGCGGTGGGTAGCAATGCCATGTGCAAGCCAATTGGAAAGAAAAAAAAAGTCCCGGGCCATACCCACTATTGTGAAACCTGGGGAGGGGTGAAGCATGCAGTGTATAAGTCTGCTTGGAACTAATTTTACAGCTCATTAAGCCTTGGTGGCACCAGTGGCAAGGAACCATTTTGAATGCCCATTTCAAGCACCAAGGTTTAATGAGCTGTAAAATTAGTTCCAAGAGGTGCACCTAATAACCAATTCCCTTATTGCACTCACCAGGATTCATAATATTGGAAAATATATAAAGATTACAGTTTTACGGCCAACACTGTCTTGTCTATTGTTTGACCAGAAATTGCTAATGATCTCTAATTGTATTGGTAACTAAGTGACACACTCAGGAAACAATGCCATATTTGCAATCAGTGGGAAAAAAAGCAGCAAGACTGGCAAGCTTCACAGAGTTAGCTTATTTTAAGAGCCATGTCCCCCCTTAATGCCTTCTCTAGGTGAAAAAGAGTGAAGCCCAAAATGGCTGCCCTATCCAATCACAGCTGAAGTCGGCAGCTTGACTCTGCGTCTTCTCCTTCTCCCCTCCTTCTTGCGTGCAGTCGGTGTCGTGGCGGCAGACCCTGCGTCTCTGCTCGACCCAGGCCCGCCTGGAGCGCGAGGAGGACCCCCTGAGCGGGCTGCCCAACATCGACTTCAATGTGCTCCTCAGGCAGGTCGAGGCGTGCGAACTGCCCGAGGAGATGCTCCGCAGCCTCATGCAGGCACTCAGCGCCGACGTCCCATCAGCGGAACAGCCGCCGCTGTCGGAGGAGGCGCCCCTCCCTCCGGCGACCAGTTCCGCTCTCAAGAAGACCTCTTCCGGTGGAGGGGTGCTGAGTTCGAAGGCGCCATCGGCCACAGTGGCACAAGATGCAGAGGCTACGACCTCGGCTTCAAACGACGAGGATGAGATCGTAGTGCTGCCGACGCCGCCCAAGGTTGTGGTGTCGGTTGATCTGGTGGACTCGGAAGAGGAGGCGGAGGAAGAGTCTACGGACGAGGAGGACACAAAGCCGAGCACCACGACAGCAGCGTCGAGATTGGCAAAAGAGGTACGGATTTTAAGTGCAGAGAACTTTAGGGGCTCGCCTTGTCGTTATAGCTCGCTCGCTGGACCCAAGTAGAGCCACGTGCACGGCGTTCCGTCGTAGCCGCTGTCGTCGCGGCGTAACCCAGAGGCTTCGAAAGCCAAGCGGTTTATACAGTCATAAGCATGCGAAACTCGTGAACCGCTGGTGCTTTTCATACATCTCCCCATTGTTTAGCACAAAGAGAAAAACTGTAGGTACATTTGCGGCGAAGTACCCATTAACCGGCAGCGCGCACATTCATTTAGTTAGGAACACTCGTTGGGATGGTTTGCACGATATTCAGTGGAAAAAAGTGGCAGTGCAACACCGGCACATGCGGGAGGAAACACCAAAAAGAACAGAACTCCCGCTCGCGCAGTTTCAGGAAGGGGGCGCGCGAGCACTGCGAAGGCGGGAACTTTGAATTGCATTGGGTGGTAGCAGTGAGCAGATAACGGCGCTACAGCCCATTATGGCGAATCACTGCTCTTCCACTTTCACATCAAGTGGAATGGTCTCTCTCTCTCTTTCTCTTTCTCTCTTGAAAGTGAACAACACTCAGAGAGAGAGAGAGAGAGAGCTCTCGTGCGAGCTTTCCTGGGATCAACGTTTTACTGTGCGATGATTGGGAGGGTCGACCACTAAGGGAAATTGTGCACATAGTCTGAAGCCTGTTACAGTAATGCATGCTCACAAAGTAGCAAACATTTGCAGAGATGTATTGGACTTCTTATACCACAGCTAACCGACCTAATCATGTCAGTCAGCCCACATGTTCAATCAATCAATCAATCATTTAGTGCCCAAGCCCCGGGAGGGTCGACCACACAAAATCTATCTGTGTACTCTGGAGTGGTCAGGCAGGTGGGAGTTTGAAAATTTGCTGGAATTAAAATTGACTTTGAGTTAGCTCTTTCTGTACCAGAAGAAAGTGCCCTTTTCTTTTTTTATAGGTTCCAGTAAAGCTTTTCTTATGGAGACTTTCACAATCAAAAATATACAAGCCACACGAAAATGGAGCCTAATATAGATGTGCTTTTTAATGATATAGTTTATACATGAAGGAAGAGGTCTGAATGGGAAATTAATTTCTCGACAGTTTCTTGGTGAACTCTAGAAGCTTTCTTTTTTTTAATACATTGGCAAAAAAACCTTAGCCCTCGTGGGATGACCAGTGGTTAGATGCAGCCTGTTGAGGTCGAGTAGCCTGAATCATTTCCACATCAGTGATCATTTCCACAGGTCTCTACAATTGCAATGAGAGAGATAGCAGCAACCGGTGCCTTTTGTATGCTGCAGTTTCTGCATTGCAGGGTCCCGGTATTGTCACGCAAGGGAGACGGAAGCAAGGTTCTTGTAGAAATGAAGGTTTATTGGAGCAAACTTGTGTTCCGCAAAAGCTCAACTAATACACAAGCAGGCAAGAAGCAGCTAACAATGTGACGTGCACAGACGAGTGTTGGCGGATTAAATGTTGCAGCGTTTTCTCTGCACGGAATTAATCCAAAGTGCTCCTATTACTAGAAATATTAATTTAGTTCGAGAACATTTGGTATTAAGCAAGAACGGTCTGAAAAAGCGACTGCAATGCAACACCTTTTCTTTATCAACACGAGATTGCCCACGCAGCATACAAAGGAGCAGGGATACGCCTGCTTCGCCTAATAAACAAGATAAGATAGCCAGCCATGGTTAGGCGCTGGCGGCAAGACATAGGTAAACAAATCAATGGCATGGTTTGCGGCAATATGTTCAAAGTAACTTGCGTGTTCTCGTTCACTTCTGAATTACTTGGCCGTCTTCGCGCATCAAAGTACAGTAGTTATGAGATTCAACTGCATGTACAGTAGCCGACCGTTTTTTCGGACTCCGAAAATTCGGACTTGCTGGATATTTTGGTCTTTCCCAAGGAGCCACCAATTGTCCCATAGGTGTAATGACTCGCAGATTTTTCGGATGGCTCTTTTATTTGGCCCATTTTTCGTTCCCGTCCAGGACGGAAAATCGGTCGGCTACTGTATGCATACCTCCGCGACAGGGTGGCACGTGTGATGATCCTCCGCAATGTGTGATGATCCTCTCTGGCCCAGCATTGCAATGACACGCAGGAGATGGCATTGGCGCAGTTGGTGCACGGCGGGGAAACGCAGCTAGCACAGAGGCTGGCGTCGGGAGAAAACAGGCGCCGCCACTCGGAGTGCGCGGGGGCTGACTCTTCCGACGACGAATTGCGTCCCGCCAAAAGGGCCACCGGAAAGGAGGTGACGAGATCTGCGGCGGGTGATGCCGAGAGGCTGGCGTCGAGAGCGAAGAGTGCGACGCCCACTGGCAGTGCTGCGTTTGCAAGCACGGCTGCGGCTTCGTCTTCTGCCCCACTTGGCTGTCACAGCTTGCACCTTCCTTCGCTGATGACTCCGCCTCCCTCGGTTGTCCTGCCAAAGGTACCGTATAATGCGGAATATAGGTCGAGGCGGAATATAGGTCGACCCCCTTACCTTGTAGCCGAAAAATGCAAAAAAAAAAAAAATGTGTACCTACCATTGTTTTATTGAGACTATAACTTGTTTCGTCTCAGATTACTCATTTAAAACTGTCTGAAGTATCGTCGGACGACTGCTTCTGGCTCGCTGTCGCCCAGACAGCAGGTCGTCCTCGGTGCAGTCCAGGGAATTGCTTATGCACCACTTCTTAAACACTCGCAAGACCATGTCATTGTGAAGCGAGCGCAAAGCATGGGACACTCGTGTGCAGACCGGAGCGACAGCCAGTCTGTAGAGGCGGTCAGCAAACATCTTGGGGTATCCATTCGCAGAGACATCGCACGACGCTAGCGGACAAAATTTGCCCCTTTGTACAGCAGCACAGGTGCACAGAGCAGCGCCCATGAAACGAGGCCTTCCGAGCGTTGCATACCGAGAGCTGCCCCTTGAGCTAACGCCGCTAGCAACACTTCTTTTGGCGATACTGAACTGGCACAAGGCGGACACGCCATTGGCCTTGGAAAACCCCCAACTTTTCTTTTCAATGATGCTGTAAACTGGCACCAAGCACCTAAACTCATTTTGAGCAAGAAGAAAATAGCACGCACACATTCGCCGACAGCGAGAGAAGCAACAAAACAAAGATGGCGTCGCGTCTGATTGATGGTGGTGGCGATGGTGCCTTTGGGGTTTGGATGGGCTCGATGGGCTGCTCGGTCGCCAGATGACAACTGCCAGTGACTGCAATATAGGTCGAGGGGTGACTTTTCGGCAAATTTTTCTGTAAAAAATCTCGACCTATATTCCGCATTATACGGTAACTACCGGCACCGTTTGGGGCCCCTGTAAATGGACGGGAGTCAGAGCTTGGCTGCCGTAATTGTCACCCTGTCATCCGCAGTGCGACGCCCTGCCCCTGAGCCCTTGTGTTTAATTTGTCAGAAGGCAAGTGTTGTAGGGGGCACCTCATTTTAAGTGCAGAGCACTTTACGGGCTCGACCCGCCGCGGTGGCTCAGTGGCTAAGGCGTTGCGCTGCTGAGCACAAGGTCGCGGGTTCGATTCCCGGCCGCGGCGGCCGCTTTTCTGATGGAGGCGAAAAGCAAAAACGCCCGTGTGTACGAGATTTCGGCGCACGATAAAGATCCCCAGGTGGTCAAAATTAATCCGGAGCCCTCCACTACGGCGAGCCTCATCACCTGCGTTGCGTCGGCGCGTTAAACCCCACAATCCACATCCACTTTACGGCTCGCCTTGTCGTCGTAGCTCGCTAACGGTCGATGTCAAGCGACTGCCGGAATCAGGTGGTGCAGCGAGATAACGGACCCAAGTAGAACCTGGTGTGCCGTCGTCAGGGAGGCACGCTGAGGCTTCAAAAGCCAAGCAGTTTACATAGTCATAACCGTTCAAACCTTGTTAAACGCTGGCGCTTCTCATACATCTCCCCATTGTTTAGTGCAAAGAAAACGGCAGGTACATTTCAGGCAAAATCTGTGTGTAGAACCGGCAGCCCCCGCGTTCATTTAGTTCGGAACGCTCGTTGGGTTGGTTTTTATGGTAGTAAGCGAAAAAAGCGGCCGTGCAAGAAAAAATGGTGCGTTCGAAATGCCGCAGAAAGGACTCCAGCCACGCAAGAAAAAAATGGCACGTTTGAAATGATGCAAAACAGCTCCAGCATATGAAATTAAAGCAAGCACAAAAAGAACAGAACTCCCACTGGTGCGGTTTCAGGCAGGGGGCTCGCAAGCACTGCGAAGGTGGGAAATTTGAATTGCGTATTCATCAAGAGAGGAGTGTGACGGGCGATAGCAGTGAGTGGATAACAGCAGTACAGCCCATTATGGCGAATCACTGCTGTGCACTTCCGACAGCTTTCACATTGAGTGGAACGGCTTTAGTTTTTCTTCTCGCTTGGAGGATAGTGTGCAGTGCAGGGTTCACTGCAAGGCTGCATCAAGAGACAACGTTGTGTGTGCCTGCCTAAAATGGAGAACGCTTGAGTCGTACACTAAATGTTTAGCCAAAAGAAGTGGAAGTTGTCATTTCTAATCTTCTTGTGAATTCCTCCAAAAGGCAAACTGCCTTTGATTCTACCTTGGCCAGTTGTGCGAATCTGAGAAGAGGAAGCCAGTTTCCAAGAGTAAAAAAAGGAAACAAACAAACAAATAATGCAGAGGCGAAGGCACAAGGAAGTGGTGAGGTGGGGTGAACTGGGAAGTTCCTCTTCTGTCTGCTCTGCAGTGTCTTCAGTTAGGTCAAGCACAAAAAGCACTGGTGGGGAGGGAAAAAAAGTGGGAAGTTGGAACGGCTCACGGGAGTGTGAATTGGGAAGTGAGGTGGAGGCTATAAGAAGGAGCCATTATAAAACTTTATGGGCTGTATATTAGGTAGGCGGGGCCTCCTCCAGCTTCTGACAGCAGCTCCCGAGTTGTGGGGATGTCCATGCCGAACGCAGAATTGTGCCTACAGTCGTGCACTGTGACCCTTTGCTCGCCTTCTATTTTGCTTGTTCGCAGCCTCCTCTGGAGCAGCAGCCGGCGGCGGCGGTGTTAGCGGCAGCCCAGTTGCTCTCGACGCCCATGCGGGCGACACCGCCACCGCTGGTGGTCACCAAGACGGAGCCACCCTCGCCTCCGCAGTCCCGCCCAGATGACCGGCCGTCTGCGGAAGCGGCGACGGCGGCCCGTGGTGGGGTGAGCACGGGGTGCCCTCCCCCTCCCTCTGCCAATCCTCTGGAGGGGTCGGCTCCCTCCACAACGCCCCCGATCCAGCTGAAGGGCCTGGTGGACGAGCTGAGCGTGCGCTGTCAGCAGGAAGACGCCATCCGGCACCAGCTGGTGGAGCTGGAGCGGAACATCGCCTCCGCCCTGGCCACCCTGGAGGAACTGCGCCGGAGGAAGGACGAGGTGAGGGGGAAGGGGGAGAGAGTCTCTGGAAATGCGTCGTCTTCATTTATAGGGTCTTAAGGGAACAGAGATGACTGGTGTTTTCGTTTTTGGAAGACGTAACGTTTCGCGGCAATTCTCGAGCGGATTGAAAGTGAATAGTTAATCGGTTGTTTGCACTGCTGCATACAGTCGAACCCCGCAATAATAAAACTCTGGGGGAAAGCCGAAAAATTCACTTTTGCGGGAATCGTGTTGTTGCAAAAAGGAAACATAAACAACCTAAAAATTGCCCTCTAACCAAAAATTTATTTCCGAATACTTTGCAAGCCTTACTTGCAGCACCTTCACCACTCAGCTCTCGCACTACAAGAAGTGGTTCATTGCTAGTCGTCCTGTGTGCCTAAGAACGACGGGATCATGTCAGATGCATCCAAAACATACGTAGGGTTCACCTTTTTTGTATGTGTTTCTCCTTAGGCCCTCGGCACCAAGTATGTTTGAGCGTGCAAGCGAAGTGCAGCTTCTTCAGTTGACAAACTTTGCCAGAAAATGGCATCTCATTGTTCCAATGCTCTTCCCAAACCTAAGTGAGCACCCGCTTCATTGACATTCCGAAAGGCCACAGCCGTCACTGCTTTGTTTTGCATACGTGCGCCATTAAAGAGTGGCATTCTCGCTTTTTGAAATGGCAGAGCAAGCTGCAGGCAGTTCCAAACTCGTCGGTGCTATCCTTCCTTCTTCCACTTGGGCCACTGACTTGGGCAATGATGGCTGCCTTATCTTGTAGCGATAAAAACTCCCGCTTTTGGGCTGGCGGAGACATCGTATTAAGAGCAAACATGCCGATCACAGCATAGAGTTTCGTACTAATATATACTAGAGGGAAATGTGGCGCCAGTAGATAGCCTAGCCGCGCTTCGGCAAGCGTTCCGTAATGTACCGGGCTGGCACGTTCGACTTGTCCTTCGCATGGCTCAAGAACAGGCTGAAATATTGGCTCTGGCTGCAAAAAAGCAACAATATTACTGTAGAAGGTTCATCAAATTTGTTTTGTTAGTGTAAAATTAAACCTCCATAAAGAGTAATTTGTCAGTGATTATGTAGAAGCTTCATGCACGATGAACAAGAAAAAAAAAATTTTGCCTTTTTTTGTCGATTTTTGCATCGAGACAAAAAAGAAGCCATATGGCTAGCCAAGCCAAGTAGACGAGGAACATCGCTAGCGACAATGGCGCCGCTCACGGCGGCCTGTGACTGCAGCGACAGATTTCCCTCTAGTATATAGTCATATAAAACTGTATAGATCACAGCACACACAACGATCGCACACGCACTGTTCAGAACGGTATCCGGCTACCGTAGCCCAAGCCAAAGCCGTGCTGTGGGTCATCATGTGTCGCCCCTTGGTGGTGTCGATACGAGGTGTCACTGTGCAGTATTTTTTATATAGTGCACTATACTTTTTTTGTAAACAAATATAGTGGTGGCCATGCAGGCGCACCAAGGTTTACACACCTTGAGTAAAAAAAATGCATTTGAGCGCCTTTTGGACATTGCTAGCCACAAATTGGTAGATAAAATCGGTATATAAATGCTGACCAGACAGGATCACTTTCCAAAAACATTTCATTGCCGCGAGGTACAAAGTACATGGCCTTTTATGGACATTCGCCGGTGATCCGAAAATATTTCATTGCCTCGGGAACTTCGTACTCGTGGGATTTTGTTATTGCAGGGTTTGACTGTATACATGATTGTATGTCAACTGTAATGTCGCTTGACCCCCTCTCCCGTATTGTATGTCAGTGGGGTGAGTACGAAACGGGAACGTGCATGGCTGAATTGCAGAATGAGAATTAATTACTACTGGACTGCCAGCCATCGGATAATGATACTGAAGTTTGATAATGCTGCACACCGCTGCTACACCCTGCAGAGGCATAGCAGTTCTGAATGTTAAACCCGTCAAGGATTTAATTAGATGACTGTTGGCGCTGCCACAGATTCTGAAGCATGTTGAAATTGAGTGCAGCTTCTAACTTGGCTTCAAAGTTGTGTAAATTTGCCTGCCGTGTCTTTGTGCAAGAAGGGGGAGTGAAACGGGGAAACTGTCTAGCTACAAACAGTGCCCTTTCCCTCTAATGGCTCCCAGAAATCTGGCAGTTAGTTTCGAGTGTAACCTTGTACAGTAAAACCTCGTTACAAGAGACACTCAAGGGACACAGTAAACGTGTCTCTTGTAACCATGGTCTCTTGTATGTGATGTTGCTAACATGGCGAACATAGGAAAACTAAGCAAACTGGTTTCGCTCAAATTTCTCTATAGTCAAGTGTCTCTTGTAACAGTGTCTCTAGTAGCGAGGTTTTGCTATACTTAATTCTTTTTTCTCCCCATTCTTTTTGTTCCTGGCTGCATAAGTGCCGTGTTAGCAGTATGTTGTTCATTTCAGCGTTGCATTTGGGAGTTCCTGTGAGTAAGCTCCCAGTGCGTGCCCGCATTTCTTGAAGCTTGATCTTGCTTGTCTGTTTTACTTCTCCCTTCTTCGTTCTCCTTGCAGCTTCTTGCAAGGGAAGCGCAAGTAAGGAAGGAGAGACTGGAGATACTGCAGTGCCTCCAAGGTAGTACTTCAATCAAGTTTCAAGCAACACGATCTTTCCCTTTCGAGAAGGCCCTGGTCCTCATGCAATTTTGGGGGCACCAGTTATGCAGGGTGTCCCAGCTATCATGCACCAAGGTTTTAACTCTTTTGTGACTGCGCCTACTTAAAATCGTTCAGTTTGAACGATACCCTTTTCATAGCATTCCAGGCGTTGCTGGAACAAGTAAAGTTATTTGGACTTAGCTCAGAAAATGCCCCTTAAAAATCGGTTTTGTTTTCATTTTTGCAACAAAAATGTGATTTTTGACACGCATTTGCATCACCTGGGTGTGGAAAAGGGGCGTGGTCATCGCGCCTCACTGCTACCAACGAAGAATGCGTGCCACTCGTAATAACTCTGCATCAGCGTTTGGTTTTTGTTATCAGGGCATGAATGGTAAATCAGAAGATGATTTTCAATCGTCAGGTTTGCACTCTGACAGTGATAGTCCCTGAAATCGGCCAAAAATGTCAAGCAGTGCCTGTTTGCAAAGCTACTTTGTGATTTTAGGCAGTTTTTATTGTCTTTGCGCACGTCGTTCTAAGTTGTGTTGTAGTTCTACTTACCACAGGACCATTCGCGAACAGTTTACAACAGTTTCAGTTTTGTTTCTGCATCGCAAAATTCATATTTGGCACTACTACGCAGTTACCCAACTTCAAGCCATGCCGCCTTGAGCGTCCGCTACTAATCCTCAAAAAAGCATGCCGCTCCTGATTTCATCCCACTCTAACGCGATTTTTGCGATAAGGACTTCCGATGCAAGTCAAAAAGATAACTGCCAGTCGCCAGATATCTGTGCCGATGAGGAGAGCACTTCAAACCGGCCTTACACCCTGCCAGCTGTTCGCCTGCCAGTTTCGTTTGTATACGAGGGTATCTCTGGGGGTCTAGTGTTGCTTCTTAGTTGAACTGTCTATTCAGACGGAGTCTCCAATAAGTTTTGTACTGTTTCATTTCAAAAATGTTAGGTGGTGTTGCTGCAATGGAGGAGGATCGTGGGGCTGATCTTTTTTATTGCGCAACAGCTACCCGGCCTAAGTTTGCAGGGCATGATTCTAGCACATCGCACCTCATTCCTGCAAGAAAGGCTACAATAGCAAATCAGAAGATGATAATAAAGCGCAACTTTATGTTTTGAGAGATAACTGACCGTGAACGTCAACAAGCATCAACCACGGAGTTCCGTTTTCAACTTCATGCATTTTTTTCCGCATCGCGTGTTTGTCGCAAATACTGTGCTGGCCGTAAATGAAAAGTCAGTCATTGACAAGATGTTTTTATGTTACAAGGGGGCAAATTTGTGCCTCTGATAATGTCAAACCTCCAGATTCTTCCAGGGAACCAGCCGAAATTGAACAATTTGAAATTGAGGTTGGGCTTCACCGCAAGGCACGAGCACCACGTGTGCTATTTTTATCGAGCAAACTCTTTGTAGCAGGAAAAGTTTTCTAGCTGGAAAAATGTTTTTTTGGGCCCCTAAAAATCGGTCAATTTTCCCGCGGTCATGAAAAGAGTTCAAAAAGAGCCATGGCATTACTCGAAGAAAACCTGGTGCATAATGTTTCCAGTGCAGTGGAGTAGCAGCCTGCATTTTTTTCATTAATGAGACCTAATTATATGTAATTAATTATCTAACTTCAGAAGTAATGTCCTAATCATTAAAGTGTTAATGAGGCACTTGTGTTAATGAAGCTGATTGAAAGCAACTGCTTTGCCTGTCACTTGCCTGACGAGACAGTTATCACTTTGATAATGGAATGCATGAAAGGAGCAGCAACAGCAAGTTTCGCGGGGCACTTGTGGCAGATAAGGCCCAAAACTCGGTTGCGATTTCTCGGAGCAGCCTGTTTGAGGGCACTGCCGTCAAGCTTACTAACAATGCCAAAACGAGAAAATACTGTGTTGTCCACTGTGCTGCAACAGTGGCGAATCTGAACACTGACGCAAGCTCGGCTGCAGCGTGTGGTTGGGAATGTTGTCGGGGCTGCTAGTAGGGTCCGTTTCTTCAGCATCGGTGTGTCCACCAAAGCCTGCACATTGTCGTCAGCCCTTACAAACTCGAGTGCCGATGTGTTGTTCAAAATGGCGCCGCACTGGAATACTGACAGCTCTCAAAATTAACTCTCGAAGCACCGAGCACTGTCATTTTCAGTATCCGAGCACCTCTCGTCCGGAGCTGCGCAACAGAGCCGCTTTGCCCATGACAAGCTCTGGATCAACCCGGTCGTGACCATGCTGCCATCCCCTTATGTCAGATTTGATGCGCAATATCGCGCTCAAAAATTCTGCGAGAAATTTCGAATGCCTCTGTAGCCGACATCCTTTCACCGGCCTGTACTTGTCGAATAATATGCGCTTTTGCCACTAAATACAAATACTATTTTTTTTTTTTTTTTTTCCCGCGACGATGGCTTTAAATCGCACGCTACGCCGCAATTGTCCCCATATGCGAGCCAACACTTGTGACTGCTGAAATACTAAAAAAAAAAAAAAATGCCAGAGTGCTTCTGGTCGGTTTCCTTTCCTCCTCTGCTGCCTTTAGCACTAATCACTCCCCGCGTTCTTGTCGTCATGCGGCTTCCCCCCATGCTAGCAGGAGTGCAGCAGACGCTGAAGGCCATCGAAGCAATGCCACCTCATCATCAGCATCGCATACAACCCGCCCGGAGAGATCCACTTTCAGATGCACATGCGGCACTGTGTCCGATATATCGAATGTGCCCTTGATCTGGAGTTCGATACACGCTTACAACAGCGCTGCACTTTTGCACGGGGTTTTTAAGGGGGTCTTCAGACTGTTCGATATACGCAGTAATTCAATATATCCGTGTTCAAGCGTCTCCCTCATATACAGTGCCAAGGGGCTGAGGAGTTGAGGGCCTGGGAGCTCGCATCGAGAACACTAGTGGAGAATTTGGCACAGAGGTTGACCAATGCACTTGCAATGCAGGCAGTTGATTTGGATGCCAAGGGATTAGGTGAACCGTGTGGGGCGCATGGAGGAAACGTAGTCAACGGATGAGATGCGATCACATGGTGGGGAAGCAAAGGGTCTGCCTGAGGCAAAACAGGCGCACTCACACTTTGTAAGGAGATTGTGGGACTTCATGGGAACTTGGCCCTGCTGACCAACTGAAGAACGCGTGATGGTAGCGAGCCAACTTTCAGGTCAACGAGGGAATCTGAGGGGCACGCTGGTCTGACATGATTAGAATGCAACTGGAGGGAAAGACTCACTGTGCAGGGCAGTGTCGTGTGGTGCGTCTTTCCTTCTGTTCCTCCCGTCTTTAGCGCATTGTGTTCTAACCACTTCCTGCCGCATCTGAAACGGCATCTGTGTTCAGTAACTCCTTGCACCTGCACGCAGCGTGAGTTTCGGGGTGGTTGATCGACTGCCCGTTCACCTTTCCCCGCCGGTTTCAGGGGCCACGTCAACGGTGCTGCCCAGTGGTGCCACTCTGTTCACGACATCGTCACGGCAGAGCACGCCGGGAGCGGATGGGCCCCCATCGTACAACCTGGGCAGTGCGGAGGGGCTCTTCAAGGTGTTGCAGCCGGGTGCACCGCCAACAGCCACCGGACAGGTACCCTGCTACAGTTTGTGGCCTTCTTCTTTGAGAAGGTAGTGAGCAGGAAAGGCGAGCATGGAGAGAGGGAGGGAGGGTGGAAAAAGATGACTTCCTGTCGGTAATGGTTGTGGCGTCCTCCTGCTGACCCATGCCCACAGAGGTGAGGTTACTGGTTGCGAGGGACTGTCTTGCCAGTGAGTAACTCTCGTGTGGTGTTCCAGAAATTCTATCTGGGCGGTGGAGCACTTAGTGTTCAGTGATGCTGGAAGGGCCCTTTCTCTCTTTGTGCTTCTATCCGTTTGTCTTTGAAGGCACACATAGTTTTTCACGAAGTGTTTACTAGGCATGAAGTGACTTAATTCCGCATGGTGACTTCCGACTTGAAGCATTGTGTGGGTTAGCAGTGGTGCAACAAAGTTCAGCCAGTAACCGGTCCTGCATTTTGTCGTCTGCTTCTGCATCTCTGGAAGGAGGGAAAGCGTTTCCTGCAGGTGGCTGCCTGGGCGAAGAGGCGAGTGCTTACTTTGAGCGCAGCGAGTCCAAGTTGCAACAAAGTGGTGCGTTCGGTTGAATATAAGACAGCAACTGAGAGATTTTGTCGCCAGCAATGCCACGCATTTGCTTCCAAAGGACATGATGTGTTGGAAGCCATCACTGATTGGATTGTGATTGTGTGTGTTATGGTACAGCAAGATAAGAGAAGTACATACATATCTTGAAGGTTGTGTGTAATGCACGCGCGCGTAAACTGGAGTATAGGTATTCTTCTTTTTTTTTTTTTTTTTTTTTTTACCCCCAGAAGATTTGTACGGAAGTCAACCCTAATCTTATTTAGCGGTCATTGGCACAGCGTACATATTAGTTTCGCAAACATGAGGGTGCAAGTGTCCCACTATAGCCATTGCCCACACCAGCACGGTGGCACTATCTTCTGCACGCCAAATTCTTTCGTTCCTTATCAATAAATCTTATTTCTTGTTATTTTGTATTTTATACTGTGGCAGTACCCGTGCGATGTGTGTTGGAACTCGGCAACAGTTCGCCGCTGTGTTTCAGGTGTAATGGAAGGCCCAAGCGGCAGCTGGGCTTGGTTCAGAAAAGCATTCAATTCCAGCAGAAGTAGATCGCCCAAGTTGTTGCCATGCTGCTTGTTGGAGAAATCATGTCGTGGACATTTGGGGGTACATCCTGAGTTAGGGAATAGGGGGGTGGACTTCACTTGATCATTGCCACAGTCACATTGGAAACCATTAGCCGTGCAGGGATGGAGCTGGTGTGCCAAGGACTGTGAAGGAAATTAAATATTTGAAAATTTCGATGCGCAGTTTTATGAAGTGCAACGGTTTTGCTTTCCAAGGAAAATTCTGACAGCCCTGATGAGTGACTCAAACAGCCGGGAATGGAGACGACAAAGAAGGACCAGAAATGCTAGATATGATGATGTTTTGACAAGCTCAAATAAGTGGTCGACCCGTTTTTTTTGGCAACTAACTGCTTCTTGTAGTGTGACATGTGGCCGCTAGGTTTGGCGGCAACAGAAAGACAGCTACGAACATTGTAGGGGGTTGAGTGTTTCGTATTCTCCGGTTTATGACGTTGTGTTCCTCAACCCAATATGTAATAACAACAGTGCCTGTTCCTATGTAGTCCCACCAATCAGTGGACTATTGGGTCGACCAAAATTGGAAATTGCCCGCGCGTGTCGAGATTTCGGCACACGTTAAAGATCCCCAGGTGGTCAGAATTAATCTGTTGGAGCCCTCCACTACGACGCACCTCATCGCCTGTGCAGCGTCGGCTTGTTAACCCCCACAATCAATCAATCAGACCAAACTTGGGACACCAGATGGATACTTAGAGGTGTAGGACAGAACTGTGCGGTACGCCACCTTCCGCCGTGGTGTTGCTGGTCTCCACTGAAGTGCCTCTGCCTGCATCATCTCACCCCTACCAGCAGGTGCCCGGAGGTGGGGTGCCCCCCCAGTCGTCCCCCTCCTCCTTTGCCACCCCGACGGCCCAGGACATAGCGCAGCTGCTGCTGCCCCACCTGCGCCAGTTCGGGGACATCGACCTGAGCAGCCTCTCGGGGCCAGTGGGTGGCGGTGGCAGCAGCGGAGGCCCAGCCCCCTCCTCATCCTCCATGCCCACCATGTCGCCTGAAGTGAGCAGGGGCCCCTCTGCCCGGAAGACCACCCCCAAGCGCAAGGCCAGGGACCCGGGGGAGGCGGGACCCTCCACCACCAGGTGCGTCCCAGCTGGCCGGCTCCACAAGGGTCGTTTGTTTGTTTGTTTGTTTGTTTGTTTGATTTATGATTTATTTGTTTGTTTGTTGTTTGTTTGTTTGTTTGTTTATTTATTTTTTTTGTTTGTTTATTTATTTATTTATTTATTTATTTATTTATTTGGATAAGTGCCTGCAAACAACATGATGCCTTCAGTGTGGTGCACAGAAGAAACAAAGGAAAGGAAGATGTGTAGGATAGAGTAACAAGAGCATAGAAAATGAAAATAACATCAACGAAACAAACATCACCACATGACTGACTTGCACGTGATTCTACAACACAGAAGAACACACTCAGGCTTTAGGCGCATTTTGAACAGCTCGGACAAAAGTGCTGCAACAGTCAACGATGCTCAGATCAGGCACTTCAAGTGAGTAGTAGAGGAGTTGCATTCTCTGGGCAGGACTTTTATGATTGACGCTAGGGTAAAATATTGGTGAGGAACAGCATCGTGTGGGGACGTGAAAATTGTGATGGAAGTTAGCAAATCGGCCGAGTCAACAGCACCATGAATGAGCTTGCGAAGAAAGCACATGTTGAGCAGAGTGCTTCTGTCACTCAGTCTGCTGAGTCCAGTGTGGTCAAGTATTCTGCTATACGTGTAATATATTCTCCTGAAAAGGTAACGATCATAATAGATTCGAACAAATCTCATCTGGTACGACTGAAAGAAATTCAGGAGTCTGTGCCATCATTCTCAAAGAGAGGGTTGTCTGAATTAATACCTGCGCATAACAGGGTCACCAGGAAAAAATGTTTAGGTCTCCTGCACTTTTGTAGTTCAGCTAAATGCAAATTCATGTCCAGCCATATACGATCAGCCTTTTACGGGTAGTATGCATTGCTGCAAGTTCAAGCTTTCAAACTGCTCATTTGATTCTGAAAGCAATCTCTATAGTTGGTGTATTGTTAAGGTATTGTTTGCGGTTGCGCGGGAAATTGTTGCTGTGCTGTGCTGAAAAATTTAATATGGAAGCCAAGAATATGAAAGCAAGTACGTCACGGTGGGGCGACTGTTATTGGGAAAACTACTTAGCCTCTCTTGTACAATAAGGTCTACGCAAGGCACACATCTTGCAAGAAATTGGTGATACTGGTAGTGTGTAGCTGGTGTTGTGGGTTGCGTGTACCGTGAGAATGGTGTTACTTGTTGTTTCATACCAAAATCATTCACTTATTCAGTAAAAAAAAAAAAGGGTGGCATTCAATTGGCGAATAGTAAAGGGGAAAGCACACAGATGGGATTGTTTGGGTACCGTCATAGGTGTCGTTCCAAGTCCTTGTAGAGATGAAAACAGAGTCTGACACTTTTTCCGCCTGCGCGCAAAAGCCCAGCAGGTCTTGAGGGGTCATAAGCTGTGGTGGGCTGATTCTGCCTTCCTCCATTTTTCCATAACCTTGATACCTCTTGTCAGGCCACCCTAGTGTGAAATTACGTCAGCCTAGGTTTAAATCCGTTGGTTGCTCTGTAAATTGAACCGCTTGCATTGTCGAGTTGGGGTAGAGAGAACATCTTTCCCCTGTTTTGCATTGCAGGAAGAGGCCAAGGGCCGCAGATGCTGAGATTGGTAAGCACTGCTCCTTTCCTCTTCTTTCTTCCTCTTTGTTTTCTGGCTGCTTCAAAATTTATTCAGCACTCTTGCAAGTTACATTTTTGCTTACTGAAGATTTGTTCAGGGGTTCTTGTTTTTCTAGCTCGAGCCCTTGTGGATCTTTTCATTATTTTTTGTTTTCCCCATGGTTTGTAGGCTTGTCCCCAACAAAATTCTGCAGAAAGATATGCGAGTTGTCGACTGTTAGGATGGAAGGAGGGTCCATCTAAAGCACCGTCAAAAGAGGTCTTTGGCTGGCAACTTCATGGAAGAACAAAAGCTACTCAGTCTTTAAAACCGTTTGCAGTACACAAAATAGATTTGGTCTCATTAAACAGCCAATCCTAGTGCAACTTGCTTGTAGCTGTAGTACTTTGTGGAAATCATTTAATTGGTGGAAATCATTTTAATTTGGCATGGAACTTTAGGAAATATTGAAGCCAATGCCACGTAGGGTGTTAACACGGCACTACCATACTTATGTAAATAGCTCCGTTGGTTTTCAGTACGTGCAGATTCATAAGCTGCATAAAAGAATAGGCAAGACGGCACTTTATTAGTACAGTTAAACCTCGTTTATAACGAAATTGAAGGGGCGCCGCAATTTGCTCGTTATAGCCAATATTTCGTTATAGCCGTAGCCGACATTTACTGCAAATATTATGCATTGTAGTTACCTAAAACCATCCTAAAACAAAAAGCGGGCGAAATAGCATCTTGCCGCACGGCGGTAGTCAGTAAAATAAACACATTCCGGAGGTAAAAAGGAAAAGTCACGAACCTACTTTATTGCAGTTCAAAACTCGCATTTCAAACAGACTTTCAAACAGTCCGTAATTGGACGTTGATGTACCTTCCTGATGCGAGCGATGGCTCGCTCAGCTGCGGCCGCTATGTTCACGCCCTTCGCGCGCGCCGAAGTAGCGGCGCAGCACGTCCACCGCATCTAGTGCCTCCGACGCCGTCCTTAGCGCTTCCTTTCACGCCACGTGCAACAGCGCTGACGATGGACTCTCGGTTGCTCCCGATGGTGGACAGCGTACTCGTCCACACGTCAGTCTCTTGCCACCTTACCACGGAGTGCACCTTACCTTCCTTCGCGCCCGATGCGACGGCTTTTATCATAGCCGTCTTCTGTTCAAGCGTGATAGTCTTTCGCTTTCGCTTCCCGCCTGTCGCACTCGCGTTGTTGTAATCATGCGGGCAGTACGACGATAAACCCCACGTTGAAGCGACGTCGGCGATACGAACAGGGGAGGAGGGGGGACAGGAAGGCGACGCAACCGCGCGCGCCGTGTGCATTGGGGCTCTTCTCGTACTCACCGCGGATAGTCCGCGGGTAGTCCGAGGATTCCCCGAAGCCATAGGGATACATGGGAAAATCGAACGTCGGACTGCTTCTCGGGGAGCCCGCGTGAGTCCGAGACTGTAAATCGAAGGGCCCCATTGTCTGCATGCCGTGCGCAGCGAGAGGAGGGTGGGAATGGCTTCGCGGGCGCAGCGTCCGCATCGGCGCGCCTCCAGCTTCGCGCGCGTGGCGGGAGTTTTGAACTGCTAATACAGTTGCCGCGTCGCGCACTGTCTCAAATCCGCGTTGCGCACTGTTGTAAAATTAGCTCAAAATTTGATTTCTCAACGAAATTTGTTCGTTATCCCCCGTAACGGGCAAATTTTACCTCGTTAAAACGAGGTTTTAAATACATTGGGCTTCTATGGGGACTTTCAAGGGGAATTACGATTTGCTCGTTATATCCATTATTTCGTTATAGCCCGTCTCGTTATAACGAGGTTTAACTGTATTGTTTAGCCAGGGACAAGTCGTCAAGTACCTCTTTTCATTTCGGGTAGTTAAAAATAAGTATGTCGCTGTGCGGCTCACTGTCATGACTGCCAGCACTCATTCTTGCAGCGTACTGGCCGGTAGATCTAAAATTCCGCCTTCAAATGTTCTAGGGCCTTACCAGAGAAGCTGTTAGGTTCAAGGTATTTTAAGTGATGCTCTTCATTTGGGATAGGGTTGTGCCACGCTGCCCCAATCCACTTGTCCTGCGCCATGCTGCTCCAAAAGGCAGTAATGCGTCGAACCTGCTCCCACTTGGTGCTGCGGAATGTGCGGCAACAGTAAGATGATGTGCAATGTTGCACGGGGAGCACATAGACTCGTTTGTTCAGGTGTCATTCACAACGTGGTGAGCTCCGGTGGACTCCCAAAAAGGCCTAACGGTCTGATTCGTTCTTCACAACTTCCCTGTCTCCGAGTGGCGGCACAGTTTAAAAGGACTTGGGAGTTAGTTTTGGATGCGGGAAGTTTGTGCGCAAACTCTGCCCCTAAATGCAGCTTCACTGCACAGCGCACTGCACCATGATGCTAGCTTCATCACCAGCAGTCCTTGCAATCTTCCCGCTCATTGTCACGAGCAAAAAATAAAAAGGTGTGCTGTTTAGTGGGACCCTCCACTACTTTATCTTATCACGAGTGTGCTTGACATTCCGAAGGTTAGACACCCCAGTGCCTTCAGCACTGGCACCAGCGAGAGGGGAGACTCCGCTAATCTATCAGTCATCTGCAAGTAATCAGCTCAGTAGACGAGTCTTGCCACAAAGCACTGCTTTTCAGGAGGTATATAAATATAAAAACCATAAATATAAAATATAAAAATCAAAGTAAGTTTGAATTAGTCGTTTTACACAAAAACTACGTGTGCCTCCTATTTTTTATCATCATAACTGTAAAAATAAAATTTTTGGTCAAAGACCCATGTGCCGCCTTAATTTCATCAGAACTCTGACGGAATTGCAATGCAGGATAGTAGTTGCACCTGTCCTTGTGACGGGGAGAACGTAGGCCGCATACGTAGGAGGCACAGTGGTGAGATTTGAATAGATCAGTGGTGCTGAAAGCGAGCTTTGTGGAATGCAGGGGGTTCGGCAAATGCCCTGGTTGCTGACTGCCTCTCCATGTTCACTTGCGGTTGGGTCAGTCATTGAAAGAGGCAGCAACGTGTGCTCAGCATTGGAAACTCAGTGCATAAACAGTTGCGGAATGAAGCACCAAAGCCAGCTGTATTCGGCAAGAGATCTGGGGCTGAGGCAGCTCACGAGGATCTCGGCTTGGTGGGCTAGTTGGTGGGGCATCTTGGAGGGGTTAGCAGCGCACGTAGTCGAGGACACACAGGAATCTGAGAAGACAGGACGAAGCTCTGAACTGCAACTGAGACAGCATTGAGAGCCATGCTTTGACTCAATGCTGCGGCATACAAGAGACAACAATCGGCCGCCTTTCTGACATCAGTGCTTTTTTTTAGCGTGAAAAGGCAGGGTGATGAATGTGTTAGCCAAAGTTCCAGGGGAGGAGAAGACAGAAGAAAATTATGTTCCAAGTGCAACAGAAGACGGGAAAATTTTCATCTCTGTCTTTACAAGTAAACTCGTCAGGAGTAGGCTCTCCACCTGGTTTCGATGCACCCGCAATGCGCGTGCCTGCATATGGAAATAGCTGCAGTCTAGCTCTAGGGGAGGGGCACGCCCTACCATATTTTTTTCTGTTTTCTAATACACTTTTTTTTTTTTCCTCCCTGAAAATTTGTCCCAAATCGCATCGCCAAAACGGTGGTAGTGGTTGCGTGTAATAATCACCACAACAGGGCAACCGTATCGAACGCTTCCGTGACCAAAGCGCCAAAGACTGGAGAGCTGGCAGCAAAGCCAAATCAGGCAAAATATGCAAGCAAGGTTCATCTCTTCACGCACTGTATGCAACTTATTACATAGTACAGCAATGCAGTCATGCTTGCATACACACACACAAAAAGAGGAAGAAAGATGAGCTCGCCAACATCCTTCTGTTAGGCACAGGCGCGTTATCTGCAGGGCGCAAACAAGGCCGGACAAGCCATGCGAGTGCCTTTTGCGCCAAGAAAAATTACATAGAATATACCAGCAGGTAGCAAGGGAGGGCTTTTTTTTTTTAGATAGATAGAGCATCCAATATAGCTGGCCCATGCTTTTCGCTGATGAAGGGGAAAACAGTGGCAAATGTACATAGTACGCCCAGTGCTTTGCCTCGAGCCCATTGCAAAGGGTCACCCTCTCGGTAGCCATTTTCTCTGTCTCGATAGCTTGTTCAACATATTCTACCATCTTGGCAGTGAGTAGAGCAATGCGCTTTTTGAGTTTCCGATTCATGCGCTGCTTTTTCCACCTGTTCAACCACCGCTCGTTGGGCTTCCCATGTGTGAATAGTGACAGCCTCTCGCCAAACATTTTGTTTTTTTTTTTTTTTATTTTGTAAGTTTTTGCGACGAGTTTTTGGAAAGGTGGCACAATGGGTTCTTTTCCGTTGAGCATATTATCACTGGGGGCTGGCGAGAGCCATCTTAGCGTGATAACAATGACATTTTCGCCCCCCCATAAATGGCTTGGTCTGCACAAAAAGAGCTTTGAACTTTTTCTTCTTTTTCCCGGTTTACAAAATCTGGCGTGCGTTAGAATTGAGGGTGCTTAAGATTCAAGTAAATAATACAATAATTAGAGTCTGCTCTCGCAAGATGACACAGCTCACTAGGACGGGCGCCCCTTTGGCCTCTTGCCGTTTCCCCACAGATGACTTGCGGTTGGAGGAGATTCCATCCTGCCAGGAGATTTCATGCCACGACCTGGCGGTCGTTGCGCTCAAGGTGAAAATGTCTTTGCCCTCTCCCTTGCCTGTTTTCTTTTTTCTTTAATGGCATTTAACGCCTGTTTAGAATTGTTAAATACGAGTTTATTCGGAGACTCATCTTAGCTGTTCATTTTATTATAAAAAGGGGGAGGTGTATTGCGGCCGTCTCGCCATTTAGAGTGTGCCCGTAACAGTGGCGATATGGCTGCAAAATGTGCGGCTATCCCAAAATGGCAAATGTAGCCCTAGGGTGAAGCTCTCTGACTAGCGTTCTTTCGAGACTTTGTTGTTGTAAAGGCAGGGGAAGATCAGAGAAATGCTCTTTTCTTTGCAGCTCCACGGTCACTTCGTCTACTCTAGTTCCAACGACTGCTCCGCGCGCCGTCACGACCTTTTGGTGAGAGCCGTTCTTCAGGTTCAATTCTCATTCCTCTACATGATACATCAAACTTTTTTTTTTTTTTTTTGCAAAAAAAGAAACAAGGGGAAGTGAGGGCACTACTACCTGCCTTGTAGCTACCCACAAAGCACCACACAAGCTGAAGCCCCACAGGTTATTTCAGGAGACTTCTTGTAGAACTGTGCAAGATGTGAATGTACTGCTTAACGTCTAGTTCACAAGCACTGCTGCAGGGCCTTAGAGGTAGCTGTTGCGAGTGATTATTTTGATTAATGCAGTGTAGTCTGTGCTAGCAGTGCGACTAATTTTCATCAAAGAACTTCATTCACTTCCGACCTCTTGTCTGGTTGAACTGAATTCAGAGCTGGGGTTTTGGCTTGCCAGGCCAGGCAGGTGCGGCAGCCTAGGCCTATCGTAAGGGGAAATGAGTACTGTAAGCCACTGTGCCAGGGAAGACTCAAAATAAAAGTTGGCTGCCAAGTAAGTTGGGCGAATCGTGTGAAATCAGAAACAAAAAAAAAACACCCTTCTGTTCACTTGCAAATTGGACAACTAAAAGTATGGGTGTCCAGGCAAAAAGAGAAGGGCGAACAGTGCTGAAGTTATGTTGAAGTACACGAAGACTGCCACATGCAAGCGCTTGTTCCCAATCGGAGCTATGCAGACTGTTTGCATGCACAAGTTTGTTATGTATTGACATTCTGAATCTCTTACCATTCTATTACTGTTGTGTCTGTTTGTCAGCATTGGTGGCAAATTTACTACGGTCAACTCTCGTCAATTTGAAGTCACTTAGTTAGAATTTTTGATTAATTCGAACTAATGTTTCAGTCCCAGCAATTCTACATGATTGAAATCACTGCATAATTTGATGGTGAAATTCATTATACCAGTTAATTAAAAGCTATTTTGAATAAAAAGCATTGAGGTGGCCGTCATCTCGAAGTAAAATTCAAAATTTTAAGCACCAAAACACCGCTGTGCTCTGCACTATGTTGACACCATCATAACTGAGGCAGCGCACAGTCGCGCGGCAGTTTAGTTAGTTCGTGCCAGCATAACGAACTCCCTCTTTTAAGGTCCTCAACCTTCTTTGTTGCCACAGCGCCGTGAGCAGTGTGTGGTGTGCTTCAGGCTTCCAATTTAGCGATAATTTCAATTATCAGGGCAACTTGTGTCGTACGCTCGAATGTGTCGTACGCTCGAATCGGCGACGACAGCAGAGATTCTGAACAAAATCAAGAAGGGAGACGTGTTGCAGGCTAATAACAAAGCTGTTCTGGTGCTTTTTGTTAAATGCGAAATTCGGTTAGTTGGAAATTTTTTGTGGGCCCCGGAGATTTCGTATTAACAAGAGTTAACTGTATACTGGGAAAGTCTCATTGAAATGAGTGGTGTGTTGCAGTTCATAACAGGAGGGAGGAGGGTGGGAATGGGACAAGACGTGTGTTGTGTAAAGGCAGAAAAAAAAAAAAGCCTGTGTCCTTCTTTGAAAGCGCCATTTATTCAAGTGCCTCAAATTGACTGGAGTGCCGATGAAGCTGGCTTCAGTTTAGCAGAATCTGAAGCGCACCCTACAGAGGCATCAACCTCTCCTCCACATCTGCATTTCACTCGTTTGGTGATCCTATGCCCAGTTACAAGTTAAAGGCCAACTGCACCGAACATATACCTGCCCCAAGTTTCCGTTAAAGTCTCCTGTCACTTAATTTTCAACTCATTAAAACCATTTGAAAACACACCGCTTTAGTCGACGTAGCACCTAGCAGAGTGTTGCCACAACTGGTCGCCACTGCAGCAAACTTTCGGGTGTGACGTTGCAGTCAGCCAAGGATGCGGGCTCGATTCCAGGCCACCTCCGCTGCTTTTTGTGTGTATGAGATCGCGGCACGCATTAGAGATCCCCAGGTGGTCAAAATTAATCCATAGGAACCCTCCACTACGGCGTGCCTCGTCGCCTGTGCAGCGTCGGCACATTAAAAACCCCGCAATGAATCGACGTGGCCACAACTGTGGCGGCAGGCTCTTGGTCAACTCTACAAGTGTGCGAGACACGAGTGCAGCCAATGCGGGACGATATGCTGCTGTTATGGCGAATGAGTATGGCAGCTGCGTAGTGTAGTACACAGAATTGTTTCAGATCAAACCACTTTGTCAAAAAGTAAATAAACCTCTTTTGGCAACATTTTGCTCACCACTAAGAAAAAAAAAAACAAGTATAAAAGGGGGGCTGCATTTGGCAGAATGGAAAACCGAATTCGTACCCACTAGCCAGCATGTTGGAGCTATTTTCTCCCACGGTACCTTTTTTCTTTTGTTTTCTGCTCTCACAAACGCAGGGCGGTTCGATCAGTTCAGCCAAAATGCACAGTGCCAGCACCCATCTGAGACTCAACAGTGCTGTTCGTGGGCCTATTTCCTAGCCCTCAGCATCAGCACGACACTTCACGATGCCTGTGTTTACCGTTTACCAGACGAGTATAGGACGTCATAGCCACCCAGAGTGAACCAATGATATTTGCACAAACTTCCCAACGCCTTTTCATGTATCTTTCGAGTTTTTGAAAAAAAAAAATGGACTACCCAAACCACGTCTAATGTGTGCTGTCATTTTGCAGGCAGCCAACATCACTTCCAGCTGACCGTAATGGCCGCCCTTTTCCTCGTTTCGGTTTGGAAAAGAGGAATTTTCAATGTTCGTTTGCAATGCAGTGACGCAGATTAGGGCCACCACATTTTGAACTTAGCTCCCTTTAAAAGTAGTTCTTCCAGGAAACAGTGCGTTTAGGGGCCCAAAAACTCCGTTGCAGTGGTTGGCCTTTAAGAAAAGCAATGGCTCATGTAGCGTATCACTCTGTCGAAGTGACGAAGCTGTATGTCAGCGCAGGCGTGCGTTTGGAAGAAGATTGCGCCTAATGCGTGGCATCGTCTGCTTTCTCTCACGTAGTTAGTTTGTTGTCCCTGCAGTAATTTATGAGCAGATTAGGTCCGAAGAATCACGGAAACGACCGGTGTCACATTCAAAGTACTCGGAGTAATGCACTCTTTGTGCCTCGGGAAGGAACAGCCGGCTTCTGTTGATAGGACGCTGGGGTAACTTACGTTGTCACTTTTAAGTTGTACCTGAGTATAGTGTTTGCTGGATTTGTGTGAAATTAGTGCCACATCTCCCGGTAGTATTTACAACCGTCCACTTTTCCAGAGCGAAGTCGCACAGCTCTCTCTCTCTCTCTCATGCTTGTTGTTTGCACGAAGGACTCCAGCCAGTGTGTCAAGTACCTGGGGAGCACCAAGACGGTGAATGCGCTCGAGGTGTACAGCACCAAGGGGCGGCCGACAGTCCTCTACACCGCCTCACTGGACGGCCTCTTGCGATCCTACGACGTAGAGGTAGGGAACGCCCAGCGTCTCTTCCCTGTCTTCTTGGGTGCGGCCTCTTAAAGGACTACTGAAGCACTTTTAAAATCGGGCAAAACTCTACTTTTTACAATTATTACATTGGTCAGTTTGTGCCTGTAAAGTTTTTTTTGGTCATTTTTAGCTTGGGGACAGGGGTATTCGTCGTTGAAGTTGACCATACGCCCCGCCCACTGCTTTCTGCCACATCGCCGGAAGAGCGAGAAACCGAGAGGCAGCGACCGGAAGTAGCGTCATATTTGAAAGATGGCCAGCGACGTGTGCCGCCGCTTCGCTGTGTCCCAGTTTTCTGGGCGAAGTTCCGAATTAAGCAGGCGTGTAATCTGCACTTTACTAATAATCATTATCTTAAGTTGCTTCCGCGTCGATTTTTTAACCGTAATGCTACTGTGTGATTCCCTAAAGCGACTCCTAGATACCAGAGATTTCCTACCCGAGCGCCCGTGGCTACTACATTGCCTTCACGAGTAGTCGCGGGGCCGGCCGTGTCGTCGGCTGCTCTGTGCTTCATACGCGAAGCGACGGGCTCAAACAAATACGGAGGTTATAAGGGAATTACAAAATTTGTGGGACCACAGCGCTCTGGGCTTCCCGAACTTCTTGCTCGTTTTCCCGATCAACGTTGTTGGCTGTGACGACAGCGTAGCTGAATAGCTAGATGTTAAGAAGAAATCAAGCAAGCTGAAAGCATGAAGCGTTTTCTGCACGCGGAAGCGCTCCGCACACTCGCCGTTCATGCATGCCCGTACGGCGCACGAAACGGCTCGCACCACACATGCCGCGGCAGCGACTGCTCTTCGCTGCCGTCCAGAATCAAGGACGTCGCGAAAAGCATGGTAAACGTGCAAGAAAGGATGATAGTGTGGTGAAAAATTGTGCTAGGGATTGTCATCCAAGGTGATTTCGAAAGAGGTGATCGAATTTGTATCGCGATGCGGAGTGCCGACCGGTCACAGAGGCTCGTCGACGGGCCTGCCCGAGCAAGAGATGCGGCGAGAGACCGATGGATGGCGTTACCTGCGCGCAAGAATGAGCACAGCACCGGCCGCTAGAATGACTATCAACGTAGGAATAAGGTTCCACATGCGAGAAAAGGGATGATAATGTGTTGAAAAACCGTGTTAAGGATAGTCATTCGCAATTGTAGAGATAGCGGCGACCAACTATCTCCCTTGATGCTAAACCTAAAGTTTCCAACAGCACCGGCGATCCGTGCAGCCTGATCCGGCTGGAGCTGTTGGTGAGCTTCGGGGACCAGCGTGCTGCGCTTGGGTTCCTCTACCTTTTGGGGGGCGACCAACGTTCAACTCCCCTATTCTAAAACATGCGTATGTGCAGCAATGCCACGTTCCGCTGACCGGCCGAGCAGCGACCCGGCACCAGCACCTCTGCGCGATGCGGCGACCGGCGGCGGCCGCGCTGCCTGTGCGCATCGCAGGCCGCTGCACAGAGCTTGTTGCCGCCTGTCCAAATGTAAAAACAAAGTTCCACATTCGAGGATGGGGAGGATGGTGGGTTGAAAAATCGTGCTAGGAATTGTGGCTAGCGCTGGTAGTGAAAGCGGCGAACCAATATCTGCGCAACTTCCCTGCACCCGAGAAACAAGTCGGCCATGAGTCGTCGGGGGAGAACCCCTTTCTAAAGCTCGCCGCGAGCGAATCTGTTTTGTTTATACTTCCCTCAGGCTCTCCTATTCTAACGAAAGATTGTGTGAGCCCTCCATTCACCAGAGGACCTTCTAGCCCGTATCTGAACGGGAATAGAATGATATCTTCAGGCCATGCGGTCCCCGCAGCGCCGGCACTTCCGAATATGACGTCATATGCCGCCAGCCAATCGTGAAAGGCAACCAGGGCTCTCACTGTGCCCTCGGGCAGGGGTCGTTTGTTTTGACGAAAAAAGATGGTTTGGGTGTATTTACACATAAAATAAACATGTTTTTCGAATTCAGCGTCAGGAAAACCATAATGTAATGCCCCCAACAAAATTTTTTTGAAAAGCTCTTCACCAGCCCTTTAAAGGGGCCCTGAAAGGCGTTTTGAGCACACTAAATGAAGTAGCACAATCTTTAGATTGGGTCGTCAACGTAATCTGTGCCAAGTATTACTCTTTTACGCGCAGCGGAAATCTCACACTTTTGTTGCAAAGTTTGTCGCTTTTTTCTCACCCTTCCCTTCGTGTTTTTGGACGCCGCCATCTTCACATGTCTACATCATCGATTCCCAGATGTTCGTCATGAGCTAGACATCCTGCTATTGGGCGGCTTTTTCACGCACTTCCGGCAACGAGATGAGTCGTCTGCTCAGCGTCGGCTCGCCGGCTGATCTGCCAGCGGAGTGCCGGAGTGCTTGGACATTTTACGACAAACGAAACAAGTGTAAACAGACGCTTAACCATTTGTATTGAATGCAACACGGCCATAACACGACATGGATATTCTCTTACCTGAGTACGTTTCATAAAGAAAGCGTTGAAGCCCCGTGGCACTTCTTTTGTGCAATCGCAGAGAACGCCCTGAGCCGAATGCCCGGGTTTGACGCATACATTTTATTCAACTTCAAAGCAATCCAGAGATGCGTTTCGAACGAACACAGCGTCACAACATGTGTTGCAAGTATGAACCGCGATTGGCAGACGATGGGTTGCCTCCTCCTGCCCATCGTAAATTCGGCACTCACCTTGCGCGCGGTTTGTGGGGACGAACAGCAAGTCACTTAACTCTGGCGCACAAGCCGAGATGGCTTTTAGCCACGCACACTGAACATACCCCATGCGAGGTTGAGGCGTACGTCGCTCGAGAAAGATAATCCAGACCATGGGAAGCCCTATCCACCCGCAGAAGCACAGCGTCGCATTTCATCGCAAAACAAAGGCATCCACAACACACACACCATCGCCTCCTGTAATGCCAAACGCATCTCGCACTTCCCAATGGGAGTGAGTGGTACGCCTGTAGTGCCCACATGTGGCAAAGTGGGGCCTCGACCTGAACCGGGATCACGCAACCGTAACTGACTTCTGGAGCGGTTTGTGCCTTGTTGCCAAGGCAACCGATGTTTAAGATTGTCAAAGGAATGGCACTCACTCCAGCGCTAGAAAGCTCAGAGCCACGCCGGAGCATGTTTTGCCAACGTTGCCGCTCTCCACCACGCGTCGCCCCAAGCTGAACTGGTCACATGATTGAAGCGTTTTGTGCACGGATTCTGTATCGGTTTAAAATGTCTTTTTCACATGCCGCCGGCAGGAATAACCACACTGCAAAATAAGACCCGGCACCAGCGGGGCCACATCTGATACGGCGCTTTTTGGATAAACAGTGCGCGGTGCATCAAAGAGCACGAGCGCACGATCCTTCCCGTGCGGCTGCGAGTTCGCCGCTGATAAAAAGTCACGTGCCGCCGATAGCAACTGCACCAACGTACACCGCAAAAAGGCAAGGCCAGGCCGCCGCACACATGCGGCCAGATTTTTCGTTGGCTTTTCCAGCCTTGAGCGGAGTGCGGGATTCATGGTGTCAACAAAGCTTGCCCGTAGCAGACGGCAGTCTAGGAGCGCCATAGCGGAAGTACATCATCGCTGAGGAGCGCAGCATCATGGGAGGGAAGGCTCGCGCGCCGTCAACAGCGAAAGGAGGAGGAAACGCGGCGTAGCGATAATGCGCAGTTTTTGATTTTCGATTTCTCAGCTAATACTCATCGCTTTAACAAAATTCTTGCGGGAGGAGATTGCTAATACATTGCTTTATTTGGTTACATGTACATCCATGCATCGGCGGAAGGTATTTCAGGACCCCTTTAAGGGCACCACTAAGGGCCCCCTCGTGGCACTTACTAAGGTGACCTTGAACGACCTTGGCATCAACACAAACTACAAAGTCTAATCATGTGACCCAGGGAAGGCCTGAAGGGAACCAAAGCATACCATCCATGCATAAGACAGGATTAGTGATTACTGAAGTTATTTAGTGGGATTGGTTAGTGCTTGATACTAATGATTCATAAGGTGGGTTGATATGGGTTAACGTGGGATTCAGGTAGGTGTGGATAAACAGTAAGATACCGTACTATGTCTGCTGTGTCAACACATGAAGTGTACCCACCACAGTAGCTCAGCTGGAACCAGACCAGCCCCGCTGACAGTAGACGTGCATAGAATCATCAGGTTTTTGCCTTCAAAGTACCATAAGCAAATTGAGCACTGCAAGAAATTTTTGCCTCAGTTTGGGGAAATTCTGTTTGCTCTTGCACAGCACTGGCCGCTGGAGGAGCCAGGGAGAGCATCGGCAAACAAGAAGCAGGTACACCAGCATTAACCGTTGAAGGTGGCAGGTGCACACAGAAAGTAGCATCCCTTCATGACATCCGTGTCACCACGTCATCCGCTTCCTCTTGATGGGAACAGACAACGTGCGGCCGGGCTGTTTTTTCCCTGTGCACCATTGTTGCCAGCGCATTTTTGCGTTTTGCAGCTAGTACTGCATGGTACTGAGGAGTTTGTGGAAAGGAGTTTGCGATTCAGGGGAGCACCAAAAATGTCGGCGGTGCGAGTTAACCGATGGGCCCCCGCTCTCTTGGTCGTTCCAGACGGGACACTGCACGGACAGCTTCGACATCCAGGCCCCCGTCGTGTGCTCTGCCCTGGCCTGGGGGAAGGTGTACCTGGGTCTGCAGACTGGCCACGTCACGGTGTTCAACGTCAAGGTACTGGCATCGCCTGCACGAATCGTGAAGAGAAGTGAACTGAAAAGAGCAACCTTTAGGGACCCCCTCTTAATTATTATTGCTGGGCAGGCTTCAGTCAAAGGGGCCGTGAGGACAAAATGTTCATTAAAAACACTGCTTTTTCCCTGTAAAATTGATACGAACTTTACCGCGACCTTCGAAAAAATAATGGAGATATTGAGGAAAACAGGTTGGACAGTGACAACTCCCCAGCCGTCTCCTGGCGATGTCTCTAGGATGTCACATGGACTTGCCTGTGCTATTTTTGGCCACCAACGAAAGCCACCATGACTGGATAATCGTAGTTGGGCGTGCAGTTCCGTTTGATTGCATCACTTGAATGCTAATGTGCAGTTAACACATTGATTAATATGTTTTCAGTGCTCGCCCGTCATATACAACTCCTGCCCATACCATGTCACTGCTGAAATTGGAAAGTTTGTCAATGTAACTGCGTTATTTTTTTTTTCTCTCTCTCTCTCTCTTAAAAAGTAGTATTTTGTAGCTGGAATGGAGCTGAGGGAGTTACCAAGCTAGTAGTTGTTGGCCTCCACCTCCAGTGACTGACCAACCCAACAACTCCCAGACCTGAGTCCTTAGCAGCTGTAGAGCACCCAACCATTGCAGCAATCAGGCCAGCAATGCAGCAGAGCGTCCTGACAGAGCAGAGCAGAGTGTCCAGACAGGCCGCCTCTGGAACTTCAACTTAGCAACATTCAGTGAGAAAACTGATGTACCCACTCCTGCTATGTCTCGTGTATCGAGACAGCAGTATCTGTAAATAAATAAATAAATAAACTGTAACTAGCGCAATGAACTAGGAGCTCTGTTCGTTACCTGAGCAAAACAAAAGGAATGCCAAGTTATAGCATGCCTGAGGAAACTACCCATAAGGGAAGGTAACACCACTTTGGGTGCCCGTATGTTGTTTACACGCTTCAACCAAAGTACAAAGGAACACCCTTTTGGGTGCCAGTATGTTGTTTGCGCCCTTTAAAGAGGAGTAGAAAGTAACACCATTTTGAGGACCAGTTTGCTGTACGCCCCTTGAGGAGGAGTAGGCAGTAGTCTCGCTGATGTCCCCCCTCCCCTTTGGATGGCAGACACGCAAGCTGCAAGACAGCTTCTACTGCTCGAACACGCCCGTGCACTGCATGACGACCACAACAGAGGGCGCCCAGAAGCTGCTGTGCACGGTGAGCCTGGACGGCAGCGTGACGGTGCGGGACCCCTCGACGGGGCTGCTGTTCCGCTGCCTCGAGGGCTGCGTCCAGCCCCCCAGCTGCATCGTGGTCAACAACGGCACCGTCTACACCACCTCCACCGACCGCACCCTCCGCCTGCACGAGCTCAGGGTGAGGGTTCCTACGTCTCATTCGGGAAGGCTGCGGGAGGCAACCTCGAATGACTGACCCCGGCGTCAGCACAGAACAGCACAGAAACCAAAAACAGGCCGTATCAGCTCAGCTAATTAGTGATTGATGCTGGTGATTAGTATGAATTAAAATCAGTTAGTCTTTGATTGTAATCATTAGCAACAAGAATTTAGATAAATTTGAACCAAGTAATGTGGATTATTTGGAATGTGAAAACTCGGAATTCGAAAGTGTCAACTTGGTAGACACCCTGGAAACAAATTTGAAAAAAACTCTGAGTTGAGTTTTTCTTGACGCATGCAGGGCGTCAACTGAACTTGAAATGCGGGCACGGCAGCTTGTTTTTTGGAAAAAGAAAGTGGGGAAGTGCATAGCTGGGATAGTGCGGGGTAGCTTAATTCTTTGCAAGAACCAGCGCCATCACTAAGCATACAAGCGATCAAGCTGTTACGAACGACAGCGCAAGTTTACACGCAAACGACCGCAAGCTCGCACGTTATCAGCAGCCAAACGGCATTATTCCACCATGCAGATATATTTCACACACACGTGTCACCGACACCAAACCAGACGTCAGGGGCACCACACCAGGGGAACAACAATGGTTTCAATGGTACGAAACCCTCACAGCCGACACAACGACACATCTGCCGGCGAAGCCATGGAGAAGAAATCCCGAGCCATCTCCACTAACGGGAAACCTGGGAAGGGGCGAAGCAAGCAGTGTATGAGTGTACTCTCGGCGCCTTGGCATTTTTGCCAACGGGGATAAAACCTTCGGGAGGTAGAGCTACAGTCAAAACCCGCGATAACGAAATCCCGCTGGTACGAAATTCCCGCGGCAACGAAATATTTTCGCATCCCCGGCGAACGTCCATAGACGCCCATGTATTTTATATCTCGCGGCAACGAAACGTTTTTGGAAACTGATTCTGCGTTAACGAAATTCGGTGCAAGTTTGGTCGGCATTTTACCTACCCAGTGGAGGGTAACTGTATCCAAAAAGTGCTCAAGTGCATTTTTTTTTGGACTCAAAGTGCGTAAACTTCAGCCACAGCACGTTTGCATTGCCGCCGCCATATTTGTTTACAAAAGACCGCGCAGCCGGCGGCCGTGGAGGCAGCCTCACAGCGGCACCACCAGGGGGCGACACACGGTGACTCAAGTCGCGGGCTATGGCTTGGGCTACGCTAGCCCACTACCGCTGAACAGAGCGCGTGCGTTTGTTGTTTGTGTGTGGCGATTGGCATGTTTGCTCTCAGTAAGATGCCTTCGCCAGCTTGAAAGTGGAGGTTTTTTTTGCTACAAGATAAGGCAGCCATCATTGCCAAGGGAGGATAGCGCCGACGAGTTTGGAAACGCCTGCAACTAGCTCAACCATTTTGAAAAGCAAGGACCCCACCAGTTTTCAATGGCGCCTGTGACCTTTCTGGATGTCTAGAAAGCGGTGCTCACTAAGTTTTGTAAACAGTATTGGTGCAACGAGGTGCCACTCTGTCTGGCAAAGTTCGTAAACAGAAGAAGCTGGGCTCCACTTGCATGATCGGACGTACTCGGTGCCGAGGGCCAGGGCGGAAAACGTGCAGAGAAGGTGAACCCACGGAATGTTTTGGATGCGTTTGACACGATCTCGTTCTTGGGCGTGCACGGCGACTAGCAATGAACCACTTGTACAGGGATAGCTGAACTGTGACATTGGCTGCAAGGTAAGGCTCACGAAGTAATATAACCGACTTTAGGAAATAAATTTTTGGTTTGTGGCCAATTTTCCGGTCGTTTATGTTTCATTCTCGCGGCAACGAAATTCCCGCAAAAGCGAATTTTCTTGCTTTCCCCGGCGGTTTCGTTATTGCGGGGTTCGACTGTATACAGCTTTGCTGTAAAAGTAACGTGTTTTAGAAGCACGATGCATTCCTGTGCGAAGCATAAACGAGTGTACTGTTGTTTCAGTACCGTGACTACATGAGACGACGGTTACGACGCCAACGGCATGAGACACCGACAGCCCCTCCCCTAAAATAAGAATCTCTGTGAGGATGGTGCATGCATGCATCTACTTATGCTTGTGTGACATCGTGCGATATTTCTCCCTCTCTTGCGGCCTCAGTAATTGCCTTATCTGTCTTCCCGACTGCAATGTCTTGCAAAGTTTGCTTTTGCTGTGGCCTTAATGGCCTCTTTTTCTTTTGTTACCCTCTTCTTTTTTAATTGAGTGCAAATCAAATTTGCTTGCCATAGAGGCTGGGAAGGCCACTCTAATTGTTAATAAAGTGCAGTAGCGTGACAGCATTGGTGGTTTGTCTGTGACCTGCCTGCCCCCCCTCCCCCCTGTGCTGTCCAGACGGGGTGCTTGCAGAAGGTGTACGAGTGCAAGAGCGCCGCCACGGGCATCCACTTCCAGAAGGGCTTCATCATCTGCTGCTCCTTCGACGGCCTCATACGCTTCTACCGCACCAAGGCGAGTGGTGCCTCCCCTGCTCCCGTGCCCTCGTTCGCTCTGACAGCCTTGATTCTCAGTGCCGCATTGGTCGGGCAACTTAAAAAGCACTCCAGAGGTGCTCGCCGAAACCAGCTCACCATGACTGTCGCTGTCAGGGTGGCCTTGTAGTGTGTGGCTGTCCTCCTTCGGCATTTGCTGGAATTCCCAGTTAGAACTTCGAAGATTTCTTCATCATCGATGAAGAAATTTCATTGGTGCTCATGATTAACCCTTTGAATGTCATTGGCATTTGTAGCCCTGGTGTAACCTTGGGTCTTCCTGTCTGAAACCAAACCTTACACTATAGGACTCCCCACCCTCCTGAGCTGGTGCAGATGAGTGCGATGTCATGTAGACCAGTGCAGAGTGCTACGAGAGCTATATTGTAGCAAAAAAGGTTGTAAACATATGCTGCATTCCTTGCACCAGTGCAGCCAGTGTAGGGAAAAAAATAGCTCTACTGGGATGGGGATCAAACACAACAGTGAATGGGTTACTTATGCAAAGCCTTGCAAACTGCTCTGTCGGCGTTTTTCTCCATTTGTTTTTCCATAAATCGTTCTTCTTTGACCGAATGGAAACGGTTTTGCGCCCTCTGTGCACTCGCAGGACTTCACCTGTGAGATGGTGTACTATGGTGCAGGAAAGAACATGGTCACCAGCATGGACGTCAGCGGGCCCCTGGTGAGTGTCTTCGTAACCTTCGTGTTAGGCTGAGTACATCTTTCAGTGTCTCGCACATTGCAACGAGGAAGAAGCAACGCTCACTCTTTCAATGTCTGTCCACCTCGGTGCGATTCCATTTTGGTCACGCAAGCACGGAGTGTCTCTTGTTTGTCGTCAAACTTCTGTGCTGTTGCGAACTTTATAATAGCTTTCACATGCAACCGAACTGCCCCTTCTGTGTGAAATCAGTGAGGCTGTGCCAGGGAACTCTCAAGCTCAGAGGGGGAGGAGGTGCTTTACAGTAAAATCTCGATGATGCAAATCTCGCGGGACCGTGAAAAATATTCTTATCATCCGAAATTCGTATGAACCAACACAGACCAAAAAATTGAGCACTTAAAAAAGTTTTCGTTCATTTCTTTTTTTTTGCTTTCGCGCGAAGAAAGCCGTGACGTTTTTCTGCTTTTTTTAACCTCTATGTTGCTGAGCAGTCCTTTCTGGACTTTCGTCTCCTCACTCGCGGTGCTCACAAAGGATTTTTGCATGCGATTACTGCACGTCGTGTTGTGCGCACAATATTTTCACGCCCGCGTCGGCGATTCCGCGTCCGCGGCCGCCTATGCCTCAGTGAGAAAATGACGCGCGTGGTAGTGGGAGGAGCCTGACGACTTGCCCCAATGGGGAGGCGTGCGCCTCATGGCAGCAATTTTGAAGCGCTTGAGACAGCCGGCTGGCTCCACTGATGTTTAGGCTTAGCACCCCGGCAGATATTTCAGGGGCACTTTCACTAGCGGCGCGGATGATGTTTTACAGCACCGTTTTCACCCACATTATTAGGTCATTTACCGCACTAGAAACTTCGTGTGTGCTTTGAGCAGCATTTTAAAGAGCAGTTAAGGGGAGACGTGGGTCTTGAAATGAACTTTTTTATTAATTGGTCTGTGATAATGAACATCACTGTGCATATGTGTTTTGTCTTCCTCATTTCAAATATGTAATTAGTTTTCAAGTGGTATAATTATTTTTTGAGTTATAAAGAAAACACTAGAGCCTAATTAAGTAATTTCTTACGGGCCTTTAAGGAACTTTTTATTCAATTTTTCTTAAAATAAATGGTATGGATGTGTAGCTTAAGACCTGCCATGCATGCTGAAGCTATTTATATTCCTGTAAAGATAGTTGATTGGATAGAATTAATAAAATTATGCCAAGTACAGTTTTCGAAAACTTAATGACCTCTAATTATAGCTCATAACATTTATTTGAGGCAAAATGAGCCAATTAAAATAGCTTCAGCATGCAGTTCATTTTATCCCGAATTCAACGGTATAACACTTGTAGAAATCCTTTGAAAAAAACTACCTCAAAACCCCTGTAAGGCTAGGCACATATGCAAAAAAAGGGAAGCTGAGAAAATCGCAGTTGAAGTTTTACTACAAGTGACGTTTTATCTATTGAGCATATGAAAAAAGACAGGTTCTAGAATGTAGCTCGCTTTTCGCTCAACACGAGCATACCAAGTTTGCTGAAATCCGTTGGTGGGAAAATTATGAAATCCTCTGTCTACAGATGGCACCTGGCAGAAAAACTGAACAAAAGCAAAGCCAGAACGTTGCTTCAATTGTTATGCTGTTGGCAGCGCGCCGTCACTCTTTGGCGGAACTAGGGCTGAGGTGCCGATCGTGCACCACAGTTGTAAACGTTATTTTGTTATGTTACTGCTTCATTTGTAGCAATCAAATCGGATTTGCATCGCCGGTGAAATGAGTTGCCAGCGAAGGGCTGGTAACGGAATGCCCGCCACTGTTCTGTAACGTGCATGTGCTTGGCTAGGTGGGATAACACGTTTTCGGTCTAATCTACTCGTATATCACGTCACTAACGCACATTGTGCTCAGTGCGAGCATTTATAATTTCCCAAATCGCTCATCTATAGGTAACCTGCCGACAAGGAAGCGCGCGCCGGAGTGCGGGCCGGACCCGCCGCGGGCATCGTTGATAACAGAATGAACACACTTCCCTTGCGACGTCGCGTAGCGGCATCCTCCAACTTTATCATTTCTTTTCTTTCTATTTGCTGCTGATCGAAAGATAGACGCAACTTAGTGCCCCCGCAGGCGTAATCATATCGCTACGCTATCGTCTCGGCAGCCCACGGGGTCGCTAAGCCTACCTCCGTCTCGGCGCCGTTCTCGCGATAAGTCGTCGTCAGACACGCAGAAAATCGTACTCCAGGCGCTTTTAATACTGCTAGTTCTTCCTTTCAGTTATCGATAGACATATTTACTTTATTTTTACGCCATGCGGGGCTTTGCCGGTCCTCGCATAGATGAATACATGAGCCGTTGCACTGTGATGAGAGTGCCGAGCAGACGACCCACGGCGCCCAGCCAATGAGGTTGCGCCCTGCGGTCACGTGCAGTCAGTAGCCAATTGGGCGGCACGTTCCGTCTCTTTTCTACCCCGGTTTTACTCGCAACCAATGGACGAAACGGAGTGGTTCTGGCGGGGAATTGAAAACGAAAAGACGCGCTTTCGAATGAGACCAAGATGGACGCCGTGGGGCATGTAGAACCCGAGGGGCGAGTCGTCGAAAAAATGCTATTTTCGCGTCGAATCTTGGCCGATTTTAGCGGGCGTCGGTGCTATAAATTGATATTATGGCTCAAATACGTACTCCTGGGTCTGGATATTTTGCTAACCGGTAGAAAAATAGCTCTACTTTCCGAAAATGGCGATTTCTAAAAATCGATTTTTTGGCCAAATTTCGGGATTCCAAGACCCGCGTCTCCCCTTAAAAGCGGTCGCTTGAGCACCCCACACCACTCCGTGACCAAAGCCGACACGATGTTGCCGCGCAGCGTGCGGGTGGTTTCGTGGCGGCGTCAGCGCGCCTGTGGAGCGCGCAGCGCGTTTTCGCAAGCAGAAAGCAACAGCCCGACTGTTCCTGGAGAAAGAGCGACAAAAAGGGGAGAGAGAGAGTCCATACATCTCCGTCGCTTGCTCGCTTGGCAGTCGGGCGCCTCGCCAGCTCGTTCGTATCATCCGCCGGGCCACGCAGGTCCGTTCGTAAGAGCCGAAATTTTTCCCTTTGCAATTAATGCAATTTCGCCGGGACTTAACAGAAATTCGTATCACCCAGAATCGTATCATCGAGATTTTACTGTATTACCTTAGCAGTGATAATATGGGCCTCATCATGACTATTAAACTGGGGCAGGATTCACCCTTGTTCTTTGCCGACCTTTCGTTTCATCCTGCTGATATTGTTTTAATTTCATTTTTGTGGTTTTTCTGCGGACCGTAGCAGTAAATCCTTTCTTGGCTACTGCTGAAGTAGAACAGTCAACTTGTCTCATCATTGAGGGTTTGAGAAGCCCTTCCACAAAAGTTCACAATGACTGTGGACATAACACACTACTTTGTGTTATCCAAAAAGTTGGGCAGCTCATACCGTACTGTAATTTTTTTCAACAGGAAATGTTGCTGCCGTCACTGAGGAAATCAAGGGGGGGGTGGACTTCAAATTACCTTCTTGCCTTTACCCTTTAAATGATATAGAAAGAGCTGTGTGATGTATTTGCGGAAGCAGCAAGTCACTGCATCGACATGACAGCGTTGGGAACAACCGGAATTTTAAAATTGCTGATCGAGGAGGGCAGTTCAGTGGGGGATAAACCTATGCCGCAGTTTCCAAGCGTTTGAAAAGGGAAAGAGCGGTTGCTTATCTGCACAGCGTTTGAACAGAAACAACTTGCCGTGCGGGAAGGGGAAAGGGTTGGGGGAGGGCTTGCTATTTTCCAAGGTACGTGAAGCAAGGGCAGTTATCACGATTACAAATGAAATACGGCAAGTAAAGAGTGGCCTCTTTCTTTCTTTCCTCTCTTTTTTTGAAGTGGTTGAATTTGTCTGTCTTTCTTTTTTCTATTTTTCCTCACAACCCTAAAATGATGCCCTAGTTGCGCCGGTCGATCAGTGGGCTTACCAAAAAAACTGCACTATGAACAGTGTCGTGCTTTGAGCAACCACATTTTAAGCGGTATGCGTATGCATGTAGTTCTATGGAAGGGGAACTGGTGGTCACAAAAACACACATTATGTTCAGTCCCACACTACGAGCGATTACTTTATAAATGGTCTACACTCTATGTGCTGCCTTATTCACTTGTCGCTTTGGCTAACGTCCCAAAGTCTGAGGAGTAGGTGGTGTAAGCAGAGCAAGCTTTTGAATGCAGAACTTTACTCTTGCAAGAAAAAAAGAGAATGCACGTAAGCTGCACGGAAACCCCGGGGGACGTAACACAAGCTGAACAATCTCACCTTTAGCTCGATACAATGATCGGCCAATGCTGAATGGTTTCTTAAGTGTTTCTTAACTCTCCCTTTCTTCTTCCTCTTCCTCCTTCCCCACTGCAGATTGCCACCGGAAACCGCAAGGGCAAGCTGGAAGTGATCAAGATTGACAAGTCGCACTTGCAGACATGCGAGGTGGGTTTTCCTCAGGATTATTAACCCCCCCCCCCCCCCTCTTTTCTTGTTGCTCATAAGAGCAGTGCGCGAAGGCAAAAAGGTGGCATAATTAGCACATGACACACCGCATGAAGCGGTGCGCACTAAGGCTTACATAGCTGTTAGTGTGTGCATATCCCCCCCAAGGGTAAGATTTAACGTGCTCAATCGCGCAGAGCAAATTAACTCTGGGGGGCCTTCCTGTGTGAGGCAAGGGGTTTGCTTTTTCTTTTTCCATGACGACATTCGCTGTATTGAGGAGTGGGCCAGTTATGTGTCCACGCACTTTTGTGTGGCCTGACAGCAGTCATGACAGCTTCATTCATTTGTGCCATGGAAAAAAGAATTGAGAAAATTGTCCACCTAATTCATTTGTGAGTACTGAGCATCGTTTGGCCGAGTCAGGAGAGCAAGTGTGACGTCCGTGTGTGTGCTGCTGTTCCAGCTACAATGGTCCATTCAAAGGTGGTTCTTTATTTGGGCTTTTTGCTGTTAGCCGGGCCTCTCAGTTTTAGCGTTAGTAGAGTGTTTCACTTTCACAAGTTGGGTCAGACAAGGCAGGTCAGCAGAGGCATCAGTACAAGGTGCGATTGTGCAGGTACAAGATTCAAACTCACATTGAAAACTTTTGTTTGGGCTCCTTACCGCCGTGGTGTCACGGGCGTGCTGCCAAAAGAACTGCCTCTGCGAGTTGCTATAAGAGGGCAGCTCGCCACTGGTGGCCTGTGTAGCCTTTCTGGCTTTTGTTGGACAGGGATCGGCTCCTTGTTTGTTTTAGAAGTGTGTACTTGAAACCAGCTATGTTGGTGTCCTGTTCACATTTTGTGGGCGATTTAAAAGAGAGGACGTTGCGAAGTGTGTGAACCGTAGCTGAGGTAGCCCTACCACCCTGCTTTTGTCGACCTCTCGAGGGCCAGTGCTGTCGCACATAGGAAAGTGAGGATCACCAAAAGTGGTAGTTGGCTCGACGGCATGTTTAGTTACACTAATAACCACTGAGCTTTTGCTGCTGCAGTGGCAACGTAAATCTTTTGTCAGTATGTTGGCATCGCTTCTCTTTGAGCGTGCATGCAGTGTTTTTGGTGCAACTTGGACCAGGGATTGAAATTGAGCAATGCAGAATCTTCTAGCGTGAAAGTAACCAAGGATCATTGTGTGTGTATTTTGGTGCGTACAGTGAATGCACGTTTCCGAGTAGGCTTGGGCTGCTCTGAGAGTCTGGAACCGGGGTGGTGGGGAACTGGCACCACTCGAGCAGCGGGTCAGTGAAAAAACAACCAGCGGGGCCTAATAATGATGATGTGATTTTTCGGAAAAGATTCTTCTTCGTCGTCGTCATCTCGGCTGCAATTGCTATCGCCGTTGTTCCACCCTTTCTGTAAGGGTCTTCTCTACTTCTTGGCATTGGTGTTACAAAGTAACGTGACAATAAATACTTTTAACGTTATTTCACATTTTTTCGCTCCTACACAACAAAGTTAAAAAATCTCTGGACAGAAACTGAAAGCTAGAGCGAAGTAGCTTGATGGTATATATATATAGGGTTGTTTGTTTTCGGGTAAAGCACCCTGAAGATGTCTCAGGAGAGTCAGGTTAAACCCGATTTCTGCCCGAATGGTCCTGTTCAAAGTAGCGATATCACTGCCGTTCTCAACCAGTACTTGCTGGAAGCAAGCCCCAGAAATACAACTTCACAACTCATTGAGTATAGGTGGTATTTGTTGAAAAGTTTAGCTGTCAATTTCTTCGCTTGGTAACACTGTAAACGGCCAGGGACATGGCCGGTGCGCCACAAACATGGCGCAGTTTGGGCGACTGTGCCTGCACGGCGAAGAAAAAAAAAAAAACAAAAAACACCGGCGTGGGTTGTTTGCTTTGTTTCAACCCGATTCTCAACGGTGGGGTCAACAGAGATGTTATAATCGCACTCACATTGGACTCGAAGCAATGCTTTGCATTCGGGGAGGTAGAATTTGTAATGTGCAACACAGTCATGTAATTAGCACGGACAAGTACCGCCATCCCGCGGAGCCCAATGTAACCAGTGGCGGCGCACTCACATGGTTGCCTGCATGCACGCCTCCTCGCCAGTGAATACAAGCAATTGGTATGACTGCCAGCTCACTACCTCAGGGTGGCTAATGCTGCACTGACATTGTTGTGCCTAGCTAGTGGAAGCTGTGTTGCCAAGAGAACTCTCTGCTATTGGAGATATGTTCAGTGATCAGGCAGGTCTTGTAGGAAGACCGCCATGTTGTGAAAGTAGATGATGCATGGAAACAAGGATGAGTGAATTTTGGAGATAAAATGGAGAGATAAAATAAACGGAGATAAAATGTTTCATTTCTTAGAAGTTATTAATGCTCTGTACTGCGCTCATAACTGATTCATTTCCAAATAAATGCTGAATTTGGGAGAGCATTTTCTAGAAAACCATATGCCCCCCTTCCCAACTAGCGGGGGGACGTGGCTTTCAAAATCAACTTTTTTATTTCTTTGTGGACTTTGATGAAAATTGGCACAGCAACTGGAAATGCTTCTGTGATAACACCATAAAAATTTCAAAGTAATATTTTGAAAACTTTTTTATGTATGAAATTTTCTTTTTGTTCCGCTTGTACCGAGCTTGAGCGGCTTATAAAACATGATAGAAAACTTGTTCGAAGTGCTTTGCATTCCCAAATGAATGGACGAGGTCGTGACAGTTTTAGAATTTTTTTTTTACAACACAATGTTTTTTAGTTTTCATTTTTTTAGAGGTTAATGTGCAACAGGCACGTCAACTGTGAATGATTATTTGAATAAAAAATCACAAAAAAACAAATCTGGAAAACCAAAAGTGTCACGACCTGAACAGTTCATCAAGGAATGTAATGCAAGAAACGGAATCAAAATAGACCCAGCGGTCATGAAGAAATCCCTGGTACAAGCGACACAGGTGGCAAAAAAAACTGTTTTGAGAAAACGGCTTCCGAAGTTGCAACATGGGTTTCACATATCAGAAGTCGTCACGGTTGTAGCCTTTCATGTCCTTTTGAACATGGGGCTTCTGGAAGGCCTTGCCTTGAAATTGGAGTGCCTTTTACAGCCTTTCTCTTTCCAGAAAACATCATTTTCAGCTCCTCCGTGAAGAGTACATACCCCCTTTGCAAACCAAACGGAGGGGAGATGGGTTTCAATGGGCTTTCAATGCAAAGTAGGTTAGTTGGTTGGCTGTATCGCACTGGACAACCTCCTTTTGCAGTGTTGTCACCATGGCAACAAGTTAAGCATTTTTTTTTACTTAAATTTGAACATTTTTGGCTTTTTTTATGTTTTATCTTGCCTGGCACAACAACTTGGTACTCATGTGCAGGTGTTCATTGCCAAAAGTTTGCATACTATCAAGATGAAAATGAGCTACTTTGAAGCTTGGTAGAGTATTCTGCATAACTCCCAACTTCAATGCAAGAGCATATTTTTTTACTACTTTTGACATTCAAGGCATCCAATATTTCTCGCAGCACAGCCAGTATGCCCTGAGCAATGGTATCAATAATTTCCCTAAAAAAATCACTGTTAAATGCTGCCACAGTAACGTACATTTTTAACGCAGAGAGCATATTTTTATTACTATATTACTAACCCAAACCTGTTTGCATGAAAATTACATTACAAGTGCACGGGAAACGTTGCGCAAGAAAGGCGATATGGCTCGCGCGCATCGCAGCGCACGCTTACCGCGACATATCGAACTTTGATTATACCTGATATGGCTGGTCAGGTCGCTTTTAAGATTAAATCTAACGTCGCAGGCATTAATTACAACTACTGGCGTTCAATCGTAACCGGTTGCCCAGTCATGTGATGCTCCAATGCGCGTCGGCTATGCCGTGCGCGCCGCAGCGTTTGACGCGTCGACCGTTTCTTTCTCAAGGCTAGCGAGCCCACAGTCAAAACACAGCAATAACTAAGCGTGTAAACATCGCAAATCCGACTAAAAGTTCACTTCACGAACCGCTATCGCAAGCGCGCACACTGCGTCACCCTCCGGGGTCTGGCGACGGTAGAGTCACGCGCACCACGAAGCGTTCGATGACCTCCGCCTTTCGAGCCACACAACTTCCCGTAATCCGGCTCGTTATCTCTGGCATTCCTATCGCGATAACGTCCGTGTTGAATACCACAGATTGAACAGAAACTCGGCCGAGCGCAGCGGCGAAAATGAACTCAATCCGCTCGCTACGCAGCTCAGGCGGCCGCCATCTTGCGTTGCGCCCGCGACATCCAATCAGGAGGGTCGTTGTTCTGTGCCCCGACCGGGGACCAATAGCGCTTCAGCATCTATTTCTAGCTTCGTTTGTGCGTCGTTTCTTTTCTGCCGTTTGTGCGTTTGTGAATGGACGAAGAAAAAAGACACGAGCAGAACCAGAAAGACGATCGCTCGGCCGATCTAACCATATCAAAATGGCCGCGCCCGGTGGCACCGTTGCGGAGATAGAGCGCTCCGAAAATTGCCGTTTTTTCGCCCTTTTGCGCTGATAGTTTGTCACCGCGCCTGACAAAAGTATTTTTTTATGCCACTTTGCGACGCTTTTCAGCGTAAAAACTTTGCAGACGCACAGAATAGGAAACATAGAAGCCGAATATGTGGGTTTCAAAAAAACGATGTTTTGGTCATTTTTCCGAAGTTGAAAGCCGCGTCCCCCCTTAAAACAAACACCAATTTTAACTGGTTAGAGTTACCGTCTAGAGTTACCCGTGATACCGTCTCAAATAAACTGAAGGTATTACATAGTACATCTGTAGATTTAACCCGAAAAAACCCGAATTTCGGAGTGGTTTTATAAAAAAAAACAATTTCTCCCCGATTATCAGTTCAAAAAACAGCACCCGATTTTCACCCCCCGATTTTGAAAAAGTATAAGAACCAGAAACGAACAAGCTTCAGCCCTGTCGTTTGAAAAGCAACAGTATTCATTTCGAGAACAAGCTTGCGCTCGCAATCACCGACGGTGCCAAGGCTAGATCAGGCGAGCTTCGACTTCATACGTATAGACTACACAGTCCTGTGTGTCATCTGCGCACTGCTTGCCAAGCACGGTGATGTGATGTGCAGATCCGGGGGTGCCAGCTGCGGTTCGCCCGGGAGGAAGACCTGCTGCAGCACCTGAGGAGAGAGCACATTGGCCTCGGAGGGGCCTCTTCCAGGGCTGGGGGAGGAGGTGGCTCCATGACTTGCCCCTGGACACAGTGCCAGATGAGCTTCTCGGGACCCCACAGCGCCAAGGTGAGCCTGAAGGGGAGCGGGAAACGAGCAGAAGTGCGCTCTCACAATTGTGGTTTAGTAAGGGGAAGTTCATAGCACGTTCCTCCATTGAGTACCTCCATTGAGTTAGGTTGCGCTGCTAAGCATGAGGTCGCGGGTTCGATTTCCGGCCGTGGCGGCCGCTTTTCTGATGGAGGCGAACAACAAAAACGCCCGTGTGTACGAGATTTCGGCGCATGTTGAAGATCCCCAGGTGGTCAAAATTATTCCCGAGCCCTCCGCTAAGGCGCACCTCATCACCTGTGTTGCGTCGGCATGTCAGACCGCACAATCATTAATCCATTGACTTGTGGCTTCGAAGGCCACTCCTGTGAAGGGTGAGGAGTACGGACACTCTTTGTAAGGGGAACGCCCCCGGAGAAGTTGGATTTTGAGAGGCGAGATCCGAAAACGGGCGTGTTTATTGCAGATGATGTCAAATAAGTGTTCTAACCTGGAATCAAGTTCCAACCCATTTTGGCGTGCGGGGACGTGGTCGGGGGATTAGTCGCCAGAAATACACCTGTGCTACAAGGCACACTATAGGAAAGAGCTGCGGATTAATTTTTGACCGTCACGGGATCTTTCGTGTGGACCAAAACCTCAACACAGAAAGATGTTTTTGCTTTTCACTTCCATCTGAAAAGCAGTCACCGCTGCGAGGGGTCAAACCAGCATCTTTGGGCATCAACTTTGATCCCAAGAGTGGCTTAGGTCCGACAATTTTTAACGCGAGTGGTTAAAACATCACTTCGTTTGGGATACAGTGCATTATTGGCCGGGTATTTTAAAAGCAGCATTTTAATTGCTGTTGTGTAGTTGCAATGACTGGTCCAGTGCAGGAAACAAACGGAAACACCCTTAAGTAGTTTTAGAAACTGCAGTTCCAATATTTGTTTCTATATACTGTCTAGCTCACTGCGAAATTTGTTTCTGTCAGTTGCAACTGTGATGTGTCACTTGGCTAGAAAAAGGATGCCCCAAGTAGAAATAACAGTAGGGGCTACAGCTTGCATTATGTGGTGCATTTATTTTTCTTTCCTTTTTTTTTTTCGATGAATGGACCCTTTGCAGAAAGCCGAGCAAACACTGAGCATTCCGTGCTGGCAACACTGGTGGTTAACGCGACGACGCCATGAGAAAGGAAGCGTAGCGCTGAACACCGTTGAGCCGGCACGTTTTGGCCGGATGTTTCACTAGTCTGCAACCTCATAAAGAGATTTAATTGGTTGTGTACGCGGGTTATGCTCTTGTAACTGGGGTAGTGGCCTCCTCGGCGTGCTCGCTTCCTTTCTGATGGAGGCGCAGCTGGGTGCACAGTGTTGCCAGAGTGGCTTAATGCTCTTCCGCTAGCGTTCCTGCCATTTTGCAAAGGGTCTATTGGGTTTTTGGGCGCCAAAATTTTGTCGGTAAGCAGTGTGTCCTGTGGTACTGTTGGGAGGTTGTAAATAAAGTCACTTTCCAGCTCTACAGCACATCAACAGTTTTTGCCCGCATGATAACCTGCATGTTCTCCTATGAGAGAAAAGAACAAAAACTGGACTTGTGCGTACCATTTTCATTTCACTGCCGTACGTCGCTTCCAGACGCGAGCAACCACAAATATGTGCAGGAGTCTGTTATCAATTAGCTTACATATGACTGCGTACTAATTCCAGTAGTCAAGACAGAGCACTGATTTGTCTGTACTGATTAGAGATGCAAATGAGTGATACGATAACCACTGATACGATACGATAACGATAGCCCTGATAGATAACCACCTCCCCTTGAACCTGGTATGCAACAGTCCATCCCATATTGTTTCTAATTAAAAAGAATCACTCACTCACGCGGGGCACCAAATTGTTGGAAGACCAGGAAGCAGACGCGTTAAAGGAGCACCGGTTTATTATGACCTTCGAGCGGGTGAATCGGTAAAGGAAGAAGATAGCACGAGTCTCATTCCTCGTGAGGCAGTTGCTTGTCCCTTCTTCCGTCTCTTCGATCTTCGTATCGTTTCAAACATCGCTTTTCGCTACACTAATGTAATTGGTAATGTCAGCTCCAACCAGAAGATGTCGATAATATTGCTTCATGTGTAGCTACACAAGAGTGTTGGTTTTGAGCTGTTGAATTTTGACTGTTTGTTGCCGTGTGTCTCTTTTCAACCTACAGGACTTTGAGAAGCACTTGATGGACCACGCATGCACGTGACATGCGAGACCAACCCTTCTAGTTTTTCTCTCAAAGGCCTCGGCTACGGACTTCAACGTGACGGAGTCATCGTCCTCTGGAATCAAAGGGGCCCGAAAGAGATCCGTGCGTGTGTGTGACACCAGTTTTTGTAAACACTGTACATACCTTGCGGCTTTTTTTAGATGTGTGTAGATATGCTATGGACTTTCGTACATAAGATCACGCAACGACCGTTCGTACAGGCCGTCTCTACGGACAGGCGGGCTCAGGGTCCTGTCACGTCGGTGGCTGTGAGAGTGACCTCCTCACCCACTGAATGCTCATTGGATCGTCCAGTCATTTTTTTCTCTGTTTTCACACATTTTAAGTTTATTCTATCGTTTTGTTAGTTCCTCCATCGAAGTGCTGGAGAAAGATGACCATAAGAGTTGTGGACTTGATTTCTTGCCTTCTTGTTTCATGACCGAGTCCCACTGTGTGCTGAAACCTTAGAAATTCACTTTGTTCCTCTCTCTCTCTCTCTCCGTTTTTTTTTTTTTTTTCTCTCTCTCTCCTGTCGTCTGAGGGAGCGTGTTTTCCCGTGGTATGATTTGCCACGCATTGATGCGTGACCTGTTTGTGTGATAAGTCTTTTTTACGCGTTGCATTTTCTTGAACTCCATTGAAGATTTCAGTCACCTGGCTTCATGTGAATAAAGAGTTCTGCTGCTCAAAGTTTGGCAGTTTTTTGTAACACTGCTTGAGTTCTCTATGAAGTCCTGTGATTTGGATTGATTTGGGGATGTTTCGGCAAGCTTTATGTGTAGAATTTCGTTTTAGCAAACACATTTAAAAGGCATTCGGTGAATACAAGAGCTTGGGATTGCCCAGAAATCACCAGCTTAGGAAAGCCTAGGAGCACACAAGAGTCGGACCAGTTTAAAAACGGAACTAAGCACAAACAACATTGAGTGACACGTTCAACCCAAGCAGTGATTTTTGCAAGGTGACACCGAATCGAACTGCTCAAATTAAATTCAAATTCGACATGGCATTCTTAGTTTTGTAGAATATACGGCGGAAATTTTCAACTAACCCACTTTTCCTCATTGCATGTGCAGGAACAGGTTGACAAGGCCAGCTTCCATCATATACATAGTGCTGACTGTTTGCACTTTGCTTGGTAATACTACAGTGCGTGCTGAATAAAAAAAAGGAGGGGCTGTCAGGTTACTTTTTTGTGTGAAAGCTGGCATATGCGTATCACACCAAAATGAACCATTTATGTGGGCAGCTAAGCTAGAAAGCTGACATCCCTAGTATGGCATGCAAAACATTTAGTGCGGGAGCGTTACTAGGCACTTTGAGCGTTTTTCTATGGGCGCTAGCTGTCGGAACAGCCGTGGCTATCGACCATGCTTTTCAAGCATCTGCAAAAGGACATCATTACTGCCAACTGGAAGTCGACTGCGCTGCAGCCAGAAGCTGGAATTGGGCACAGCAACTACAGGAGTGGGAAAAAAAAGCGTGTCAGTAGCCTCACCAATGGTGATCCTGCAGTGAAGAACGAAGGGAAGTGTGGCTTAATCGAACACCGTGCCTGCACAGTAAGTTTGGTAATTGCACCGATTAGTCGTTTTCAGTTTTTGCTTGGATGTGGTGAGCACACCAGGCTCAACTTTATAAACTGGCTGACATTCAGCGGTCGCTGCAAACTGTTCAGTCGTTAGACGGCTGATATTTGGTATTGCGAGGCGTAGTGAAAAAGAGCCCTTTGCACTGTTAATAATGGTAAAAGGACTTGCTTGGAAAACCTTTAAATGGGGCAAACCAATTACATTGCATGGGAGGGAGGGGCTAGAGTAGGGGGGGTGTTGTAAATGCCCCTTTTGGACTCCCTTGCTGACACCCATGATGGTACACACGGCCTCCATTCCAAAACTCTCGTTTGGCGACGAAGTACACTAGCATCTCGCATATTAAGGCATAAATGTAGATGTCTGCAATTTTTATTCATTCCTGCTGAATATGCACATAGCGGCTTGGAGACCTTACAAGATCAATTTGACATAAGAAAATTAAGGGGCAAAGAATAAATTTAGGCACACAGGAAGGGATTTGTTGTAAGTTGACAAAGTGGACTTCATCCTGCAGTCGACGTAAATACAGTAGCCGACCAATTTTTCGGACCTGGAGGGGAACGAAAACATAGTCCGAATAAAAGAGCAGTCATTACTCCTACAGGACAACTGGTAGTTTGTCGGGAAAGTCTGAAAAAAAACGGTTGGCTACTGTAGGCTGATCATGATTCTCAACACTGGTATGTGGGATAACTGAATACTGGTCTGAGCCAGCTATATTTATTTGTTTATACAAGGCGGTCCTGCAGATTCATCTCGCAGCAGCCTCTATTTTTATTTTGGGTTCCTTTGGGACAGCATACGGAAACTTGTGAATAATCCATGGCCACCTGGACATCGTAGAGACGTATAGAAATTTATAAAACTGAAATTTTATTTATTGGTAATGGAGTTTTTCTCTTGTAGTTGCGAGTCCAGGCTTGAGAGCAGTGGGGCCTAGCTGCATTTGATCCACAATGTGTTTTATTTTTCACATCTCAACCAAAAGTGCTCTAAGCGGGTAAGTACAAACAAAACATTAAACATATGGGTTTGGTACTACTAAATTTCTTACATAGTAACATCCATAGTACTTGGAAGCAACAAACATGAAAAAGTGTCAGTCACAGTGAGTGATGTTACATGCCTGCTAAAAGAAAAAAAATTCAGGGAAGCTTGAACTCCCGCACAAGACTTGAATGGCAAAGCTGTTGTTGGTGAGCATTGCCAGAAACATAGGTAAGTTCAGTATCATTGTTTATTTTCATAGTTGTGGCGCTAGTAATCATCATATGCATTGAAGAGGTTGTCGTGTTCACGGTGAGTGTGGAGAGAGAGAAAGGACTTATTGAGATTCCTGCAGTCGGGGGACGATCAGTTCACCGTCCCGTAGTCTTCTCCGCTCACCGCGGCGTCGGGCGACCCCGAGGACTGCGTCCGGTCCGGGCTACTCGGAGTGCCACCGCGATCGCCCCTAGCCCTCGCTCCCGCAGGAGGAGGCCGAGAGGAGTGCGGGTTCCCTTTCGCCTTTGCCCAGGCAGCCTCGAGCCGCTGGATGGCCCTCAGCTGGCTTTCGCGCTCCGAGGAGCGGATCGAGTTCGTAACGTCCGGAGGGAGGATCGGCCTCCCGTCACTCGGGTCGTGCTCGTCGCATCCCCACATCAAGTGGGCCAAGTCCGCATTCACACGCGCACAAACGCTGCACACCGCGTCTTCGTACATGTCCGGGCACACGTGGCGCGCGAGCGCCGGCCGTAGCACCGTCCCGGTTTGCAACTGTCGAGAAGCACTGCCTCCCTCCTCACGAGCCCCGGGTGGCGGAGGGTAGGCCTGCCTCTCTCTCCTGTACCAGCACAGCGTCGCACCGTACGTAGTCAGGGGTGGATGCAAAGCCATTCTCAGCATTGTAGACTTCAACCAGCTCTTAATCGACTCGACACAGCGGTGCCGGGATCTGCAAGTCGTCCCGGGGAGGATTGGCACACTTGTAGCCATGTCCCTAAAGCCAAACCTCATCTAGTGGCTCTAAGAGATGACGGTGACCTCGCCCAAGCAGGTTGTCTTTTATCTTCGGCACTAGCGCTGGAGAATACACTTTATAAGCGAACCCCAAACCAATCCACCGCCGGCGGCGGCGTCCGCAGTGCTCCTCTATAAAGAAACAGCATCCGGCGCCAGGTTTCGATCCGCGGACTTGGCGGCCGCAGCGCGACGCTCTACCGATCAAGCCACGGACGCGACGGTGATATCAGTGTTGACGCGCCTTATATCTTTAACGCATTCAAACTACGTCGTCAGCGGCGTGCGTTGGCGACTCAGCGGCGTTATAGCGGCTTGATAACTGCGTGGTGTACACGTGATACTACAAACCCGATGGAAGAGATTAAGAGAAGGCGGCGAGGCGTGGGCTGCGGGGGCCGAGCGCAAGCGCCGCAAGCGGGCCGACAACCGTGCATTCGCACTTCACATTCTCCCCTCGGGGAAATGCGGGGAATTTTTTCTTTTGTTTTTGCGAAAGCCACTGCGCGAGCCGGGGTCTCGGTGCACGTCGCTGCGAGGCACACGCTCACGAGCTTTTTTTTTTTTTTTTGCTCCATTTCGCCACAGGGCATCAAAGATATGTTAGGATTAAAAAAAAATGAAAGTGACGGGAGTCAAGCGGCTTCGCAGCAAGAAAGTCCAACGGTTGCTTGTAAAGAGGACCGTGCGGCGTCCACGCTCACGAGCGCTCGTCATTTTCTCCCTTAAATTTTTTTACCTTTTTTTTTTTTTTTTCTCCTGCCAACGACGCAGTGCGTTCGCCACGAGGCACGCGCTCACGAGCGCTTGGCATTTTCTATATTGGTATTTTCTTCCTGCAACTTCGAACTTACGGCTTGTACAACAGCTCCGCTGTTTACACAATGCAGGGCATACATACATCACGTTACAAAATTTTAGGCCCCGCGCACCACAGTCAATTGAAGCGTTCAAAAATACCGCGTGGCAGCATGTACAAGACAACACCTAGTGGAGCATTGCTGAAGCACCCACTTTTGCGGATATGACGTTTACCCGGGAACGCATCACGCTAACCCCAAAACACGCTTGCGACTTCGCGGGTCCTGTTGGTCCTGTCATCAAATCGCGTCGCCGTACTTACCTCGTTGTTTGCTGTGTGTGATTCCTGCTAGCGTGCTACGCGCATTTTCCTGCGTGTCGATCGTTCATGCAATGCCAGCTACGTGCGTGGCATTCAGGTGCTCGAACACGTACGCGACGCCCGGCACAAGCTTCCACTCGTTCCCAAGATGCGAGAAACTGAAGAGGCTCTGGGTTCTGGCCACGAAGCGAGCGAACTGGTGGCCGTCCAAAACTAGCCTGCTGTGTTCGGCGCATTTCAAGAGCGATGATTTCACCCACGACCCGAGCATTGTTGACCAGCTACCCCGTACGGCACGGATGACACGACGTTTGAAGCCCGGCGCGGTGCCGTCTGTATTCGCGCACTCCAAGCCCCCCAGCAAGCCCAGGGGAGCGTTCGAAAAGCGCCGGCACCAAGAGGTGAGCAAATGGTGAACTCCGACGCAATCGACGGCTGTGTCGCTTTACATGTGAACGGGAATGTAAGTAACAACATTCTCCGATTTCCAGATCATCAACAGCCTCTTAGCCAGCCACCAGTCTACGCAGCGTTCCGTTGCGAGCGGAGCTTCTGCGGACACCACAGAACTCCCAGGAAAAAGCGGTAAGCCGAAAGCGGCAGCGATATTGCGCTTCGAAATAGCATGCCTTTGCGGGTACGATACCGCCTTGGCGCGGTGGTGTTCCCAGTACAATCACGGCCGGATCAGCTTCGTAAGGTCGGATATGTTCTGAATTCTTGAATGTAGCGTTTCGATTGCTACAGCATCGCGCGACCTTCAGCATCGGCCTTGACCAGGCTGGGTTGCGTTGAGTGTTTTTGCAAACTCCACGTCATCTATAGCCTTTTTTCTGGAATAACTCAAGTGATTTGTAACTATGACACAGACAAGGGCAAAGTGAGGGAACACACACACGGTTCCTTTGCTTCGGCCTTGTCTGTGTCAATGCTGCAAGACATCGGCAGTGTTGTATCAACAGGCTTGAATTAGCACTCTGGAACAATTCTTTTTAATCAGTTTTGCTTCTGCAGTCCTCAGGTCTCTTCTAAGGCGGTCCTGCCAGCTAGATCCAAATTTAACGCAGGCGTTCGTTTATGGGGGGCCGCCATTTTTTTGTGAATATTTGTTACTTGCTTGCTGTCGCAACAGTATGCCAAATATAAAAGTATCAAATATGACACAGTATAACCTATCCCTCTTCCTTTGGTTCTGTGCTCCCTGTCCCATGGTTTAGTTCTTTCGACATTGCTCATATGAACAAACGTCATTGGCATGAAGGGGCAGTTCTTCGGCACGTATTGTAGTGGCATGTCCGAAAGCTGCGTTAAAAAGAAGTGGAACCAGTTCTGCGCCTTGAGCCTTGTCAACGGAGTGTGGTTATTGACTTCTTTTATTATTCAGAAACTGGCTAACGAATCCATGACACCACATCATTCTTTGACACAAGAGTGCCCAGTGACATTAAAAAATCATTTGTTAATCATTGGGGCTCTTCGATTTACAGTCTCGGACTCAGCGGAAGTCCGCGGGTAAAGGATTCCCTGAAGCCATGGGATACATGCACATATTGCATCATCTAACGTAAAGGAAGAAACCCGAGAGTATTACTTGGCTCACTTAAAGCTTACGCTTAAATGTGCTTGCGTACAAACTAATTGCGCAGGTGTGATGCATGAATTCAGCAGTGCAAGATTTTGGAAGATGTTGAAGGACCTATGTGGTCAGAACTATGGCATGTCTGGTAGCCCAGGTAGCTACTTTTAAAGATGCAAAGTAGATTCAGCATGTAAGGCTTCGATTTTCACGTGGAATTTTTTAGTGAAGAGAAGTGCATCTGGAACTGGTGAAAGGAATCCTAAAACGTCCATCGACTCTGCGTTGTGCTTAAGATTTAGTAAACCATTCGGGTATTAGGTTTCTAATCATGCTCGCTGTCTAATGCTATGCAGTTACAAACTTTCTCTTTGTAGCCGATGACTGCTCACCACCATTTTTGTGCACTCATCGAAAACAACAGTTGAAGAGCAGTGGGCAATGCTTGGTCATGAAATGTTTCAGATTGTGCAGCGCACCAAGATGCTGAGGCTGTCTTTCCAGCCAGCATAGAGCAGGCTGTCGGGAGTGGCACCCAACAAATGAAAGGTACAGTGAAGTGGAATGCATGCCTTTTGTGAAGCAGGTGCACGCGCCTTGTCAGGAAAAGTGTGAGAGTTTAAGAAAAAGGTAGCGTAGGTGAAAAGCATAGCACGTGAGAATGCTGCAGTCAATGCTAATTTCATTTGCCAAAGGTTTCAGAGTCAATCAATCAATCAATCGATCGATCAGTTCTTAACATTGAGCAGGCTTCAAACTACAGCTTCTATACATTCTTCCCTTTTTTTTGCCTGCCATTTGTACCACACCTTTTTTTTTTTTTTTTTTTGCTTCCTTCGTTTTATGATCTTGAAAGTTGTCAGACATGTCTTGTTAGGCCTGCTCCTTCGTTGCCATCTTCTTCTTTTGTTTACAAGGTTGCTTTTTCGACTCCGTTCTTGCACTGCCCATTTGCCTCATATCTCGAGAATTTTTTTGTGTGGTTATGGTGCTTCTAATAACTTCCTGGTTTCTGCCCTATGGCTCTTAGGGAGCACTCTCTGCACCTATGACTCCTCCTTCCTCAGTCCTGTGCTGCGCTTTATGCCATTTCCTTGAGATTACTTGTTTTCGTCTTGCCTGTGGACAGTGGTTGTCTAATTTTCAGAACTGTAAGCAGAGGTTGGTGCTGTATTTCTGCACAGCCCCTCCGAATTCTACAACTATCTGTTATTTCTTTGGGATGCTTCCTCTGATGTAGAACAGCCAGTGTGGGGCCCTGTGATGTCCGCATTTGTACGTATTTAGTTGTGAAAAGGACAAAATTCTGCCCTCTGAAGATGCGTACACGAGAGAGGAGAAAATGCACAGACATACAAGCTAGTACTAAGAACATAGTTAATAAAGGGACTCTGCAACTATTCCGATCAACACTTTCACACTTTCCTTCGCTTCTGGAAGCACTGCAAAAGCTATACTTATCACCAGCACAGAGCGGCACTATAGCATGCTTTGCTCATCGCAGCAGATATGGGTTCAGTTTCTGCTTTGCTTCTCTGGCGACTTCTTTTTGAAGTGGCTATCGAACGCATTCATTGCTGCAACTGAAAGTAGAAAGCCGGCCAATAGCTGCCGTCATTACACCGCTGTAGTGGCGTCATTCCACCGGTCGAAGAGCGCAAAGACCGGGAAAGAGAGAGAAGCTTTTTGAGCAGGTATTCAAGTCATCTCGTATGCATACGCAGTAAATTTTGGCTGAGGTACTCTGCGACCCCCTAATTAAGTACGGGATGTGTTTGTTGACTACGTTCTCAAAGCATCTAGGACTGAGAAAAAAAAAAGTTGGAAGAAGTGTTACAGGGTCCCTTTAATTAAACCCTGTAAGCCCTGATTTTTTTTTTTCAAGCAAAACAATGTTTTTTGTGTGTTTTCCTAAATTTTAGGGATGCCCACAAGCCCACAAACAAAGGTAGAGCTAGAAGTGCAAATATTGACATACTTATTAATGAGGCAATTAATTAGGACATTTGCCAATTAAAAATTTTATGTTGAGCGGAGACATCGCTTTGGCATATTTTCCTAAACTTTAATACTACATGAACCTACAAGCAAAAAATGAGCTTTGTGTAGTACACGTATTTAGAGATTTACAAGCTTGGGAATAAAACTCAGACCGCCATTTTTTTTCAGCCTCAACGTCGTAATTTCGTCGTTCACTTGAGCTTCTTCTTCTTTGCAGCGCCCAGCTCCACTAAAATGAAACAGCAGTGATATGTATCCAAACAAGCATCATTGGAGAACAATTCCCAAGAAAACGAAGTTTTGATTTCGTTCTCTATGCGCTAGAGGAACTTTTAGTTCATGGCATCAATTGACACCACCAGGGCCGAAAGGGGATAAGTTAAACACAGGGGTCAGGGAAAACCAAGTGTGCACGTGCTGGGCATAAAGAAATTACAGTAAACCCTTGTTGTACAAAAGTCCTGCAGACGGGAAACTGGTTTTGTTGTAAGCGTTACTTCTCTAAAAGTGGGAATGGTGTGCTTTCTATACATTGCAGAGGGTACCATGAAACACTCTGAATAAAGAGATTTCGTTTATAACGAGTGTTTACTCCTAAAAACCTAAATGCAACAGTATTTGGCCCGTACTGACAAGGGTATTTTCAAAAGTAACTCACCTCTTTACCTGACAGCGACAGTTAGGGTACATCGTGAGTGCGCCCACCATACACTCAGTGTGGAATTAGTGTGTGTGTACCATCTACTAATTGTACAGTCCTTGTCAAAATATTCCAGACCACGCAAGAGGTTTGTCGGCCAGTAAGAATTCAAAGCAAAAGCTAAACGTTCAACTGTGACCAAATTATTTTATGGCAGTAAGAAGTAAAGTTTTCTTCAGCTTCCGGGCATAAAAGGTTTTAGCCTCGCTCGAGGTCAAGTTTCTACTACGAAATTTTTGTGGCATATTCATGAATCGTCTTTGCATGGCCTAGAAAATTTGGCCAAGGACTGTACATGGGTGTTCTGCTTGTAGTTTCAATTACTAAAAAAACTTTGATATCATACCCACCCACCCCCACCTCTTAAACGTTTTGGGTTTCTACACGGCCACCTTGCAACAGAGACATTAGTTTTAGTGTATAAGTACTAAAGGTTTGAAGGTACCATTTTTATGTCATACCATGGGGCACTAAGGATGAGAGTAATAATGCCAAACAAAGGCACAAGTTGGCCTAAAACTGCCAGGTGATTTCCCTCTGGTACTCCCTTGCATTATTTTTGTACTTTCGACAAGTGCAGGCCTTCGTGTGTACAGGTTGTTCAAGACGGGGAAAAAAAAAATGTGGACGCATAAGCACTTCTTATGAGCTGTGCTTTACAAAAGCAATTAAATGCTGTAGGGTATTCTGCATAGCGCATGACACCTTGCCTCACTGAGGACTGCTGGGCCTCTGGGCGAGACGAACAAAAGCGGGCAGAGTGCGAAGCTTTCCAACACATGCACTTTTCTGAGCTGCTTTTTTGTTATATTTTTAAGGCATGCTCTATACAGTGTGTTGCGGTGAATGGGAAATTACTGGCCGTGTTTCTTGGTGTGGCCGCCTCCTTTGCTTAAATAAGCCACTGAGTTCTCTTGCGTTAAGAGAGTGTGCAGTGCTCCTTCTCTAAACGGGCGGAACAAAATGGAAAAAATCTTGGCGTGAATACTCAAAACAGCTAGTGTAAAATAAACTGTTCACAAACACAGTGTTGCACTTAATGAGTGCATGAGTGGCAGGCAGGGACTGGCTAAAACTGGGTGGAGGTCCATACAAAAGTTCCTTCTAAAATGACATACGTTGCATTATTTGGGTGGACGCATGTTGTGGCGTTTCTATTTGTCCAAACACATTCTCTTTCCATTCAGCTCAGTAATTGTTATTAATACCATTTTTTTTTGCGAATTGTTGCAGATGAGAGTGTGGACACTGCGTGCATCATCGCTGCCCCGCCTCCGGTCGAAACGGCATCAAAGGAAGTGCAGGTGAACCTGTCAAAGGTCACCGTCGCCCACAAGTTCACCTTGACCTCGATCCTCCTGCGCAACTGGGGTGAGTTGGTAATCATCAGGGCAGCGACGAGGGGCTCAAAGTAGGCCATGCTCTAACATTTTGAAAATGTAAAAAATATGACAAGATGGTACTGAACTCTCAACTAATTTGATTGAAAGCGTTACACACAAATAGCACTATGACTGAACCCACGTGCCCCCACATCGGGGCACTAAGACTACAACGCACATCCCAAACGGCACAAGAAAGCATTGAAAGCACTGATAATTAATTTGCGACCTAATCGAAAAGCGAAATTTTCTTTCTCATGCAAAGTTAACGACAACACACTTGCACACAAATTGCCTCATTTCCTGATAACTTCCCTAGTGACCTGATTAGACAACGCCTTGTGTCGCAGGCGTGCAAACCCAGAAACCCCCCACTCTGGTCAAACCTGCTCCAAGCCGTCGCCGTCGCCGCAAACAGACCAGAAGGCCTCCAATGTGGTGGTTAGCTCCCTACCTCTGACGGCAGGGACTGCACCCGGATACCTGCACCCAAAGGGCCGCATTCAACCAAGGTGACGAAAGCTTGGTCTGAAATTTGAGCAGTGCATATTGCAGCGTGCAGTGAACACGCGTTCCAGGTGGTACACTTACGCTTTAAACCGTTCAGCACCGAATTTTTCATTTCTAACAAAAAGATTTTTTCTGTGTGTGTATTCCTTACTCTTCTAATCCTATAACCTTACAAATGAGAACTTGAGTTTGTGGGGCAAGTAATTAGCATTTTAGAGGCACTACATCTAAGTAGGTCATTAGGCAATTAAAATTTTAAAATCCAACAGAAAAAAAATTCTTCTGCCTGTATTTCTAAATTTTAAAGATCTGTGAGCCCCCATACAAAAGATACAGCTGGTATTGAATTTTTTTTTTTTTAGTTAGGGACCTATAATTAAACTAGTACTTTACTCCTTGGGGTCACCCCAATGTCAGTGGGATCTTCACTGCAATTCCTTCCTCTGTCTAGTTTTCAGCTCTAGCAAAAAACGAACAATGGTGATATGCACCGAAAGAGGCATCCTTAAAGAACTATTTCACAGAAAACTGTCTGTTTTGGTTTTGTTCAATGCAACTTTGTTCAGTTTGAAAGAACTAGTCTTTGCTGACTGATAGAGCTGCATTCCAGTCACGGAAATGCCTTTTTAATCGAAAAACATGCGAGAAATACTATTTAAAAGCATCCAAATTTCGTGCTACAGACATATAATATGGGCAGGAGTGATGTGTAAGGGCAAACACTAAAAATGTAGTTACCAGTGTGTTAACTGCATGTTAGCATTCACGTGACACGGTCAAACAGAACTAGAGGACTCACTGCAATTGCCCAATCACGTTTCTTGGCGGTGGCTTTGGTCAGCAGCTGCCGGTCACACAAACAAAGGCCTGTGACATCATAGAGACATTGCCGGAAAGCAGCTGAGGAGTTGCGACTGCATGGCATGTTGGTCATTTGTTTGAAGTTTGCAATAAAATTGGCATCTCTGTTGTCAAGAAAAAGCACTTTTTTTAACAAACCAAACTTGTATTTTGTCTTCACGGCTTTTTTAACTAGGGTTCAAAAATCGAAGACCGTCGGTGAAGGGAGTCTTGCCCAAGAAGTGCTCGAGCTGCGAGTTCCAGCCACCTGCGCGCGGTGGTGGTGGTGATGATGATGATGATGATTCCTTTCCGTTGTTAGTGGGAGAGTGGTAATTTAAAAGCACCAGTGCCACCTATGGTATCAGGCACATCTCACTCAATCCTGACCTTCACGACAGCAGAGCTTCCTAAGAACGCCTGAAAACAATGTTGAGTGTAAACTGTGTTCGCGGTGTGCTGCTACAGATTTGTGCTGATTGTAAGGTTTAATTATTTGCCTGTTGTTTCACGTTCACTTTTTTTTTTCCCAGTCACTGGGCATGGACATCGAGCTACTGTGTCTCCAGCCAGCAAGCTGACGTGCCGAGCAAGTCTCTGCCACTGACGGCCTTGGTGTGTCCTGACGTGAACTCGTCGTGAGGTGCAGCATGGGCCAGTGCGCTGTTGCGAGGCCTGCACTGTGGCCAACTGCGACAGTTTTAGCAGGAGTACAGTGTCGGTGGAATCTTTGCGCAGACGCCTGGCTGTGCTATTTCACATTGTTTGGAAACAGCGGTAGTTGGCCCTCTCCTGTTTCTCAGAGAATTTTGAGCATGTTAGAGAAAAGCTAACGATATCGCCCCTACCCAGGAACATGAACCCGGCATATCACGAGGGCAGACGTAAGAGCAGGGCCAGTGCCCTGCAAATCAGATACCGGAGGCAGGCTGGACGTCCTGTGCACCGACGCCGCAGAACACCCAAGAAAGAAAGCGCACACAACAGTCGCAGTGACGGAAGACGGCATCCTGCACTCGTGCTGCACAATACCGAGTACTGACACGCAAGAAGCAGAGGAGGCTGCCATCGCCCTGGTGCTGAATAAGCCAAGAACGGGGGTCATAGTTAGCGACTCTTAGTCAGCCATTAAAAGTTACAACCAAGGCAAGATTTCCAACGCAGCCTGGAAAATTCTCGCAAACGCTAGTGACAGCCGAACAGGTGACCCTTATTTGGGCTCCAGCTCATCAGGGTCTCGTCAGGAACGAAGAGGCACATGCGACCCCCGAGCTCTTACTTTCTGGACGATCGCTGAGGACGCCCTGGACCCGTTTGTAGAACCGTGTTCAACGGCAGACGAACTTGGAAATTTTCACGAAATTACCCAACATTATAAACTAGCACATTAGGTAATTCGCCTGGTTAATCCACAGCTTAGCAGGAAAGAAGAGGTCTACTGGAAGAAATTGCAAACCGGGGTCTTCCCAAACCCTTTATTATACAGCAAATGGCACCCCTAAGTATATGACTCTAGATGCAGGAACTGTAACAGCGTCGCGGACCTTGTCCACGTGGCATGGATGTGTTCCTCTCACAACAAACCTCAGAAATACTGCATCCTGGGAGGTCCTATGATACTCAGCAGGACCTCAAGCACTTAGTGCGAAGCCATCACTCTCCCCTTAGAAGCTACCCTGTCTGAGGGGATTCTGGCCGACTGATGTGGGGGTACAAAGGTGCAAATAAAGTTTCTTATGTATGTCATTGCACAGTGGTGCAAAGTTTGATAAGTTTGTTCATAACGACGCACTTTCTCCTGTCAAAATTACATTTCCTGTCTTGATGTTTTAAAATGGCAGAATACATTAGTTCTTCATATTGGGTAAAAAGGAGTGCTTATATTTACATTTGTGCAAAAGCACTACTGCTGGGCTGCAAGTCCTTGTGCTACAAGTCATTGGATTATGGGGCCTTCTCAATTACCTCAGTTTGCTGCTGTCTCTGCATTGCTCCACTTGCACATTTGTTGCAGAAGTTGGCATGAAATTCTCGAGTATTTCAACAAGTGTTCTTTTCCATTACAAAGCCAGATGACTATAATAGTACCAACATCTCTAAACACTGTTTTTGTTAATAAAATGAGCCTGTTTCCTTGCCATACGTTTGTCCAAAAGAAAGGTAAATAATTAGAGGTGTATGTTGAGTCCCCTTAGGAAAAGAAAGCTTCGATTCTTTCGCAGGCAACACCGTTTACTGAAGACTGCATCATTCTAAGACAGTGTTGTGCTCTGTGTACCGCAAGTTGTCTTAACTGCTTGAGTACATGAGTGCCATGATGGTGCTGTAGTAGCATAAAAATTTCGGTTTCAAAAGCAGAGCAGGAACCTCCAATGGTTTGCTCAGGAACATCCGCCGTCAATACGCTCTGGTAAGCAGACACGAGGAACGATAACTGAGGGTGATCATGTTGTGCTTAAAAGGCTGAAATTATTTATTGTAAAATGAGGGTGGCGAAAACCGATGCCAGTTTAGAAAGTTCTTGCACAAAGTTTCATACTTGGCGTTGCTTGTGCTAAACCTGCGAGGACTGCTGTGGTTTTGCGGGTCTGAATTCAGATTTCCTGGGGCTTGAAGCTCGAGCTTTATTTCTACAAAGACTGCATGTTCCCTGAAAACTAATTACCCTTCGAGCCGTCATTACTTCATTGCTGCACAAAAGCATCGTATTAATTATACAGTGCATAAATTACCGGAAACATCTCCTGGAGGCATTGGGAGAACGTTATTGCTGTTGTTCCTGACTTAGTTTTTGTGTGTGCGCATGAGTGCCTTTATCTGTAACCAGATTTTATTATCCTGCGATTTGATTTCTTTCCAAAAGAAAACACCGATATTATCAGCATGTTTATTCCCTAGGTTTGTGAACTTGTTTTTAAAGATAGGCGAGCGGGATGGCTTTTTCTATTTCTGGGATAGATTTCAATCATATTTCTAGCTGGCTGTCATAGTCGCCTGTACTTGCCACCTCATCGACCATTCGATAAAGGCGCCTCACAGCAAAAGGCATCACTGTGCAAGTAAACTGGGTGCCAAGACACGCAGGCATTGTAGGAAATGAAACTCAAAGGGTTGGCGAGTGATGAAGCAAGCGTCCGCACCGACCCATTGCACCATGTCCCGCTAGTATGGCACGACCCCTACCAGGTGGGCAGCAGAGTACCCACTAAACAAGAGGGAAGGGCGAAGCACTGTACTGAGATCACAAGAAGACTGTACGTACTAATTGCAGCGACAGACAAGAGGATGTTGCCCCGCTGCCTCCTTTTGCCTGCCCTTACAATGCATTAAATAGTCCTTTTGCACACCATGCATTAAGCTAGCAACCTTATGTTATGGTAGCCACCATACTTATGTTAAACTACCATTTATGGTCATGGCAATGCAGCCAAATAAGCCAGGTAATTGAAATAAGGTTGTAATAACATAGACACGACAAAGTCGGCATGGCTGACAAACACGCAACACAAAAATGTTTAAGAATATAGGCCTCCTGCGCTGGAGTTTTGGCGACATTCAGCGCCCCTAGCGGCCGACGCCTCTGGGTAGTACAAAGCAGACGACCCTCGCCGCCCTCCATGTGTTTTCAATTACAAGCCAGAGTGAAAGTTGGTTGTGGCGTGTTTAAATGACTGCACACTGTATGAAATAGCCCTTAAAGTAGCTGCAGAGGCTAAACAAAATAATATCCGGTAAAAGAAGCCGATTTGTCGGCTTTCTTTTGAGCGGGCTGTCACGGTGGTCGCGGCGTGGGACTACAGTATCGCCAGGTCGGGTGGTTTAACTGTTTGACGACAGTTACAGTTTTTTCTTCTTGCGTGCGGTCGACAAAGGAAAGTTCACGGGTAGCATAAACACGGAACGCTGCTCATCTTACATCCTCAGGCCTATAGAGGTAACTGCAAAAAGGCCCCGCACGGGGCACCTTGAGTAATCTTGGTGACGGTACTGGCGATACCGCGGACCCCGAGCCCCCCAACATAAGCTGTGCCCTACCGTGGTGATGTGTTTTTAAGGTGAAGGGTAGAAACCTTTAACGGTGGCCGTCGGAGCCTTGGTCAAGCTCCGGCCGATGGGCTCCCTGCCTGTCTACCAGGCAGGGAGCTCCGGGACCTCTTTGACTACCAGGGTAAGGTCAAAGGAGAAAGTACCCCGTCTCCCTGCTTTTATACTATGCTTTATGGTATTGTCTAAAACCCCCCCCAACCGTGATCGGCCCTCTAAAAGGGGCCGCACCGAAGTATCGTTTCCCCCATTGCCATCCCAAGCAACCACGGACGTCCGTTGGACGTCCGAAATACAGCCGGACATCCAAGGCCCAGTTTGGACGGCCACTGTACGTCCATTTTTGGACGTACATTTTCGGACGTACAGTGGACATCCAGAAACGGATGTACAAGTCCGACTGACATCCGCCAACGGACGTAAAATGTTACTATGAAGCATCAAATAATGGCGTAAATTGAATATAAAAGCAAAAACAAAAAAGCTACTGCGCTTTTCAATTAGAAAGATTTTGTACATCAACAACCTGGCTTGTATGCTGCAAGTTTCATTTGCATATTTCTAATATTAAGCTTAATTTTTTAATTATTTTGAAGCACTTCACCAACTCCAACGACGATCTCTTTGGGGAAGGATATATAAGAATTGAGAACCGCTAACGAAACATGTGAAGCAAGTTCACTGTGTTCATGTATGCCGTCTGCCCGGTAGTGCGCTAGCCTTGCGCGGTGTACTGTACTGTTCGTTGTAAGAACATTAGCTTGTCATTATGTGATTCTGTAAATTTTTACTGAACATCCAAAATACAGCCAGTTCCGGACGTCCGACTGGACGTACGGAAGTGTTAAAACCGGACGTCCAACGGACGTACATGGTACGTCCATCGGCCCTGAAACGGACGTCATACGGACGTCCGCTAGAGCCGGAATGGACGTACGGCGGACGGCCGACGGACGTCCGGTGGTTGCTTGGGATATCTTTGACATTTCCTGAACCAGATAATTTTTCTCGATTTCTTGTGATGGAATCGCTCAATCCAACCCACCCTCTTGCATCTCAGTCAGTCTTCTTGATCGCCAAGTATCTTGAAGCCATAATAGGAAAATCATATAAGTGCAAAAAACAAAGGTCTGGTGAACTCCTAATCGAAATAAATGACAAGCAGCAGTCTGCAAAGCTTCTAGCTCAGACTAGACTGGCTGATCTCGACATCAGGGTCACACCCCATCGGAGCCTCAACAGCTCGCAGGGTGTGATGTCAGAGACAGATCTCTTGAACGAAACGGATGCGGATCTCCTTGCCGGCTTGAAGGATCAGGGCGTCACTGCCGTGAGACGCATCACTATCCGCAGAGACGACAAGGAGATTCCCACCAAACACATTATCTTGACTTTCGACCGCGCAGTACTCCCACAACACATAAATGCAGGTTTTATCCGTTGCTCCATCCGTCCGTACATCCCGAACCCGCGGCGCTGTTTTAAGTGCCAGCGGTTCGGGCACGGTACGAACTCTTGCCGTGGCCGAACGACGTGTGCAAAATGCGCGGCGCACGATCATCCGAGCGAGAACTGCCCATCCGAAACCCTCACTTGTGTAAACTGCGGGGGGCCGCATGCAGCATACTCCCGCAAGTGCGAAAAATTCCAACTAGAAAAAAAGATCATAAACATTAAGGTCACTGAGAACATCACCTTTCCAGAGGCGAGAAAGAGGTTCGCCTCTTTCCCTCTGGGGAGGTACGCCGACGCAGCTCGCCGGGGGGCGGAGCGGCGTCTGTTTCCACAGGGACCCAGTTCAGCGAGTCTGACCTGGTCCCTCCTCCCGCCCCCCCCTGGGTTGCCTCGGGCAGCCCAACCTGCCACCACGCCGCCTGCTGAGGCAGCAGCGGTTGTGGTGGCCACGTCTTCCTTCGGGACCGGTGCCGCTCCCGCCTCTGTCTCCCCATCCTCCAGTGCGTTGGAGGGTACCGAGGTGATGGACACCACGGGCCCGCACCGGCTCCCACCGCCACCGCACCGCCCGTGCCACTTTTGGCGTTCCCGACGCCCGCGGCGGTGGCGGCTCAAGCGAAGGGCTCCCGAGGGGGCCAAGTCCGGGGGGCCCGGTCCGTCGGGCACCCCTCGGACATCTGACGACGAGATGGACGTCGGGCCGTTCCTGCCTGCAACGCAGCGCAAGGAGCGGCCACCGACTTCCAAGCCTACAGAAGGCCCAAAAAGCCCAATCAAGAGTAACAGCCCCCGAAAGACGACACATGAACACACACGAACACACACATCCAGTCATTCTTAAATTTAAATAATGGGAACAGAAAATATTATCCAATGGAACTGCAGAGGCCTCCTTAAAAATCTTGACGATGTGTATGAGATTCTGCATGCCAGTCAGCCAAGTATTATGTGTCTCCAGGAAACCCACCTCAACTCTAAACAAACAAATTTCTTAAATAGGTACATGGTATTCAGAAAGGACAGGGTTGGCTGCACCCACTCTTCAGGAGGTGTGGCCATTATCGCCCGGAAATCATTAGCATGCCACCCTGTCACTTTAAACACTGTCCTCGAGGCTGTAGCGATCCGTACCATAATATTTAATAGGTTGATAACGGTATGCTCTATTTACATCTCTCCTGATTTGGCACTTCTGAGCTCTGATTTCGAGGCACTGGTTGACCAGCTGCCCGAACCATACATACTAACAGGCGACCTTAATGCGCACAACTCTCTTGGGGCTCCACCAGAACGGATGCCCGAGGTCGCCTGATAGAGAAGTTCCTTACATCCTCCGGAGCATGCCTTTTCAACAAAAAACAGCCTACATACCATAACTTAGGACACAATACATACTCGCATCTTGACTTGGCTATTGGTTCCGCAGTTCTCTTTCCATGTCTTGAGTGGGGTGTGGGCACGACCCATATGGTAGTGACCATTTCCCCACTTCATTAACGTATATAGGTATAGGCCCGAGCAGTCCATCTTCCCATAAAAGGTTTAATGAATCACAAGCAAACTGGAGCACATTCACACAAACATCTCAACTACACCACACATCCATAAAACACCTACACGTGGAGGAAGCCGCCCAACTCGTCACGGCGCACATCCTCGACGCCGCCGAAAAGTCCATTCCCCAGGCCTCCAGTGGGTCCCGCTGCCCAAGGAGGCCCTGGTGGAACGAGGACTGCAGGCGGGCGCGAGAGGCCCAGAACAAGGCGTGGGGTGTCCTTCGCCGGTACCCCACGTCAGATAACCTCATTTCTTTTAAACGGGCAAAAGCTTTTGGGAAGCGAGTGCGTCGTGAGGCGAAAAGGGAGAGTTGGCGCACCTTCCTCACTTCCATCAATTCATACACTGATACACACAAAGTCTGGACACGAATACGAAAACTAAAAGGACAACAGACACACAGCCTGCCCCTGGTTAGTACAACAGGGGACACACTGGAAGACCAGGCTAACACACTTGCACAACACTTCGAACACGTGTCCAGTTCAGCACACTACACAAACACTTTCATGAAACACAAAACATCTGTAGAAAAGAAGTCCCTGCGTGATAACAACAAGTCGCACACTTCTTACAATTCTTGTTTTTCAATTCATGAGCTGAAGGTTGCTCTGAGCACATGTAAGACCTTCAGCTCCAGGTGCAGACAAAATCACATACACCATGATACAACACCTACACCCAGACACTCTTGAAACACTCTTACACCTATACAATAAAATATGGCTTTCGGGGCACATTCCTCGCTCTTGGAGGGAGGCCATAGTAGTGGCTGTCCTAAAGGAAGGGAAGGACCCTTCCTCTCCTGCCAGTTATCGCCCCATTGCCCTGACAAGCTGCCTGTGTAAGCTCTTCGAGAAGATGATAAACAGGAGACTTGTGTACTTCTTAGAGTACAATGGTCTTCTCGAGAGTTGCCAGGCAGGCTTCAGGGCGGGGCGATCTACCAACGATCAACTCGTTGCATTAGAGGCGTATATAAAGATGCTTTCCTCCATAAGCAGTACTGTATGACAGTATTCTTTGATCTAGAAAAAGCGTATGATACTGCTTGGAGGTATGGTATCCTCTTCGACCTAAAGTCCTTTGGCGTAAAGGGTAACATGATGAACACGCTTTCTAGTTACATGTCCGAAAGGACGTTTCGCGTGCGACTTGGAACTGCACTCTCTAGGGTGCATGTGCAGGAAAATGGAGTGCCACAAGGTGGAGTTTTAAGTTGCACCCTTTTTATTGTAAAAATGAATTCCCTCAGGAAGGCATTGCCACCGTCGATTTCCTGCTCCGTTTATGTAGACGACGTACAATTATCCTTTAAGTATTGTAACCTGTCTGTCTGCGAGCGCCAAGTCCAGCTTGGTGTTAACAAGCTAGCTGGTTGGGCAGACAGCAACGGTTTTAAATTTAATCCAGGGAAGTGCACTTGTGTCTTGTTTTCCAAGAGGCCATCCGGCCGGATCCAGACATTCATCTCAATGGTGTCTCGATTCCTGTCAAGAAAGAACACAAGTTTTTAGGTATAATCTTTGACGAAAAGCTCACGTTTATCCCACACATATAAAACAGCTAAAACATAAATGCTTAAAAACAATGAATATCCTGAAGGTTCTGTCGCACATTTCTTTTGGTGCTGACAAACAACTTCTTTTACGTGTTTTTACCAGCTTGATAGGCTCACGACTGGACTATGGTAGCGTTGTCTATGGGTCAGCCACTAAAACATCCCTCAGAATGCTGGACCCTGTGCTTCATCTAGGGCTCCGCTTGTCGTGTGGTGCCTTTCGGACTAGTCCAGTCGAAAGTCTGTATGTAGAGTGCAACAAATGGAGCCTAGAACGTCAGCGAGCCTACACAGACCTGCTTTATGCTTTTAAAATCTCATCAATGCCTCACCATCCTTTTACGTCAGTTTTTTATGATACATCAATATCTCAACTTCTTACTAATCGCCCATCAGTCTCTGCTCCCTTCGCTTTCAGAGTAAGAGAAGAAGCGTCACAACTTGATGTCATGTTCTCAGACACCATCAAAACCTCCGCTACTGAACTTCTAGTACCGTGGCAGCTTCGCCCGATATCATGTGATGTATCTTTTACAAGTGTCGAGAAAAACAGAGTGCCTAGAAGCGCGATCGTGCAACATTTCTTGTCCCTGCAGCACAAATACAAGTGTGCTGAATTTTACACAGATGCTTCAAAAACTGCCACAACTGTTTCCTGTGCTGCGCATGGTGGTGGTACCTTTAATGTCTGTAGAACTATGAATAGAAATACAAGTATCTTTACGGCAGAGGCCTATGGCATACTTCTTGTAGTTAAACATATTGTTCTAAGTCGAATTCCGAAATCTGTAATTTATACTGATTCTTTAAGTGTTGTGCGTACATTATCCTCACAGAAGTCTAAAAACCATGTGGTCAATGCTCTCATTAGTACTATTATGTCTGTGCATGCGTTAAACCTTGAGGTGACCGTGTGCTGGGTGCCAGGGCACTCTGGAATTCCAGGTAATGAGACCGCAGACCGAATGGCGGCCGCTGCTGCCCTTACAACTACAGTTGACATAACAACAATACCCTACACCGACCTCAAATCACACATCAGACAACACCTTCGCACAACATGGCAAGAGCACTGGAATCAACAGACTGACAACAAACTACACATTATAAAGCCACTCTTGGGAGCATACACCACTGATACTCACAACAGACACAACGAAGTTACCCTGGCTCGATTACGGATAGGCCACACGCATGCAACACATTCCCACCTGCTCACGGGATCTCCAAGACCCCTGTGTAGCAGGTGCGGGGAGGGCCTATCCGTAGTCCACATACTAATAACATGCAAGGCACTTCACACAGCACGACACAAACACTTCAGAGAACTCTACAGACAACATATCCCACTATACCCATCGCTGTTTCTAGGTGACGATGCCAGTGTTTCTATGAAACGTGTGTTTGATTATTTGTCAGATGTTAAGTTTTTAAACCTTATCTCATATCACGCATAATCAAATCTGGCCCTATACACCAGCCATCACCATTACCTTTAATTGATTTTACAATGTCCGATTTACATGTTTTTATACCTACCTTCTTATGGTAATCACTTCGCTTCATTATAACTAACTTCTTTCTGGCGCTCTTTGCCCTCGCTGGCCTTGCGCCATGAAAACACCAACCATCATCATCATCGTAACTGCAAAAGGTTGCTTCATCGGGAGCATGAGGGGACCAAGGACCCGGTTACCGGGTGCCGTGGGACCCCAGTACCGGACGCCCTGCCAGGAGCACACCCCGAGATCTAGGCCCAGTGCCCTAGGACTTTTAATAGACTAGGGCATTAGAAGGGAAGCCCCGAGCCCTGCGCGGCCGGTTGGCAACCCCACGCAGGATCTGTAAATAAAGTCTGTTCTCTCTCTCTCGGGAGCATGCAAGCGAACGCAAGAATTGCGCAGCCGACTCAGCTGACACTGCTGGGGCCCCGAATATTTATATACGATCATCACTGACTGTGTTAGTTTCCTAGTGCAGGGGTCGTCGAATCTGAACGCCGACACTCCAGTTTTGACTTCAAATGGAGTGAGACAGCGAGACAAGAACAGAGAATTGGCGTCCTCCAGTTTAATTGCCCCCCCCCCCCATCTTCACACTTCGCCAGATTATTGTCAAATATTATTAGAAATTCGCTGAATTTTTTCTCTGTGCATTCAAAGCTCCCTCTCCCCCCCCCCCCCCCCCCCCATTTGCCGTCCAGCCCTCCGCCGTGTCGGCTGCATGGAACTCGGCCGTTGCTGACCCTCGTTCTAGGCTATTAAGTGCGAACTGGGAATGTATGCTGCAAGAGCGTAATGAAGTAAAGTGAGAGCAAACAAGGAAGGCGAGCGCCCGAACACTTTGTTTTACGGCCACTAATTTCGGAATCGCAAAACAGCTTTCACGCTTCTGACGGTCGCGGCATTTTGTCACTGATCAGACACGTAACAAAACGGCAAGCTAACGCTGCACCATGTATTCGTAACGGCGACGCAAACGAGCACTGTTTAATGAAAGTGCACGCATAGTGTGCAGCTACGCAAAAGAGCGGCGCACCGCAGGAGGCGAGCATGCGATCCGCCGGACTCGCTGGCTTTTTAAAGCGCGATCATCGCCGATTGCGTCACTCTTCTTTTTTGATCGGCTTTTTTGAGAAGTCTTTGTCACCTAGAGTATTATTTTAAAACTAGAAATGTTACTTAAAATTTCACTTCGTACGACTATCGATCGGTGAACCTGCGAGTAGCAGACGCCGTCGCGGTCCCGGCACTTTCGTCGGCGCTGTAAACGTGTTTAGCGCTGCAAAGCTTATTCCCCTAAGGTCCCTGAAAGAACTAAGGTAGCGCCAACTGCTCCCTCCTTCTCCGCTGCCCTCCTCTTTTTTCTCTCCCCTCACCCGCGGCGCCGCCGTCCCTTTAACTCCGCGGCGGGGCCGCCATATTTGTTGGCCACTTGAGAGCAGACGCCCTCGCTACGCTTCAGGGCGCTCGCTGCAGTTTGCTCTTGTTTTCGCGCCGAAATCGCTCTTTGGTAGCATTTATAGGATTTCTAGAGCCCCGTTTTACCAACACGCACTGAGTGATAGTGTTTTGTTTTATATTTTTGTCTACAAGGGGATATTTGCGGGGCGGATGCCGCTGGCGCATACGCACAGCGCGGTTTTTGTTTACGTGTGCGGCATTCTGTAACACCTCAGGATAGCTCGTGAATGCGAAAGGATCGAGCGTGGACATTTCAAACTGCTCTGTTACGGTAGTTCCGTTCTTGCATTCGCGTGACTGTGGTCGTGCAATCACTGCACAGAGGTCTTGCGCACGGTTCGCGGCAGTATACAGTGCGCTTCATTCGCAAATGCCGTAGTTCGAGCGCTGCGCTGGCGTCCTTGCACTCGCCTTTCTTGCGATAATTGTGTATCCTCAGCGGCGTTCACTCTGCGCCCGCTTTTACTAACGACCTACAGCCTACCTTAATTACGCGCAGTTTAGAGTGCTTTGCCGTTTTTGTAGAAATGTTTCCTTCACCTTCATGTCGTTATAGGCTGCTGTGAGTAGACTAAAAACATACACATGCTGTTGTGCGTGTGTGCACGTACAGCGACGTGAAAAGCCCCTGCTTCCCCGACTTCGCAGCCGGATACACTAAACTACACTCGCGGCCGTACGTTCATGTGCGAACCTAGTGAAAAACGCAGACTTGTAATTCTGGGAATACGCGCCAGAGAAGACTGCGATCAATCGATCGGGTAAACTGAAATTACAGATTTGTGGCCTCTTATTTCTCATACGAACCAGAGATCGAGTCCCTCTAGGTACAAATTATGTAACTAGTTACTGCAGTTAATTAATCATGCAATACGTTTTTTCACCGGGCGCGGTCGTTTACAGCCGTTATTAATGGAGGCGCCTGGACAGAATTGTTTTGTGCTGGGATATATTCTGGCAGATTTGTACATTGCACTAACACAGGGATACACCCGAAAGAAATTCGAAAGAGGACCAATGTCACGATGATTATCAAGAGAAAACAATAAATCACAAAAATGAATTGGTGCCAGCAAATAGATATTTTATTGGAACAAACGTCCGTAATGACGTCGTGCAGGTGGCTTGTGCTGCTGACGTGGCTTCCCGTGAGAAAAAATGTTGGGAGTGGCATTTGGGTTTTGTTTTTTTAACGCCAAGCTTCTCCAATATCCGTTGCTCAAATTGATCCGTGAAATAATCCTATTGAGAAGGGAAAAGAAATGTCGCCACCGAGTTTGAGATGCGCCACAAACACTCCGCAAATATAGGCAATAATGCATTGCAGAAGGGAGTTAGTGACTGTTCTACCGTAGCATGGTCAAATTCGTGTTCGCGCATCTGCTCAGTGCCGCGTCCGCTCAACTCGCTACACTAAACCCGTTTAGCAAGCGTTTTGCTGGACAAAAATACGTCTGCTGAAAATAATATAGTCGCCCAGTGTGTTTTGGTTCAAATCGCAATGACTGGATACGCTGCGCCATTGACTACTAAGATGAAGTAAGCGCGCACACTGCAAATGTACGGCATCACGTGTAATGCAAACGTAAGTCGTAATTAACGTTCCTCTGTGCATACACGGAAGAAAGGGCGTACAGCCGTTACGGTGCGAATATGCATTTGAAGTGTTCATTCAAACGTGCGCGAAATTAATAAAGCGATAACAGAAATTGCGCATCAAACGTACGTCAACGGCGCGGTCACTATATTAGCTGACCTTAAATTGTTTTACCTAGCCGCAATTTTTTTTTTCGCAACAGCCTCAATTTGCGCCGCACTGACCAAGCCCATATTACGCAGCAAATCACTCCGATGTCATAACAACGGTATTATAATACCACCCGGGTAGCTAACACACAAAACATCACGCCAAAAAGAGCGTACACGCACTCGGAACGCACACGATACATGGTCAGACGCAAGCTGCCGTCGGCCAAAACAAGCATGAATTCAGGTGAACAATTCTCGCGTCACGAAACCCTTACGACAACTGACTGAACATGCTACGCCGCTGATATTGATGCTGGAAGTTAAGCGCGCACATGACAAATACACGGCCTCTTATCCAAACTAAAGCTTACGACGGGACGAACTCGGCGCTGCGTGCAATGCCTACTCAGAACAAAGCGTGGACGAAGGTCGCGAAGGGAATACGCATTTCTTCGTAAGTGACCGCTCAAGCTCGCGCAGAATTTAACAGAGCAAGAACAAGCATTCAGAAACTTACCTCGCAAAAGAGTGATGGTAGCGTCGGCCTGAAGTATGCCCGTTCAAATCTATGCAACCAAACTTTTCTCCTTTCTGCGTCGCGTTTCCCGGACGGAATAACGAAGTCTTGTGCCCTGCCTGACGATATTCGCGCTGCCTAAGGCACAACACATCGACACCGAGAAGCAACCTAAAACGACACCGGTGCGACATTTTTTCGAAGCGAGCAGCTAATTCCGGTACTGATGCACGGTGGCGACGGTGGCTCGGAAGCCAGCAATGGCGTCGCAGCGGCGGCGTTGCGCAATGTCCCAGCCGGCGAGGCATCGGCGAGGCGACCCGGCGGCGGAGCAAAAAAAACGAAACCACGTGACTTTTCCCTTGGCCAATGGCGCGCGGCGTTCGCCGGCGAAAAAGAAAATGGCAAAAAACGAAGTAAGAGAGGAGCGCGGGCGAGGGCGAAAGGCGGCGAGATCTAAAGATGGCGCTACCTTAGTAATTTTAGGGACCTTATATTCCCCTAATGCCAAGTTGATCGCCAGAAGATATCGGATTCGTCGGGGATGGGCTGGTGTGTATGTCGCAAAGCAATCGGGAGTATCGGGCTCATTTTGCTTCTGTCAACACGCGATCCTATGGGACCCGCGCAGCTTTGTACTACCTGGAAGTACTGCCCGCAAGCCGCTTGCGCAGCGCCCCCTGGGCAGCGCAGGAGGCCTATCCACGCGTCGATCACCTCTTTGGTCACGCAGCTGGCGCATGCTACTGAAGCTATATCAAGTATCCAAGTTTTACGAGTGCACTGTACATGCTCTAGGTTGCTTCACCAGTCTCAGGTGTGCGCAGCGGACGAGCGAAAAAGTTACAAGTCAAATGCGACGATCTCACCCGCGGCGGTGGCTCAGTGGCTAAGGCGTTGCGCTGCTGAGCACGAGGTCGTGGGTTCGATTTTCGGCCACGGCGGCCGCTTTTCTGATGGAGGCAAAAAGCAAAAACGCCCGTGTGTACGAGATTTGGGCGCACGTTAAAGGGGCACTGACACAAAATTTTGAAGGCGAGATAACTTCGGAGATAGATTGGTGGAAACACATATACATCATCTGCAAAATATCAGCGGTGAATACAGCCTAGAACATATTTAAAATCAATTTTGAAGTGTGCGAAACGCAACCGAGCGGCCAGCAGAGGACCACGCGCAAGTGTAAATAAACAACATCCAAATACGTCACGAGTTTGTGTTTGCCGCTTCCGCACTGCCGGCTCGCCGCTCCAATCGGAGGGCCGGAGGGCGGAGCTTCTGCTCTCGAGAACGAACGACCCGATCGTTGGCGGCGGAGGCGCCGTGATTTCGTCAGCTCATCGGGCAGCTGGCCGCGACCAAAGTTCTACAGCGATTCCAGGCACTCTGTTTCTATTACTGTTTATTACCATTGGATGCGGAAACGCGCCGGAGGCACGAAAAGCCCACTGAGCAAGCCGCACGGTCGCTGTGCAGGCGGCGGCCACGGCCGCGAAGTGGCCCACGCCGGCGCAGGTAGCTCGAGTGATAGCTTGTTACCGCTGCACGAAATTGTCCCCAAGTCCCGACCATGGTGACTTACATGAGAAAGGAGTTAATGATGCCATGGCGGGTTGCATTAAAAATTGTCATCTGCACCGCTTACGAGAGCGGCACTCGAATATCCGCCGCAGTGCTACGCCGAACACATCTGTAGGCGGACCTGTAGGCAGACCGGCCGGCTGCTCCCAGCGCGCGTCTTGCCACCCACCGTCTCGAGCGTCGCGCGTCGTTCGTTAGCCGCGGTAGCATTTGCACTCGCAGCGCCTGCGTCACATCCACGGTCGCTTTTTAATTAGGCGCCTCACGAGATCAGTACGGGGGGGCATTCGCAGAAACTGCCGTCGATGCGGATTCGACAGTGCTACGGCGGCTCTGCTCTGTAACTGTGATATCCCTCCGACGGTCACGTGATCAGCTTTGTTCACACAAAATCCACAAAATCCATCGTTTCGCGGCACTCGCTGAAACCGAAACTGCGACTGGCCGCATTGAAAATGCCTCTAATTAAACAACCGTCGCACGCTGAAGCAAATGAGGTTTCTACAGGTTATAAGTAGGTCACTAGCTACTTATCGCAACAAAAAAAAACAAGATGCAAAATTTTTGTGTCAGTGCCCCTAGCATTCCTAGGTGGTCAAAATTAATCCGTAGTCCTCCGCTACGGCGCGCCTCATCGCTTTGCGTCGGGGGGTTGTGGTTCGCGACGGGAAAATGAAAGGAAATTCACTGGGGATATTTTGAGCTCGGCAGGGAGCTCACCTGCATACAACCCAGTGCAGGGGAAAGGAAGTAGAGGGGGAGTGATAGGATAAAGTAGAAAGAGAGAGAGAGAGAGAGAGAGAGGTATAAAGAGGGCTGTCAGTCCTAGAACGCTGTCAGTCCGGTTTGCGTCGGCGCGTTAAATTCTACAATCATCAATCAATCAATCAATCAATCAATCAATCAATCAATCAATCAATCAATCAATCAATCAATCAATCAATCAAATTCTAGTTGACTGTATTATCCGTAACATTACACTTTTGAAGAGATATTAAAGGTTGCAAGTGCAACTTGGAGTCACTTGGTAACTTGGAATGTTCCAGTTCTAATGTCTATGTCATGATCGTAAAATGGCGTAATCGTAGCCAGGTGTTTCAACGAATTCTGCAGCAAGAGATCTCAAGCTTTTGAGTACCACTACCAATTAGTATTTCACACAGGATGGAGTCGCTTGATGTTAAAATATTTGCACCTGTAAGTTGTCGTTCAAACATGGAAACAAGACCATCCAGCAGCTGCGCACCGGACGGAACACACGTTCCTTCGTATTCCTGAGCTTCCTGAGTATTTTTTAAAGGTGAAAGCCAACTTCTGTAACGGCAATGGCTCCTTTAGAGGCATTCGATACCACAAGGTGCTCTATAGTATTAGATTAAGCCGGGCAGTGGTGACAAGTGGCCTGTTAAGTTCGGGCCCCTCGCTCATTAATTAAAACTGCCCGGCAATTAGATTTATTTCTCTGGGGTAGCTTGTTTGCCTGTATCGTGTTTGTTTTCATGCCGGCCGAGCCAACCGAGCTGACTTGGGTGTGAGGGGCGTAAAGCAGAGTGTTATTCGCCATGCTATTGTGTTGACCCCACGAGCGGGACTGGAGACGATGCATACAAACGCGTCAGTCACCCCATAATAGCTGAAAGCGATGTCAGCTTTCGAAGAACGATATCTTTGCGTTCCTATGAGAAACCAGCGGTGGGGGACCGTTGACATTTTTACGATGGCGATTACCGCCACGGGAATGTCCGAACCAGACAGGAGCTGAAAGTCAGTAAAGGGGTCAACAGTATGAGGTCACTAGACAGTTGCACTGCTCAAAGCTACTGGGCAAAGTTCCCGTTCGTCACACGTCTGAACTTCGCGACTCGGCGGCTGGGACGCGTCAATGGGTAGGCGACGAGGCTTTGTTAGGCGTTCCACGTGTTAACAAAGGAAAGTACTTTTGGCGGCGCGGGGCACAATCATAGGCGGCATGGTATGGACAATAAGACAAGCCGCCCGTCAACTGATGGCCGGTGAAAGGTTTGCTTTTAGTTGGGTGGTTTTCATGTGTGTTATATTTGTGTTTCGTGGAATACCTCCGCATTTCTGTATGAGTGTGAGAGAGGTGGGTCACGTGACTATTTTGAACCCACTAGCTTTTTATAACGAAACCGAAACCTCGAGAGCTGCGCGATATCGGCTATAATGAAAAAATAAAAATATTCATTTTGAGTAGATCAGTATATATAGAGTCAAAGTAAAAGTGTGTACTGATGTGTATGTGTCTTTAGATTTGCTCATAACTTTCACCTAAATTCTGTCGTCAACCGAGTGGAACACTGGCTCATGATTTTTAAGTGCACAGAACTTTATGGGCTCACCTTGTCGTCGTAGCCCGCTAACTGTCAATGTCAAGCGACTGCCGGAATAAGGCGGCGCAGCGAGATAACGGACCCAACTAGAGCCTGGTGTACCGTCGTCAGGGAGTCACGCTGAGGCTTCGAAAGCCACGTGGTTTAAACGGACACTGACGTCAATTTGTCAAGCTCCCAGTTTTACTTGCACTGCGTAGACTGGCTCAAATTAAAACACTTTTCGGCGTTTATCCGGTTGATAAGTCGGTAATTATTTTATAAAGCGGGAAAGGAGAAAAACTACCATGCGTGGTCTGTGGCGGCCGCACCAACTAAAGGCTGCGACGACAGGAGGAGATGCACCTTGATTGGACGATGTACAAAGTTAGCATTCAAACAAGTTTTGGTTTCGGTTCTGTAAAACAACATGCTTGACATCCGACGGCATCCTTGGATGGGCATTCTCGATATTTCAGTAATCGTTGTACCGCACTTCTGCCATGTTGTCGGCTGTAAAATGCCTAAGTTAAAGGGCTACTGAAGCACTTTTAAAACTGGGCAAAACTCTACTTTTTACATTTATTACATTGGTCAGTTTGTGCCTGTAAAGTTTTTTTTTGTCATTTTTAGCTTGGGGACAGCGGTATTCGCCGCTAAAGTTGACCCTTCGCCCCGCCCACTGCTTCCTGCCGCATCGGCGGAAGAGCGAGAAACTGAGACGCAGCGACCGGAAGTAGCGTCATATTCGGAAGACGGCCAGCGGCGTGCGCCGCCGCTTCGCTGTGTCCCAGTTTTCTGGGCGAAGTTCCGAATTAAGCAGGCGTGTAATCTGCACTTTATTAATCATCATTGCCTTAAAGGGACACTGAAGTGAATTTGTCAAGCTCCCTTTTTTGCTTGGACTGCGTAGACTGGCTCAAATTAGCACACTTTTCATCGTTTATCCGGTTGACAAATCGGTAATTATTTTACAAAGCGCGAAAGAAGAAAAACTACCATGCGCGGTTTGCGGCGGCCGCACCAACTAAAGCTGTGACGTTAGGAGGAGCGGGCACCGTGATTGGACGACGCCCAAGGTGAGCAACCAAACAAGTTTCGGTTTCGGTTCTGTAAAACGCAACTGGTGGCGTTGTTGGATGGGCATTCTCAATAACTCAGTAATCATCGTACCGCGCTTCTGCCATGTTGTCAGCTGTGAAAATGCATAAAGATAAGCCTCCCAGGACGGCTTGGAATCGTAGCATTCACTAGCCGAGGCCTACGCAGTGCATGGACGCCCTCCGCGTACCCGCAGACGCCCAACTGTCATGCGTTTTTCCCCATATTTGGAGCTTGCCTCACTGATGCCTGTACCGTAAAAAGCGTGTTCGCACCAGGCCAAGGGTCTGTTCATTCTGGCCTGTGCCAACTGCCCGCAAGCAGTCGGAGCGTATGGCAACAGCACGCCAACGAGAACTCACTAGCGCGCCAGTGCCAGCCTGCGCGCGTTCTGTGAACTAGTTTTAGAGCCATGAACGTTGCGGCCCAAAAAAAAGGTGAACTCAATGTAGAAAACATCGGCAGAAAACGAAAAAGTTAACTTACAAAAAGAAAGCACGTACCCGCGGGGACTCGAACTCGTGACTTGCAAAACACATGAGACAACAGACCACTAGGCCACGAAACCGGCTCAGCCGACCTTGGTATATAAGGTATATATTATACAACGCAATACGTTTACACTTTTATTTAGTTTTGGCATTTCAAGCAGCTCAGGTGACTATTTGTTGTATTGCGCTCGTGCAGTAAGCGTACCCCGAGTTTCCACAATAGCTCGACGTCTAGCAATTGCATTTCGTAGACGGAAAAGCGTTCGCAGATGCGTAGTCGTGCTGCTGACCGCTGTGGTTGTTCGCCCAGCGCAAAAAAGTGCTTCTCGCACCCTAGTTTTACGCTGTACGGGAAAAATATCAGTTGATTTTATTTCCTTAGTACCTATATTGACTTCGCTGACTGTTCTCCCGCCTTCAAGAGGCCTTATATTTTCCTACTGGCGTACCAGTCAGCGAAGTCGCATGTGCGCTTGTGCAGCGCTTGTGTGAAGCGACCTTGACTTGGAGCTAGATACAGTGTACAAACTAACCAAGTAAAGAAAGGTACATTCTTCCATTCACAAACGTGTCCTGGCTTCGTTTCAACTGATCGAGCGAATTGCGACGACCCGTCGGCGGCCGGCGGACTACAACGGTGGGCCGACTGACTCTGTCTGAAGGCCGGGGAGCCGTGCAGTAGCGCAGCCAATTGCGAGCTCGGCACCTCCTGACGTCACACGAAAACGCCACAGAAAATGGGCGAGCGTAAAGAGAGGAGGACAGCATTTTCGAATTAATTTTTCTACTAAATAAAATCGCGTAAACGCGCCCAGAGTGGTCGAAACATGGCCTGGGGACCCCGGGCTACAATTTGCGCTAGTAATCCCGCAATGTTTACATATCACTTCAGTGTCCCTTTAAGTTGCTTCCGCGTCAATTTTTTAACCGTAATGCTACTGTGTGATTCCCTAAAGCGACTCCTAGATACCAGAAATTTCCTACCCCAGCGCCCGTGGCTACTACATTGCCTTCACGAGTAGTCCGGCCGTGTCGTCGGGTGCTCTGTGCTTCATACGCGAAGCGACGGGCTCAAACAAATACGGAGGTACCCCAAGTTTCTGATCCATTATTATAAGGGAATTAGAAAATTTGTGGGACCACAGCGCTCTGGGCTTCCCGAACTTCTTGCTCGTTTTCCCGATCAACGTTGTTGGCTGTGACGACAGCTTAGCTGAATAGCTAGATTTTAAGAAGAAATCAAGCAAGCTGAAAGCATGAAGCGTTTTCTGCGCGCGGAAGCCCTCCGCACACTCGCCGGTCGTGCATGCCCGTACGGCGCACGAAACGGCTCGCACCACACATGCCGCGGCAGCGACCGCTCTTCGATGCCGTCCGGAATCAAAGCCGTCGCGAAAGCAAGGTAAACGTGCTAGAGAGGATGATAATCTGGTGAAAAATTGTGCTAGGGATTGTCATCCAAAGTGATTTCGAAAGAGGTGATCGAATTTGTATCGCGATGCGGAGCGCCGACCCGTCGCGGAGGCTCGTCGACGGGCCTGCCCGAGCAAGAGATGCGGCGAGAGGCCGAAAGATGGCGTTACCTGCGCGCAAGAATGAGCACAGCACCGATCGCTAGAATGACTATCAACGTAGGAATAAGGTTCCACATGCGAGAAAGGAAATGATAATGTGGTGAAAAACTGTGTTAAGGATAGTCATTCGCAATTGTAGAGATAGCAACTATCTCCCTTGGTGCTAAACCTAAAGTTCCCAACATCAGCGGCGATCCGTGCAACCTGAGCCGGCTGGAGCTGTTGGGG